>JAGPOW010001338.1:50274753-50318202 GCA_030014935.1 Caiman crocodilus
TTTTTTTTTTTTTAAAGGAGAAGTTTAGAGAACATGCTTAGTTTCAGGCACCAACAGAAATCTGAAAGCATATTCTATGGTGATCCAGACAAGATAAATGAATAAGCTTTCTGGCATTGTACAGGATTTATCCATCCTTCTCAGCAGTTAAATCATTTTTGTTCTTCCAATCTAACAAGGCCTTTCTTCCCTTTCTAACAAGGAATCCTCTTGACACAGTCTTACATGCTTGATAAGAAATTCCAATAATTTGAGACGGGTAAGAAGTCAGAACGCATTTGCTTACACTTGCATTGTATATTATATCAGATATATGAAACTTTTGCCCTATAGGTTAAAAAAAAAAAAATCTCTTTTAAGAGCTGACAAAGTTCCTGTGCAAGCAAGGGGGGAGAAGGGAAAGGAGAGAAAGAGAACAGTTCTCAATTTCTTTACCACACCTTGTATTGGCACTGGACCTATGACCCAGATACCTTGTTCCAGGCAGACTCAAACCCTACAACCTCTCTATTTGATAACAGACTAATTTTATTGATATTCAGTGATAGCAGATAAGAATAATGCAAACAATTGTATATCTACCAATCCCAGGGTTCACAGAGTCAAGGTATGTCAGGCCAGTACACAAGCTTCATTCTGAGGTTTTCTTTTGAATGTCAGATGTCATTCCTGGAGGTTGGTTGCTGAGGCATGCCCCACCTTCCACCACCAGTGGGCTGGATGAAACAGGCTGATGGTATGCCCTTTGTCCATGGTGGCCTTGGGCTTCCCTTTTGGGAACCCTTGCTACTCTGAAATCCCTCTTTTTGCATCTTGTTCCCCTCTATGATGACTTTTCAGCTTTGGGCATCATTGACTGGTCTACCTGTGGCCATCATACTGTTCATATTCTATCCTGTCAGCATATTCCTTTGTTTTACAAACCCACCACACACACACACACACCCTAATTTGGGCTGTACAGGTTTCTCCTAATGTGGTCTATCTGCCAAATCCAGAAATCTTATGGGGGCCCTGCAGTTGGGCACTGTAACCTGGCATATGTGGCACAGTCTCATCTCTCATTATGGAATGCTGCGGAACATTTCTTCAGTTTCCCAGCCTGTGCCTGCGTCAACAACAGTGGGCCTTGAAGAAACTGTCGCAAACAGGCCTTTAAAAATTAACGCTTGCCATTACCCTGGACCATTGTTCTAATGCATATCTACTTAACTCATGTCAATTCTTGAAAACAAACCTATAAACACCATTTTTTAGCCATCACTTGTGAAAAAACCCTTGTAACGTTGTGGTCCAAGTCATCTCTCCTTCTGTTTATTATACAACAGGATTATGTCAACTGCTCATATGAAGAGCACTATTAGTAAAATATCTTAGCAGTCTTTCAATGCAATGTATAACTTGGGAAGAAAGAAACAGCTAAAACTATACCATTAGCTAGTATTGTTTGTCAACTTCTAAATTGTGTATCTGAATCTCAGCAATCACTGCAGCCTTTAGAAGTGTCTTAATCTGCTTCAGAGGTCTACAGCATTACATAAATCAGCCTTTGTGCTTTTCTCCAATCCCCACAGCAAAGATGACAGCTTCAATGATCCATTTTTTAATGACAATCTCTTGGGAATCTGTGGCATACTGAGGGTCTGCATAACAATTATCTTGTCGATTCTTGGCTACAAAGCATTATCAACGGTTACCAACTTAATTTTCAGATGAATTTGCACATGGAACCAATGGTGGACAATCTGTATCTTCAAAAGAAAAATCCAGTCCAAAAGCTGAGCATGTGTGTGGGGCAAATCGGATTCTCCTCCTCTAGAATGAGAGAATTAAGTCTTGTCTCAGGCAATTCTTGTTCAAAGAATTTATAAAGACGGGAACTGCTATTGATAAATAAAGGTTACTGCCTACTCACCGATTAGACGCATTCAAATCTTGTATGTATCATTTAGTTTATTAAAGAACTTTTGTTCAGTCATTTGGACATAAAATCAGAACAGTGCAAAATATTCAGTAACATCATCCTGCAGTACTTCAGGAAATGCTGCCCTCGCTGATATATTTAGCATTTTAAAAAAGCTACACGATTCATCCTTTTACCTTTCCATAGAAGAAAAGACCATCTTGCAGAATACAAGGAAAGTTACTATACAAAAAACCACAAAGAGTTTCAACATGGAAAATATTATACAAACTCAGGGTATGATCCTAAAAACCTGACTAACACCCAGCTTCACTATTTTTGTCAAAAGTGACTTCCTTTGGGTGAAACGGATTATAAGAGATGAGAAATTAAAATGTGTGAATACCTACCATCAATTTGCTGGTTTCATTCTTAACATAATAGATGCAAGAATTTCTAAAGTAGCATGTTCCCCAAATGTCTGAGTACCATGCTGATTAATTCTTGGTTACAATCCCATACAAATCTGAACAACTGCAGAAAGGAAAATGCAGAGACTTTTAAACTCAGAATTCAGGATAACTGAACAGCTCTGCACAATGAGCTGGTATATAGCACATGATCTTACTATACAAATTAGCTATTTTTATTTTTAGATAAGAAATTAATTTGGGGCAGTGATAGCCTCTTCCTCCATGTTTACAAAGCATGAAGCACAATGAAGCCCACTTTACCAAATGAACTGTCTGTACTTTTGCAGTCCCCAAAGAGAGTCATTGCATGAAATTCTTCTTTACTGGCTTCTACCTTAATCAGTTTTACATCAAAAAAGGAGTATTTTTATTTTAAGCCTACACTCGGGGCAGAACCAGAGGCACAACCACTCCTGGAAGCCCTGGCTGCAGTGGGCCAGGAGGAGTCAGGATAACAGAAGCAGTGGACAGGTCTCCCTGTGCCCAGAGCAAGATGGGGTGGGGAGGAAGGGTGAAAAGATGGGAGGAATGAGAAGGCAGGGAAGGGAAAATGCTTCTTAGCATGGCAGAGCAGGGGGATGGGTCCCAAAAGCAGAGGCAGGAAGAATGGGTCAGGATTTAAAAACTCTGAGCTCCTGTCTTGTGGCATGATCTGCCTACCCCAGCAGGGGATGGAAAGGAGCTGAGAGCAGGGCAATGCAGTCAGGCTTACAGTACTAATCACGGCTCCCATATCTCCCTTTTATAAATCCTGGATCCGCCTATGGCAGGGGTGGGGAAAATATGGTCCGCACTCCAGCCATTCTATCCAACCCATGGGTCTCCTAAAAAAATTAGGAAATTAATATTTATCCCTCCTCCATCCAGCCTGTCACCTGCCCATGCAGCCAGCCTGGACCCTGCACCAGCTCTGGGCTCACCTGTCTAGGCTGTGCACAGCAGTAGCAGCTGTAGCCCCTTCATCCCCCCACTTGCCATGCCAGGCAACATTTGCCACCACCACCTCTTTGGTGCCCACTGTGTGGGCAGCAACAGCAAACACTGCCCCGCACAGCAAGTGTGGGGGGCTGCAGCTGCTGCTGCGGTGGCGCAGCACCAACGGACGAGCCCAGAGCCAGTGCAGGACCCAGGCTGGCAGCAGGAGCAGGTTACAAGCTGGTGCTGAGTGCAGGGGGGGAAAGCAGCCCTTTGCCCACCCCATGGCTGGAGGCCCGCACTGCAGCCACTTGCAGCCTGCTGGGGACTGCCTGTGCCTGCTCAGGACAGCTCTGTGCTGACTGTGAGCAGCTGCAGCAGGGAGTGCTGGCCATGGGGTAGGGGAAGGGTCACTTTTCCCCACGCTCCGCACCAGCTCCTTCCCTGCCAGTGAGTAGGGGGTCAGAGCTGCACACTGCCCCCTCTCTGTACCATGGGGCTGGGGGACATTGGGAATGAGCAGGCAGGGAGACAGCGGGAGCATGGGGCCCACACCGTCCTGGGGCCAGTACCAGCAGGGCCCAGAGCAGGGCGGCAGAGGTACAGGTGCCAGCAGGGGCTCTGTGGAGCTGGACCAGCTCCCCCCGCTCCCTGCTGGTGCAGCCCAGCCCAGCTCTACAGACCCCTGACAGCCTGTGTGCCACTTTGGGCCCTACCAGTGCTGGCCCAAGACACTGGTCCCAAGATGGTGACCAGAGGGTGGGGCACCTGTCAAGGGGCAGGGCTACCCATGCAACCCTCGACGGCTTGCCAAAACTGAGTAAGCAGAACTCTGCCCAAAATAATTGCCTGCCCTGATCTATGCCTACAATTATTACTCCTCTAAAGTAGCTGACTGATTTACTGGATTTGGAAGACTAGTTACAATCCAGTCTTTAACACCCAACTGATGAAGTCAGTTTCTGTATTGTCAAAAAACTACAGTGGAAGTAGTGGAAGGGGTTATCACAAGGATGTCACAATAAGTTTATTGTAGCCGAAAATGGAAAGTATTCAACTTTATCAGTAAGTAATGAATCACATTCTTCCAAGTCTCTAAATGGTAATACTGTAGCTCCACTCTCTCCTTTGCAAGAGAAAGATAGGCATATAGCTACATTCAACCTTGACAGTGAGGAAGAGTATTAAAGCAACCCATGTTTCAAAGGTTTCCTGTCCACAAAAAGAAATATGCCAGTTTAATAAAACTTGATCATCTAAGGGTAAACATGATCAATCCTTATTAAAAATAACTAAATTAGATGTCTTAATGGAAGTCTAGAGACTACCACAATCTTTTCCAGAAATAAATAAATTTTGAGGGACTTCAACATGCATAAGACTAGGAGGGACTCTCTTGGGTAATCAGGTCTCATCCCCTAGATAAAGCTAAAATGACTTGCTAATCATATTTTAATTTACATCTTTTTCTACATATTTTATCATTTTTCTTCCACATTACAAAACCCATTATAGTAGCATGCAAAGGTTCAGAATCTAAAGCAGAAGCTTATCATACAAACAAGTATACAGATACAAAGCAATCAAGTGTCCATCCTGAACATTTAATTACAACAAAAATTCTCAGCCATTTTTCTTTAACATTTTATTGATTAAATATTAGTGCTTGCTTCTTCATCCAAGATTAAATATCTTTGAAGTTTGATTTGAATTCCTCATTTTATATTATAAAAATCAATAATTCATTTGGGTTTCTAAATGGACTCTCCCCAAATTTAAATCTTGTCTGTAATTTTTTCTAACCTTGTCCCTACTTCAAATTTAAAGAGCTGGGAGCTGTGTGTTATGCTGACAACTGTAATTACAGATTACAGTACATCACCTGCTAAAAAAAGTGCTTTATAAGTGGTATTGAGCTGTAATAATATTCTCAATCAAGATTCACCTGCAAAAATCTAAATCTTTGTCCTGATAAAGCAATGTTCTCATGTGTAGCCAGATTTATCAACATTGTGCTGATTTTATTTTTAAATCAGGAACTGCTAGATCTAGTGAAAGCAACCTACAAGTTTCCATTCAAGAATTTAGGGGCAAATTGCAGCGTCATGTATCCCATACTAATATTGATTTCTTCAATAAAAAGTATATTGGGGTAAGAAAAACAAAGGGATCTTGCTACTGAGAGAAGATGGAAATAAAATGCATTGATGATCAAAACAAATCTGATCTAAATGATATGGTAAAAAATAGAATCAAGTTAAACTGCAGGCTATAATGTTGTCCTCCCCCCATTTATCATGGCAAACATTACCCTCGTTACCCCCATTACCCTCATTTATCATGGCAAACAGTAAAATGTCCTAACCAAAATATAAATTATATTCTGTTTTTAGCTTTTTATACACTATTATTTATATGGTAGCATCCTTAGTGTATTAGATGTTATTCATACTGAAGAACTTAAGAATATATAATAAAGGGTAGCATACAGATGAAATTACAGTCTGATTTCTGTTGTAAAACTTTGATTTTAAAAATAAATGTTGCCATTACAATTCACAGTTCTATATCCATCATTTGAAAGGTACAGTAGGTCAATAGGTACATTCCTGAAGGCCTTGTAAAGAAGCCAAGTGTGTGTGTGGGGGGGGGGGGATTTCCTTGGTGCCGACTTTTCTTAAAAAAAAGCACAAATATATTCTTAGTTGGAAAAAGTAGCTTGTAACTTTAATTTTTTCTTTGTCTATGAACACATGGCAGGGGTACATGTAAAAAGTACTTGACTTACAGAATATACTTTTTTTTTTTTTTTTTTTTTTAACTAGTTTACTCATGATTACTATGCTTGAGTGAAATAAGTCAACAAGAAATATTCTACTGGATGAACTTGCTAAACAAAGTAAAACACACACACATATATATTTCTATATTAAAATAAAACAAAAAACAAAAACCCAACCACACCACTTCCACACAGAATGTCTGACCTGAAGCAATAATTAGGAGAGCATTTCCATTAAAAGATACAAAAGGAAGCTGGTCATTGCTTTTCTACAAAAGTAAACCTCTGCCTTAAACATTCAGTATGAGAAGGAACTGCAGTTAAATGGGAGAAAAAAAAAAAACCCACACAAAAAAGATAAAATAGGCCAAAGCAAACCAAAGTTGTACCTGGGAAATTTCTTAACTAGGGACAAAAGGAGCTTACCATTTAGGAAAGCTAGATCAAACAAAGAACCTATATTTCATCATTATATGAAGCCAAGAAAGCCTCACCAATTACTATTTTTCCGTGACAAAGGGGAAAGCAACACCACATAAATGTATGAGGACTACCTTGAATGAAAACAACAAAAACCTGTAAATAACCTATAGCATCTATTTTCTCTCTGAAAAAGTTTTATAGGCTGACCTCTGCTGGTAACTGATCACAATGCTAAAAGGTCTGTGTGTTTTTTAAACAAACAAACAAACAAACTATAGGTCTTTTGGTTCACTAATTCAAGAGAATAATTAAGAATACTTTAATTTAAAAAAAAAGAGAACCTCAAACAAAGTTGTTAATGCTGAATAAAGTAAGTCACCTAAATAAAACCTCTGGAATCTATTATTCCTGATAGAGCAAATGTTTTTTAAATGCTGAAATAATTTACATTACAAATGGACCACCTCAAGATGAGAAGCAGCATAAACTTAGTTTATAGACATAAAGGTTGGTTTCATTCAAGTGTCTCTCTTGCTTCAGGAAGACATTTAATTTCTCAATAAATTTCATTTTTCCATGCAAAAAGATGAGGATAAAAACCTTTGTAAATTATTTAAGCTCTTCTTCAGCAAATGTTCAACATACAAGGAAACAGCTAGTGTGCGTATGTTAGATGAAAAAGGTCTTTTAGCTGTACTGACTCATAAAACATCATTTTGAAATTGTTCTGTGCAATTAAACAACACTCACATACAATCCTTCCTAGTCCAACTTCACATGCTATTTCTAGAAACATAGGTACATGGGGCAGTTCCACCTGGCAATGGCAGCGCAGAAGCCTGGAGATCTTTTTCCCTGTGTCCCCACCCACTCATACCAGGTGTGTCACCACCACCAACACCAAGTGGAACCATCTTGCACACCTCTGTAGAACAGCCACATAGGGCTGCAGCAGGAGTGGGTGCCCCTGGCTGCCTGAGGTTTAACAGATAATGAACTCGTTATCCTAATAAATCTATCAGAGAAACCTCAAGCTGACAGAAGCACCTGCTCTGGCAGCAGCTGCTTCCTGATCTGGCTCGCATGAGACATGCGGGATAGTTCCATCTGAGCACAGCAATGCCGTGCCACAGCCCTGAAAGGGTTTTGTTACACCCAGTTAAGAACCTACCGTTTTAGAGTATTAAAATAATCAAAGGACCCTGTCATCTTGAAGTCTAAACAATTTAAAAAGTTAAAATAATTTCAGGTACTAAAAATTTACCTCCCAATTCCATACTAGTTTCTCTTCCTTTTTACATTTTTCCGTACTTTTAAGGAGAACGCTGCTTTTCTGCCCACTATTAAGCAACAGAGGAAAACAGCTAACTGACTATACATAGAGAGGCCCTGTGCAGCTATGCAAAGAGTGCTGACAAATATACACAGCAAAATGAGGGGCGGGCAGGGGGGATGTTCTTACTAATAACACTCAGTAGAGTGGTATTATTACACAAGGAACCACTGGTATGTTAATAGACAAGTCTGAAAGTTACCAAGTCAACTATGCAAAGATGTAATGAATTCACAATATGAAATAACGTTTGCTAGCAATAAATGAAAACAGTTCACTATGCATACAGGAAAATTAGTTGCTGTGAGGTAAATATGGCTTTTAGGTGTTTTGTTACATATTCCACTCTGGTAGTCAATAATTCAGACATTTTTAACCACCTGTTGCTTTTGGAGTCTCATGTGCACCCTGCATGCTTTCCCTCTGCCAAGAACAAAAGGTAAGGTGCCCCTGCTGTAATATTCCCTCTAAGGAGTAGTGCATGAGTGCACTGCTTCGGTGTGGGATGAGACACTTACTGAAGGTAAGCTCCTCACCCGGGGCAGGCAGCTGGGGCTGGGGCCTGGAGGCCAGGGGACTAGGGCCTGGCATGGGGTCTGCTGGCTCCGGGACACTACTCCACTCCCCTGCTTTGCCTTGGGGATCGAGGAGGCACATGGCGTCAGGGCTAAAGAGTGGAACACTTCCCTAGAGCCCACAGAGCAGTTCCCTGAAGTAGACAGAACCTCACTCAGGACAAGCAGCGGCTCTCCTCCCTGAGGTGAGGCAAGACAGGGATAGAGGCTGGGGCCGGGGACTGGTGCAGGCTTCACCGGCTTCGGGGAACTGCTCCGGACTCCACCGGCTTCGGGGAACTGCTCCACACCCCAGCCCTGATACCATATGCCTCCTTGCTCCCCGAGGTGAAGCAGAAGAGCTGGAGCCAGTAGAGTTCACGCCAGGCTCCCACCCCCACCTCTCGGAGGAACTTACCATCATGTAAGTGTCCTACACCACAGCCCAGCTCCTATCCCAGCGGGCACGTAGCCTAAAAGTTTGTGCATGGCCAGCTTTTTACTTGTGCATGGCTGTGCATGCACGCACCTTAGAAGGAACCTTGCCCTGCTGCTAGTTAGTTCAGAGAATCCCAATGAAAGACTCTAACCTCCAGAGAAGTTGGGCAAGTTGTAAGATATGCACACAAAGAGCATCTTCAAGAACCAGCTTCTGCAAGTTAATTAAATTTTCTTTCATCTTGTGACATCTATGTACATAGACTACTCTTGAGGTCAGCTAAATATTAACTCCTTTAGCAAATCCTTTCAATCTTGTCCAAACAACAAAAAAAACCAAAACTGCAGCACCACTAGCCGAAACTAAGTGAACGCAGATGTCAAATTGCAATTGGTAGATGTCCTGGCAATGCTGCCTACATGGGCTCTGCTGAGCAACAGCACCACTTGAGCTTTAGTAAAGACTTAAACCGATTCTTCATATGCCAAGTGTTTCAGTACCTTGGATTGTCATAATGAGTTTACAGGCAGTTCTGGATATCACCAGTACAAGAGTAAGATATAAGAAAGTTTGTCCTTGAACTGTGCCACTCTACTTAACTGAAGGTCAATATTTTTGTAGAACTCCTCCTACTTAATACCAGAAAAGAACAGTGGCTGTTGGCTCCAGAATGGGCTGAGACGGATTGAAGATTTCTGTCAGACCAAAGATGCTATTATGAAAGTACCTGAATGTACCATCTTGTATGTGCCAGCTCCAAAGCAACAGATAAGCAGTTTTCCAAATAAGGAGTAAAAGAAAGCCAGCAAATCATTACTAGGAATGGGAAAAATCTTCAGGAACTAGGCTGGAGCTGAGTCACGTGTAGGTGAATGCTCCAAGGACTCTTGCAGCTCAGTTTCTAGACAAAACATGCTAACAGATTCTGGAGTGGTATGCCTGGTAATCTGAGAAATTACCAGTTCACGTTTGATTGAATGAAAGAAACCTTGTTGGGATGGGAGGTTCTTCAAATTCAGGCATTCCTCAGTTTTGTTCAGTTATAAGTAGGGGTGAACGCATAGAGATTGAGGGCCAATACCAATAGCCGATATTTAAGGAGGCATATCGGGTGATATCGATCCAATACAGCTGCCATCAGGTGGTAAGTCTGGGGGGGGGGGGGTGGAAATCAATGACCCCTGCAGTGAGGGAGGTAGCAGGGAGCAGGCGCTGCTCAGCCAGGGACAGGGACAGGAGAAGGACATGGGACAGAGGTGCAGCTCGTGGGGGGGGGGGGAGTAGTTCCTGCCACTGCTTGCACCCCAGGAGGTCTGTGCCTCCACATCTGCATGGCATGGGGTGGGCAGCAGCTGCAGGGTGGAGCCAGGGATGGCACTGTGCAGGGCTCTTCTTGCCAAGGCTGAGCTCAGAGTGGGCTCCAGCAGTGCTGGGAGGAAGCTACCAACACCTCATATTTCACCAGCCATCTGCTCCCAGCCCTGTACTGCCACCCACTGCAGTCCCAGCTGAACGCCCTGCCTCCACCCAAGTGTCAGGAAAAGCTGGGGCTGCGGTGGAAAGTGACATGGGGCTGGGAGTGGACTGTGACAAAATCTAGGTGGCTGCAGCCTCCTCCTAGCACCACTGCAGCCTGCTCTGAGCCCAGCCCCGGCAAAAAGAGCCCCGTGCAACACTGGCTCCACCCTGATGCTGCCCTCCCAGGGTGTGAGCAGTCATAGGAGCTGCCCCCACCCTACAAACCCTGCCTCCGCCCCCAGCCCAGCTGGGCAGGGCCTGCCCCCTACCTCACCACAGGGGCGTTGATCTGTGCCCCCATGCCCCTTCTGATTTACCAGCTGGAGGCAGCTCTCCATGCTGCCAGCTCTGCTCTATGCTGAGCTGTAGCTGCATGGGCATTTATTGGCCCCATCAAGTCAATATTTAATATTGACCATATTATTTATATCGGTACCAATCTGATATCGGACCAATGTATCAGTGCACTTCTAGTTATAAAGGTTTACCCGGAGAACGCTTTTCAGAATACACACAGACAGCTCACTCTGAAGAGGTATGAGTGTTCCTTTGGCAAAAAACAAAACAAAACAAAACAGTGTCCCTTTGTTCTTAAGGATATTCCCACAGCCATAGAGCTGATGTTGCTAGCTCAGGGCAGCTAATTATTAAAAATTCCAAGTCTACGCTTTTGGTCAAAGGGCTAATAAAAATTAAATAAAAATAACTCAAGCCTCACTACAGGAGCTCTACTACCACTGTAACTACTGAGAGACTACAGGACATCAACGTTGTTCTGGCTTGCTGTCACATGTAGGAAGGAATGAAGTGGCAATTAATCATGCTCTACCCTTTCAGCTATCAAGCACATGCGCAATCCTGCTGGCCACTGGTAGTTAAAAAGGATTCCAAACTTTGACAGAACAGGACACAATGAAATAGATCAAAGTTAACTATTAGCAGTTCCTTCTTTTCTACTTGAAAATAGAAAAACTTTAGCCCATTTAAAAGACTATTTTAGTGTCATCTGCTACGTTATTCGTTGACTCAACAGGTATGTACAACAACAAAATAGTCTACTTAGGGAGGCAGTGCCAAGACTACAGGGATAATGAAAGAGTTCAAACACTTCATCAGATACTGTCAAAGAAGCAGCATACAGAGTATAAAGTGGATTGAATGATTTGAATATAAAATGTGGAAAGAGAGAAGGGAAGTAAAGGGGAAAGGTGGGCAGTCCTGGAAGAGACACACAAGCAAAGATCCCATAGGAACAAAAGGGATTATAAAAACTAATCCAGAAAATAGGATAAGAATCCATAGTTCCCGTTTAAAGCATGCTTAACACAATCTAATCTGCAGGTGATTTCTTATACCACAATTTTGTATTCAAACTGTTTTTAAATGGTTTGCTGCACAAGAATAGCAATCCTGAGGTCAGTAACGGAGTGTCCAAGGAGGTTACATTGTTCTGTCAACTGACTACCATAGCTACTGTCACACCACCAGCTTTTACCACCACCACCACCACCACCACTATCTAGCATATCACTAGATCAATTATCGACAGCCAAGCTCTATGTTACAAACCTATGGGGAGCTGCTGTGCAAAGTCTGGTTCAGTTGGGGACCACAGCAGCAGCATGCAAGTTCCTGGTTCCAGCCTCTGCTCTCTGCCAGTAAGGGAGGAGTGTGTCATAAACAAATTAGTTGAGTGTCCAAGTCACAATAGACTGCACGGAGCCATTACCCCAAATTTGGTCACATTCCTCTTCATTAGTTATTCCTACCTAGCAATCCGTTATTGGCCACTCCGGACATATAAAAGTTCATGCAGCTTCCACCCAAGTCGGAGACCTTTGAGCACACGACAGAGTAATCACGGCGAACTCTGTAGCGCGACCGAGGAAAATTGGTGGGTGATCAGTCCGCCAAGATCTCCCCGTCACCGGGTCCTTTTGACATACCCTCGTTATCCTGCAGGTTCCTTTTCGTTCAAAAACTCGTTTACTAGCAACTCATTTACTTAAAAATGACAACGCAAGCAAGCTACCTCAAGGCCTGCGCTGCCATTCCACGCGGCATAAGTAAAATAATCTTTTAAAACCAATAAGCTGTCCTGCCTCTCCATCACCAGCCACCTGACGTCTGATTAACTTAGCGATCCTCTGGATGGCTCCGGCTGCCCAAGACAGAGAGGAGGCATCAATCTGCCCCTCTGTTCCAGGCAGGGAACAGACCCTGGAAATAGAAATCTATATACCACTGATTCTGATCCCAGGCAAGCAGACTCCCTGCACAGCAGCTCTCAATAGCTCCCAGCTGGAGTGGTCTGATCCTTGATTCCAAGATGAGGCTTAATTTGCCCCAAATTGAATTGGGGGAGGGAGGAGTAACCTCATCTTAGAATGGAGTAGATATGGTAGAGGTGCACCAATACACTGGTCCCATATCGGACTGGCACCAACATAAGGAAAATTGACAGCATTGGCAATTGGCTTTTTTGGCTGATGCGGCTGATAATGTTGCCATTGAAGTGCCCCATGCATGTGTGCGGCTGCAGCTCAGCACAGAGGTGGCCAGGAGCACAGCATGGCAGAGTGGGAAGTAGCAAGGTCTAGCTGGTAAGTCTGTTGTGAGGGAAGAGGGGTGGGGAGGGGGCACAGATCGAGGCCCCAGCGGTGAGGGTGGAAGTGGGGCTGAGACTGAGACTGAGGGCAGGCACTGCACAGCCAGGGCAGGGTGGAGCATGGTATGGAACTGCGAGAGGCTCATCCAAAGGCCACTATGGCGGGGTGGCTCCCACCACCATACATACCCCAGGAGGGCATAGGGGGCATGTGCCCCTGGATCCATGTGCAGGGTGAGGCTGAAGGTAGGCTGCCACTGCAGGCTGGGGCCAGTGACGGTGCCAGGCTCTTCCCAGCAGGGGGTTGGGCTGGGGGCAGGTGGTAAAGGCACCGGAAGGGAAGGTTGGGGGGGGCTACAGCATATTTTGGGGTGGTTGCAGACTCCCAAACCCCTGAAGCCCCTTTCCAGCACCACCACTGCCTGCCCCAAGTGCAGCGCAACTCAGCGCCCCCATCCCCCCCACCCCAGGAAGAACCTGGTGCAGCCCCAAACCCAGATGGACTCATTTCCCAGCAGCAACTCCTTCCAGCTGCCACCACTGCTGAACCCAGCCCTACTGTCCGAACACCCCAATCCATCTGCCCTGAACTCACTGCTGGGGGCAGGACCCACGCAAGCAGGGCAAGCAACTAGATGGATGGGATGGGAACACAGGCAGGTGGGGAACCATGCTCAGGAGTGGGATAGGCGAGCAAGGCCAGGAGCATGGGGCAGTGGCAGCATGGAGCTAGGGCAGAGCTGCAATCTGGTTCCTGCATACCCCTGCAATAGGTGCAGGTTCTACAGGCAGGGGTATGCAGGGAGTTAACTGTGATTCTGCCCTGAGCCTCAGCCCCATCACGTGATCCCAGGGTCTCCACGGAGACTGGCCGAAACCTGCCCAGGTAAGGCTACCACCCAGGTGGACAGGAAAAGGCTGCTTAGGGAGTTTTGGTAAGATGCTGCACTGGCAGAAGGCAGAGGGGCAGAAGGGGTCGGGGGTGGTGACCCAGACTGTGACAGCTCAAAGCTCCTTATGTGACTTGCAGGCCCAACTAGTTGCCTACCTCTGCCCTACAACAAGACTTGTGCTCTAACAGCTAAGGTTCTCCTGCAGCAGAAGTAGTAAATGCTGCTCCTCATTAAGCAGCATAGCTAACAAATGGGGATAATACTGAGGGGGGGGAAGATATTTCTGCCCATGCTACTCCTGGAAATATGTAATCCCCAGCAAGTGTCAACATGAAGAAATTTGGAGTAGTATTTACAATGGTGACATGGCTGGGAGGTAAAGAGGGAAAATACAGTCAGCCAGAAAACTCTGACAGCTGTCAAAAAAATAACCACATTAGTTGTGACAATAAACTGCATCTACCCTAGCACAGTGAAGTCAACAAACTTCCATGCTGTATGGGATAAACAAACAAGCAAGCTACCTTGGCTCTTTATCATTTTACTTGTTTGTACAAGCACAAACTGAATTTCTAACAGGTGAAGAAACATAATTTATTGATTTCTCTCCAACATAGATAACACCTTAATAAAGGTAGAGGTATGTAAAACCAACCGAGCCATGGCAATGTGGAACTAGAGGCAGGCTAATTTATGTATTCACCAATTAACTTGCATGGAGCTCTATGCTGCAGAGTTAGGGGTGCTTCTCAGAGCAAAACTCAAGAAAACAAATGCCAACATCAAGAGTTGGGAAGAGTTGGCTGCTAACCAACTCCAAATGGTGCTGCAAATGTAACCAAGTTTTATTTCCACTGCCTTTGAAGCGGCGGAGACAGAGCAGAGGAATGAAAAAAAAAAAAAAAAAAGAGGAATCCTGGCCTGCAGCCTACTTCCCACCCTCATCTCCCCAGTGTAAAAAAGCCACAACTTCTGTGGACTTTTAAGTCACCTCAAGACCCATCAATGAGCCATGACAGAGATCATACTCAAATGAAGGGATTGCCACTGCTGACACTTCTGGTAATGAAGATAAGTGATTGAAAACTATTTTATGCATTTAAGTACTAGGCTGCAAACTGGAGCATAGTCATACCAACAGACTGTAGTAAGTTATCCAAAGACAGAAGGCACATAAATGAAAAAAAAAAAAAAATGCATTTTTAACAGATTCACCAGATGCTAGCTAGAAGGCAGTCATTGCCCATCTTCTAAAACCTTCGATTTCTCTTTCTCCTTTACATAAAACAAGCCTAATCAAACATGCAGTTTTATGGCAAAAACATCATGTCTCTGGAAATTAGTGAGACACAATCCATGTTACCTACTGGCTGCAGGAAAAGAGGACTGTTTTCTTAAACTCGAAGTATATCTTTATGGAAGTGAATAGATATTATTCTCATGGGCTAGGTACAGACATTCAAAAGGCCCAAGGCAGAATTGATCCAAGTTTCAAGGTTTTGTTAGCAGCGTAGTTTAGATCAGTAGCAAACAGAAGACATTTGCCTTTTGGCACTGGGGGGATGCACAAATCTTAAATCAGATTCTGCTATTTTTAAACAAGTCTATGCATGCCCAACTTCTGTTCTGCAATGGATATAAGGCAGTGCCATGCACCAAACTTCTGTTCTGAACGGGTTTCCGATCACTTGTACTGGTATGTGTAATGTCTGTACCTGACCACACTGAGAACAAAAACCATCATCTTAGTGACTAGACACTGTAATCATCTTGGTTTTCTAAAATAAAGTTGCTATTAATGAAACTCTTGCTTAAAATAAAAGGGACCTCAAGAGATCATCTAGTCCAACCTCCGGCTCAAAGCAGAACCATCCTCAACTACACCACCCCAGCCAAGGCTTTGTCTACCTGGGTCTTAAAAATTTCCAAGGATGGACGTTTCACAAGCAGTGCTTCACTATCCTCCTTGTGAGAAAGTTTTTTTTCTTAATATTTAACCTAAACCTTCTTGTGGCAACTTTAGACCACTGCTCCTTGTTCTGTCATCTGCTACCACTGAAAACAGTCTAGCTCCATCTTCTTTGGAACCACCCTTCAGAAGGGTAAAAGCTTTCAAGTGTTATTAAATCCTCACTCAACCTTCTATTCTCCAAGCTAAATAAGTCCTGCTCTCTCACCCTCTTCTCATGAATCATATGCCAGAGACCCCTAACCATTTTCATTGCCCTCCACTGGACACTCTCCAAATATGTCCACATCAGGGGTGGACAAAATACAGCCCACAAGGCCATTCTATCCGGCCCATGGGGCCCCTAAAAAAAAAAAAAAAAAATTTGAAAATTAAAATTTCTGTCCTTGGCTCCTGTCAAAAGTGACAGGAACCAGGGGTAGTAGGACCCACAGGAATCTGCAGTGGGCTCTTGCAACAGCAGGGCCGGCCCAGTCCGCTGGAAGCCCCAGGAGGAGCTTCTGGCCTAGGACCACGTGGCTGTACTGCGCCACAACCTCAGGTAATCAGGGGGCGGAAGGAGCTGGTGCAGAGTGCAGGGAAAAAGCGCCTCCTTGCCCACCCCATGGCTGGCACTCCCTGCTCACAGCCCATACAAGGATGTCCTGAGCAGGCACAAGTAGCCTCAGTAGGGCTGCAAGTGGATGCAGCGCAGGGCAGGTGAGGGGCCGCTTTTCCCCCTGCACTCAGCACCAGCTTGTAACCTTGCCCTGTTCCGGCTCCAGGCTCTCTTATTAATGCTGCACCATGGCAGCAGCAACTGCAGCCCTCCCCACTTGCTGCACTGGGCATCGTTTGCTGTTGCTGCCTGCCTGGAGCTTGTGCTGTGGTAGGCTGCAGTGAGGCTGCCACCGCTGCCTCTGGGCTGCCCAGCACACAAGCTCCAGCTGGGCAGCAGCAGCAAACATCACACCGTGTGGCAAGCTGGGGGCTGCAGCTGCTGCCAATGAGGCGCAGCCCCAACAGGCAAGTCCAGACCCGGTGTGCGGCCAGGTTACAAGCTGGTGTTGAGCATGGGGAAAAGCAGCCTCTCACCTACCCTGTGCCTGGCATCCCATGCTGCACCCACTTGCAGCCCACCTGGGGCTGTCTGCCTGCTCAGGACAGCCCTGCATGGGGTGTGAGCAGCTGCAGCAGGGAGTGCCGGCTGTGGGGCAGGCAAGGGACCGCTTTTCCCCGTGCTTCACACCAGCTCCTTCCCAGCCAGCGAGCAGGGGGTTGGGGCTGTGCACTGCCCCCGGCATGTACTGAGGGGCTGGGGGGCACTGGGAACGAGTGGCCATAGGAGCACAGGGCCCACATCAGTGTCCCAGGGCCAGTGCCAGCAGGGGTACAGGATCCTGACCAGCAGGGGCTCTATGAACCCGGAACAGCGCCCCCTTCTCCCTGCTGGTGCATCCCAGCCCAGCTCCACAGACCCCTGTCAGCCGGCACCCTGCTCTGGGCCCCACCAGTGCCGGCCCTGGGACATTAATACCAAGATATTGGGACACTGGCCTCAAGATGGTGACCGGGGGGTGGGGCTCCTGTCAAGAGGCAGGACTACCCAGGGGGCCCTCAACAGCTTGCCAAAACTGGGCAAGTGGCCCTCTCGCCAGAATAACTGCCCACCCCAGGTCCACATCTTTTCTTTAGTGGGGGGCCCAAAATTTGACACAATATTCCAGATGTGGTCTCACCAGTGCCACAGAGGGGAATAATCACTCCTGCTCAATCTGCTGGCCACACCCCTACTAATGCAGCCCAGTATGCTGTTAGCCTTCTCTGAAACAAGGGTGCACTGTTGGCTCATCTTCAGCTGATTGTCCACTGGAACCCCCAGCTCCTTTTCTGCAGAGCTGCTGCTTAGGCAGATGGTCCCCAGCACGTACTGGAGCATGGGACTATGCCATCCTAAGGGCAGGACTTTGCACTTGTCCTTAATGAACCTCACGATATTTCCCTTTTGGTCCAGTCCTCCAATTTGCCTAGGTCTCTCCGAATCCTAGCCATACCCTCCCAGCATATCCACTACTCCCCACAGCCTGGTGTCATCCACACTTGCTGAGGGTGTACCTTATCCCATCTTCCAGGTTGCTGATGAAGATATTGAACAAAACCAGTGCAGGACTGACCCCTGGGGCACTTGATACTGACCGCCAACTATATATTGAGCTACTGTTTGAGCCCAATGACTCCACCAGTTTTCTATCCACCTTACAGTCCATTCATCCAACCCAGACTTTCTTAGCTTGCTTATGAGAATGTTGTGGGAGACTGTAAGAAAAGCCTTGCTAAAAGTCAAGGTATATCAGCTCCACTTCTTTCCCCACATCCACAGAGTCAGTTATCTCATCATAGAGGGCAATCAGGTTGGTCAGGTGTGACTTACCCTTGGTGAATCCTCACTGACTGTTCCTAATCACCTTCTCTTCCAAGTGCTTAGAAATAAACTTCTTGGGGGCCTACTCCATGTTTTTTTCAGGGACTGAGGTAAGGCTTACTAGTCTGTAGTTCCCTGGATCCTCCTCCTTCCCTTTCATAAATATGGGCACTAGATTTGCCCTTTTCCAAATTATCTGGGATGTCTCCCAATTGCCACAAGTTTTCAAAGAGCATCATCTTGGATCTTGCCAGCCAGTGGCTCTGAAATCATATCAGCCAACTCCCTCAGCACCCTCAGGTGCATTGCACATTCAGCTCCAAGCACTTGTACAGGTTCAGTTTTTCTAAATAGTTCTCAACTTGTTTTTTCACCACTGCCAGCTGCTGACCTCTTCTACCCAAACTGTACTGTACAGATACTGGTACAGTAGGATGGGAGTTAACCTTGTCTATGAAGACTGAGGTTAAAAAAAGGCATCGAGTACTTCCACCTTTTCTGCATCTTGTCACCAGACTGCCTCCCCCCTTCAATAAAGGACCCACACTTTCCCTGATTTTCCTCTGGTTGCTGACCCTTGTAGAAACCCTCCACGTTCCTTGTTAGCCACAACTCCAAATGCGTTTTGGCCTTCCTGATTTCATCCCTGCATGCCCAAGCTATATTCTTATACTCCTCCCTGGTCCAAGTTTCCACTTCTTGTAAGCTTCTTTTTTGTGTTTTAGCTCACTGAAGACTTCCCTTCTAAGACAAGCTGCTCTTCTGCCATACTTGCTAAACTTCGACCACAAAAAAAATGGTTTGCTCCTGTGCTTTCAGAAAGAAAGGCTTATTTCAAGTACACCCAGCTCTCCTGCCCTCCTTCCTCCTCAGACTGGCTTCCTAAGGGATCCTGCCCATCAGTTCCCCGAGTTGAAGTTTGCTTTCCTGAAGTCCAGGGATAGTAGTCAGAGGGCTGGATGAGCTTTGATAATTCCTCTGTGATACCTCAGATTCAGACTTTCAGCAAATTGCAGACCTCCGGCAAACAGCAAACCTCCCAAAACAACAGGTCAGGCTGGCAGATAGATACCTGCATTCCCTGAAGAGGGAGTCTCGAACTACCACCATTCATTATCTTTCCATTGGTTGCACTGGTCTTGATCCTCCCAACCTTGGGGATGTCTGGCCTGGCCTCTTCCACCAATGTAATGTGCTCCTCTTTCTCTATTGCTAGGTTTCCATATCTGTTTTTCAGGCAAGCCACTGCAGGTGAAGATGAAGACTTCTGCACTGCCTTTTTCTTCTGCAGCACCATCTCTGGTAGTCCTTCCTCTGCAGTCCTAGAGGTCTCCTTCAGCACTGAACTTATTAAGTCCTCATGGCAAAAGATGCTTCAGAACCTTGCCATCTCTTCCTGTAGTTCTCTTGCTTGCTCCAGGAGAGACACCACTAGGAGGCTTCGCTGACATTCAGTGACAGCCAAGTCAGGGAGTTCCTGCGAAGAAACCTGCAAGTTGCAGTCTCCACAAAACCAAACTGGGACCGGGGTGGAAGCCTGGACTGTGAGTGGTCCTGCCTGGACAGACAGCTCACAGGTGCAAGCTGGCAGTAGCAGTGGCTCTGGCACTGCAATGACCTCCAGTCATTTTCCTGGGCTGCCTCTCTTTCTGCCCTTCTCTCCGAGCAGACCCTGCCTAGAACTCCCTTGTAAGCTGGCCTGTTCACTGCTCCTTGGTCCCAAAAAGTTCCCTTTCCCCTGCTTCCTCTCATCAAGCTTCCAAAGGAAGGAGAGAGAAAGTTTCCAGGTAAACTCCCCAGCAACACCCCCCTCACTCTGGACTCAAATTTAACAAGGGGCTTAAGTATTGGCCAAACTTCTGAGTATTAGCCACTTATGCTATATATATAAGTCAGTTACTCTTAATTAAAGAAAGAACTTACCTTAATGCTCCCCATCAAAGCAGGGGGCTGGCAAACTGACCAGCAAACTGTCTAGCATGCTACCCTGTTTGCTGTCCCTGGTCACTCAGGAAGTCTCCTTTTATACCTTGCTGAGCTTGGACTCCCTCTGCCCCTTGTTAGGGATTTTGTCAAATACAGGCAGCAATTATTCAGGTAGCAGCTTTCCTAGCTGCTCAGAGCACGTGCCCAAACACACCAGTCCACCAAACAAATGCTCAGCAAGCCAAACACAGACAGCCCTGGCCCAGTTACCTTCCTGGAGCAGGATCTGGTGTGTGGCTCCTCTTCCCCTTCCTCCTCTAGCTCCTAGTGAAGTGCTTGCAAATTGCCCTGTTTACTCAGTAAGTATTTTTAAGAAAGCCTTTGCAACAAAGTTGGCTGCTTTTGCCAAAACTGGAAAAAATTACAGAGTTATCTTAGAGAAGACAGTTAGTGACTAAATACAGGTCTACCTTTCTACATTGTTTTCTTTTTCTTACATTAGTTATAATACAATTCATCCATATGACTTCAACTCTCTCACCCAGTTCAGAAATCATTATTTATGACCGAGCTGTCTTGGCTGTTTTCTAATTAAGACAGAAGAAAAAAGTAAGAGGAATTATTTCTGCAACATTCTGAATTTATAGCAACTACTAATTTTTTACTCTTCTAAACAGGATTATGCTGCAGATCCACATGACAAGCATTTCCATTCCTGAGGATAATTTTAAAAGGGTTTCACTTTTCCCAGTAAGAAAAAAAACTGCAAGTAAATGCACCCCAGAGCACATGCTGCTTTCCACTCCAAAGCATAAGCACTTTATTTCCTGTGTCTCCCTATTAACACTTACACTGTTTCTTCCAGACGTGTACCAAAGAGTTCCATGTTTCTTGAAGAACCTCTACTTGTAAATATCATAGATTTGGGGAGTTTTTTTGTAATTGACAATAATGCTCTACATAGCTTTTTAGCAGACACTAGGATCTACTGTGCACTAGAACATTTCATAGGCTGCTCAACCTCAGGCCCACGAGCCAAGTGAAGCCTGTGAAGCCATGGCATCTGGCCCACAGGGCTCCTGACGGGTCAAGAAATTTGGTGATAGGAAAGCACTGGCCATTAATACCACCATGCCACCCCTGCTGCCAACTTCTCAAACCCTGTGCAGCAGATCAGAGTGAGGCCATGCCCCCTCCCCTGCACAGCCAAACTGGGGCATCACCATGCCCTTTATTCAGCTATATGAGGAACTGGGGCTGGGCCATACCCCCTTCCCTAGTAAGGTCAGGCTAAGGCTAAGCCAGCCCCCTTACCCTCCTCACAACTGGGCTACAGCTAGGCTGCCACGTCCACCTTCATGCAGCTGGATGGG
The DNA here is from genome assembly GCA_030014935.1 of Caiman crocodilus. Classification (NCBI taxonomy): domain Eukaryota; kingdom Metazoa; phylum Chordata; order Crocodylia; family Alligatoridae; genus Caiman; species Caiman crocodilus. Next base: position 50,296,264 of record JAGPOW010001338.1, read on the forward strand.
GCCCTGCCATGCCCACTCCAGATGCTGGATCTGGGCCACTGACACAGTCTGGCCCACAGACAGGCCAGGCACTGCCCATCAGTGAAAAAGGTTGAGCACCACTATGATAGCCAATAAAGCTATGCTGGTCACAACTCACAATTAAGCTATAGTGGCAAGACGAAGGGCCTAAGCAGAGTTCTACTAACAGAGGAGGGTTTCTGCTGGCTTCACTAATGTTATTCAGGGAGATGGTGTAACTACATCAACTGAAAAAAAAGTTATTTTTATTTTTTAAATATACAAAGCTGCAGCTAGAGATATCTATCTATATCTCTCTGACTTCCACCTCTCCACAAGAGGGCTCTGCAGTCATAGCAGACTGATATAGCTGTAGAGGTAGCATTTCTGTAATGTAGAAAAACCCAAGATCTTTGTGGACTGGAAACCGTGACAGTTAAAGGTTTGGTAAATAGGAAAATAAGCAACTATAATGGGGTGAAGTTTGTGGCAAGATGAATTATACCTAGCACTAGCAATAATAATTTTTAAAAATAAATAAATAAACCCACAAGATCCCTGTACCACTTAGTTTTCCATTATTTTTTCCTCTAGTCTATTCACAACTCCAGCTGCTCAACATTTTCATAAGGGAGTGGCTCTAGTATGACACGCAACCAACTAGAAAAAGAATTTTCTTCAAGAGGGGAAAAAAAAAAAAAAAAATCTATCATCATCTTACTTAAGGGACTATATTTTGTTTCTTCTTGCTACTTCTTCAAAACCAGGTCTAAAAAGTAATCTAGATTGTATTTCTTTTTTTGTACCACACCTGTTAACCACACTACAATCAGTTGTTACACCTGTGAACAATCATAGGTGTAGTGTCTTATTTCACCTGCAGAACTGGTGATGATGTGTAGAGGCCAAGGGGGCCAAGAAGGGAGGGAAAACTCTCCCCATTGCAACTTTCATCACCCAGATGAATTTATAGAGTTGATAGGGAAACACGCATCTCTTTTTATTTACTTATGATTGGAAAATCATTTGAAAAATAAAACATGGAACTGCCCAAGGCTATTTTTAAGGTAACTGCTTTCCAGATTCAATGTATATGTTGTAAATAAGTGCCATAAGATTACAGAAAACAAAAATATTTTCCTGTGCTTTTATATAAAGTTTCCTGTAATTTTGTGTTTTTATTAGCTACAGGAATTTATTTCTTGTTCCAAGGCACAGACTGGTGATCAGTGCTCTTAGACAGGCTGCCAACCTTCAAGTCCTTCAATAGATCAGAGTTCACGTTCTTTCCAGATAATGCTTTGCCCTGAAACTCCCAACTATATTCCAACACAGCTTGGTACCAACTCTACATGCTTTTAATGACAACATTATTCATTTTCAATGATAAACCTCATTCTTGGAAACCTGTGAAAGATGGTCTATAATACCTGAAAAGGCTATCTTGCAAGATAAAACAACAACATAGTTTCCAACCTCCTCTCCCCCCACTGCCCACAAATTTACATTCCTAAGTAGTTCAGTAATTGTGGAGTACTATAAATACCAGCGCAAAATGTATAGATTGCTAGATTACTGCTCTACAGGGTTGCTGTATGCAAAAAATACACAATATCCCGATTAGTGAAAAAGGCTAAGAAACATTCACAAGAAGCTGCTAAAGATGAACAGCAGCTCATAAGAGAGCTCACTTTACATATGGAAAAAGTAACAAGTTACTGAAATGAAATATTTGCTCTAGAGAGAGAGAAATAAATGTACACATCATTCCCCGTAAAACCTAATTATTAATAATTCGGGTGCAAGCAGCATTAATCACTACAATCATCTGAAACTGCTTAGGCTCTCTGAGGAAAGCATCAATTTCAGCATTCAAAAGATGTAAAGTCTATTTCTCCCCATTTGCAATCCTGTATGTCCAGCATGTTTGTCAGAAAATGGAGTTACCCTTTACCACTTCTTTCAAAGGGAAGAGGTGAAAGGAAACCATGTCCTCTCAAAGCTTTCCAAGCACATATTTTTTGAAAAATTCTGCTAAATAACCTGTCAGTAGATGTCAGAAACTATGATACAAACAATAAGGAACAGATGCTTAATCAGCAATTAATCTTAGTTCTTGGCCACAGAAAGTAAGATTTCATAAAAGCAAGCACAAGCATGAATGACTATGTTAAAACCCGCTCTGGTAAAGAAAATCTGAGCCTTGGAGCCAAGGGATTACAGAATAAACTGTATAAAAATTCCCAACCCTGACCACTCTTGTAATATCTCAATTTATAACCATAAAAAAGCTAGGCTGTATATAGTGGGCCATACAAACAGCAGCTTCTTTAGATAAAGTTTGCTGCTGCCAACTTAAACAGCATTTTCCAGTGAGACAATCTGTGTTATCAGCAGGGATCCCGATTTTCTGTTTCACACAGAAAACTACAGGTTTTCTCCTTCGAAAGAGAAAAACTGAGATTTCTCCTCTGAAGTGGGAAACCATGAGTTTTCCCCTCATAAGATGGCAGAGTTCCAGCCTGCAAGGAGCTGCTGGGGGGGGGGGGGGGTGGGGGAGGTGGATATTTGGAAGCAGGGGCGCCAACATGTGTGTGCACACATGTGCACATGGCCAGCAATACAGCCAGGCAAAATGGCATGAGCAGCTCCATCCAAGTAAGTCTACAGGATGTGGTGGAGGGGTCAGGCCCCACCGCTCGCCCCAGTGCTACCTACTGACAGGAGATCTATGTGCTCACCTGCTGGAAGAGAGCAGGGGCCAGGGTAGTGTGTTCTGCAGTCACTGCTACCATACTAGGGCCCCAGAGTAGCCACTGAGCTGGCACCAAGTGACTCAGAACAGGGGTCTCAGCCATCCTGCCCCCAAGCTGGGTGTGCTGGGCACTGCATGCAATGCTGCAGGATCTGGGCGTTTCCCCTTGGACTCTGGCCATGGGGGCGTTGCCATGTCCTTCCCAGCAGTGGGGCTGTGAGGGCAGCTTGGAACAGGCCTCAGGCTCTGGCACTCTTGCCCATGCCCCTCCATTAATCTGTTGTGGTAAGGGCAGCCACTACAGGGAGCTCCCACTGCCTGTCCCTGCATGGATGGAAGACAAGCACCAGCTGCCAGCATTCACCATGTAGGCTGCCTCAGGAAGGGATCTCCCAGTAGGGAGCTGGCAGATGCAGGTTTAGGAGGGGGGGCACTGTGAGCTCCTGGGGCCAGATCTTCCCATAGGAGGCACTGGCTGCAGGGAGCTTGCAGCTACTCCACTCCCCTCCCCACAAGGCACATTCACAGGAACTATGCTGCTTCTTTTTTTCCCTGAACAAAAAGTAGGGGAGGGGGGAAGGTGGAGGACCAGGTATTGGGGACTGTCCTGGCACCACTGGGGCTGGAAACTTAGCTCTGGCAAATCCAAACTGGCCCCCCCTGATGGCATAGGATGTCCAGGCATGTCAGAGCTTGACACATAGCCCCAGTGGTGCAGGACTGGTCCAGACCAGAGGCCAAGCTCTGGTGAGTCCAAACCAGCCCTGTACCACTGAGGCAAGGATCATGCTCCAGGAAACCCCACATACCCCACCTGCCCCACACACTGAGGAGCTGGGGGGCGAGAACACAACTATCAGGAGGCTGTGTCTTGGGAGTAAAGGGCACTAGCATATCAGGGCTGCTTAGTGCCACAATGCAGCGGGGGGACAGCCGCAGTTGAACCCACATCCTGGTAAGTGAAGGGGGCAGGAGCCAATTTTCCATGATAAAAAACAAAATCAAATGCCAATATATAAAGGTATTTAGAATTTATTTTATTATAATGCTTTAGGCACTGGTAGGCTTCCAAATTGCTTTAAAATTGTAAATATATCAATAAAACATTGCATTGAACTGATATCTAAAGTGGTATTTCATTTTAGTCATGGAAAAATGAATTGGAAAAAAAAAAAAATCAAAGAATTTTGGAATTTTTTAAAATCAGAAAATACTGGATTTTTAACGAAGACGACCAGGATCCCTGGTTATCCATCACCTTTCCCATTTGAAAAGTAGGTACATTCCACTTAAATTTATAGTTACTCCTTAAGAAAAAAAAAATTTGAAGACGCATATCTCTTCATTGTTTAATATTTACAATCTATTTTGCTTTCTGTTAATGTTTCTCTTCACTCAGTATGTTCAGAAAGCATGTCTAAAATTATTTTTAAAAGTGTATAAGGATAGAAGCGGGGACCTGAGCATGGTCCACCCATGGCCTGCCATATGGGGCCAGGCAGCCTGGGAAACAGGGCTGCTTCTGCCTAGCATCCCCCACACCACATAGGAGATGCAAACCAGCCCCACAATCCCTGGCCAGGCCATGCTCAGCCCCAGCCTCCGCTGGTGGGTGGCACCAAGGGGGTGGACTGCATCACTCAGGCACCATGGGGGACACTGGCAGAAGCAGCCCTGCCTACCCAAGATCATGCGGCAGGCCCTGGCCGAGCCGCACTCAGGCCCTGGCAGCTCCAGCTACCACATGGTGCCAGTAGGGCAGGCAGGGTTGCTTTTGCCCAGCGGGCGCCGCTGCGGGTCCCCCGAGGGGGGGGGGGGGGGGGGGGGGGGGGGGGGGGGGGGGGGGCCCGGGGGAGGAGGAGGGCCGTGTTGAGCTTCGATGGCAGGGCAGCATGGAGGCCCATAGCTAGGCTCCATTCCTTCCCCTCAACCCCAGGCAGGTGCTGACAATGGACTCAGGGGGCGCACACACGTGTGTGGCCCTCAAACTCATTACATGGCCCTCCAGCCCAAATAACTACGCACCCCTGGGTTATGGGGACATAAGCAGAGGAAAGCATTTAGGTAATCTAGGTAAGTTAGGTAATATAAAGATTCTGAACATGGACTTACCACTTAGAAGCCATTGTTGATCAATCATGTAAGTTATCACTTTATTATCCTTCAGATGGATTCATCAAGACATTTTTCCCCAGGAGCTCAATTTGTGCTTTAAGGTTGTTAGTAGACACAAAGATGTAAACAGCTGAGTCACCCGGTATGTAGCAGAACACTGGTAAAAGGTCTCCAAATACAGTACAAAGACAAGAAGTATAAAAGGCTGAAAGAAAAAAAGAGGGGGAAGTTATATTACAGAAGTTGGTGAGTAAGAGACAGCTAATCACCAGAAGTGGCCAAGAGTTTCCAGCAGTTTTCAAAGAGCTTTGATGTATTTTAATTGAAAAACCACAAGTCATAAAAATCTAGGTACTGATATACAGAATTGTGAATTTATCCAGAAGTGACTTATTCCTTTCCTGGGACAGAAAATTAAACATTAATATTCTTATAGACAGGCTATTTAAGGTATGAGATCTCAGAGTAAAATTCAAGATTTTATTTCACATTTTGTATATCATATGCAGATATAACTAAATAGGCATATTTGTTTCACTCATATGAAAGAGCACACTACTAAAAAAAAAAAAAAAATTCAGAAAGATTCAGACTGGGAGACTTTGGTATTAATAGCACTAAAGTAACTGGCAAATTGACCACTTTAACTGTAACTACCTCCTTAATGAGATTCTAAAAGCATCCCAAGCTCAATTTGAGACTTGCATAGAAAATGTCCACCCTAGGAAAGTTATGTACTTGTTGCAACTTGCCCAAGCTGCAGGCTTCATTTTTTGTTCTCCTGCTGCACTACCAAAATACAGCAAACACTTCAATATACGGTGGTACCTCAGTACTCGTCGTTAATTGGTTCCGGGAGGCGCGATGAGTGCCAAAAACGATGAGTACCAAACAAATTTTTCCCATAAGGAATAATGTAAGTAAATGGGGGATGTGCACAGGGCAAGAGCTACCGTGTGACTAACGCGTGACCCTTTGTTTCAGCTGTAAAGGGCAGTGAGTCACAAGGCAACCGACATGACACCAACAAGTTCTAGCTTGCACGTCGAGTACCAAACAAACGACAAGTACCGGGACAAAATTTTTGCGTCAAAATGCATCGAGTATCAAATTCGACAAGTTTCAAAGCAGTCGAGTACCAAGGTATGACTGTATAGGGGATTTTAAGTTACCCTGGAGGCAGATCAAGTAGTTCTAGCTGCTTTAACAATTCAAGCCTTAACATGTAACGGCAGGCTACATCTTCTACATATTTAGTTCTCAGAAGAACAAAAAGATATGAAGAACTGCAGGTATATAAACAGACCTGTACCCAAAGCAGTTTTAAAATCGGTGTTCTGATGCAATAAGAATTTACTGGTTTCCTTTTAGTGGTAAACAGTGGGAAACCAGTTCAACCATAGGAAATACCACTCCCTTATTGAACATCATCTGTGTTTTTAAGCACAATTGGTTCAACTTCCTAATTAGCATTTCCCAGCATTAAGATAAAAATCTTAAGTAGCATACAATAAATACACAAGCAAGCTACATCCGGAGGACTTAACATGATTTCAAAAAAAGCTTTTGGTGAGGGGAGGAGTGGAAAGAAAATATGCTGTGGCAACATATAACCAGCATAATTGCTGTTTCTAGATAAAACCTTACATTATACTGACGTTTAAAACAGAAAGCAGTTAAGCTATTAACAAGATAAATTTTCTTTAGATCAAGATAAGAGAAAAAATGAATTAAATTAAGTGCTTATAAAAACATTTAAAGGATACCATCTTAGAAACGTTAAGTTTGTCTAAAATCTTTATTACTACCCTTACAACTCATACAGGGCAACTAAATCGCTATAAAAAAAAAGTCTAATTTTTCAGTAACTGGCATGTTTCAACAGAACTTACCTTCAAATAAATTATATCATTTTTCTCAGTCATTTAGAGCCAGATACTCAAGATGATGGCAAAATTCCCAAAAATCTTGGGCAGCAGGAATAGGCAGTCCTTAAATCTTGTCTATGCTAGAAAGTTATACTGGTTTACCATAATTAAGTCCATTTTAAAAAACAGCTTAACTGGTGCAAACCCCTCCATGGATGCCAATTTCAGTGTAGGAGCTGCATTTATTCTATTTAAATCAACTGGAAACATTTAAGCTAAAGTGAACACAATACTCACAATATTAAAAGAACATTTGTAAGAAGATTTGCAAGTATTTGTTTAAATCCACACCTTTGGTTATTTTTTCATGTAGGTAAGTCCTTAATTCCTTCAGTTTGTGAGACTGTTTTAGACAAGGAAATATAAAATAAAATATAAATACAGCAACTGCATTTAGTAAAATATGTGATGTAAAGATGTATTTTATATATCTTTACAACCTTTATGTTAGTCAATAGGACAAAAAAATTATATAAATAAATATTTGATATTTATAAACGTTTCTTAGGGCTTGATTCATGTACTCCAGTTTTGACTTCCTTTAATTCTAGTTAATTTTTTCTTAGGTTACCAAAAATCCCACTAAATGCATCTTAAAACAGATTCTCTCAGGCTCTTAATGGATTTGCCAATTATTCCAGATAACCAGACACCAGCAACAGCAATAAGAAACTTCTCAGCAAAACCGTTCCTTCCAGACAGGGATCTGACTCAATAATCTTTGTATTTATTCATCACTTTCAGACTGCATTACTGTCACTTACTGGACAACAAAAAAAATAAAGCCCAGAATATAACAGACTATCTGCCTAGCAGGGGAAAAAAAAGTCATTAGGGACATCATGTTTCCCAAACCTCTCCATTCATGACCCTGGAACATGCATGGATTCCTCTGGGACAGTATCCAAGACAAAACTAGTCAAAAAAGATAAGTGGGAGTAGGCAGGCTTAGAATAGTACCTGTCATCTTGATTGAGGCACTTTTCTAGTAGCCAAGCCTTTACCGCCAGGGGTTTATGAACCAGAATCAAATACTCCAGGGAACAAATTAAAAAAAAAGTGAGGCTACATCAGGGTGGGCAATTATTTCAGCTGGAGGGCTGCTTTATGAGTTGGGGAGCTGTCAAGGACTGCAAGGGTAGCCCTAGCCCTAGCCAGGTACCCCACCCCTGATCACCATCTTGGGATCAGAAGCCCTACCCCTAACTCCTGATGTCTGCCACCAGAAGTCATTTCCCCTACCTCCTAAGTCTCCAGAAGTACTCCTTTGGGAATAGGGGATGTCATCTTGGAACCAGGAAAAAAACCCAAATCAGATACTAAAAGTCAAAGATCAACTGTAACATATTTTAATTTTATTTCAGAAACTATTTTTGTCCCGATTTATATGTGTTTGCATAATGTATATAGAGCTGATTGCATAATAGCTCAAAATAAAAGTCTTACTCTTCTATAGCATGGGGGGAGAGAAGGGGGGCCCTCACATGATACACAGCCCCTGCTGCCAGTGGCAGAACCAGCAGCAGGCCCTTGGGGTGCTGCTCCTGGTCATGCGGCTCTGGATGAATCCTGGGAGCTGCACATGGTGACACAGTCGGCCCAGCCTGGTCCACTGGCACACGTTGTTGAACCAGACCAGACTGGCTCCATGCTAACACATAGAGTTTCCAGCATTACAGATAGGAACTGCACACCGTCCAGCCAGGCCAGCCTCATGTCTCCACACAGGAAGTCCTTCTGGCCCAATAATGTACAGACTGAGGGCCAAGGGGAGTCATGCAACATCGGGCCATGTGGGCTCCGTGCCTCCATGCACGGCTCCCACCTGAAGTGCTGGAAGCTATACATGGAGGCATGGAGTCAGCCCAACCCAATGGTGTGTACCTCCTATCTGCAGTGCCAAGAGCCCCACTTGCTAACACTGACCCAGGCCAGTCCGGTTTGAAGGCATGTCAATGGGCCAGGCCAGGCTGGCTCTGTGCCACCACATGCAGCTCCCAGAATTCAATTGGAGGGGCATGCCACTGAGCAGCTCTACCTGCAGTGGACCAAGGGTACCCCAATGGCTTGCTGCTGCTGTTGGCAGCAGGGCCAGCATGTCTTGGCAGGGGAGCCCACACCTACCTCTCCCCCCACTCCCTGCCCCCCACAAACCCCCACAACCACCTCCCCTTCTGCAGGCAGGGACTCCCCTCCCAATTCACCAGCTGTCCAATCATGTGCCATCACGCACAGTTCTTCCACATGGAAGATGAAGCACCAGAATCCCCAGAGGTGGAAGCACAGGTCCAATGGCACACAATCTCTGAAAATATACTTCCCGCTGGATTTCAGAGGGGCAGCCACATGCTGGTAAATATGGTCTTTTGGAGGGACCCCCATGGGTTGGACAGAATGGCCTACCTATCTGGCTGTGGTCCACATTTTGCTTGCCCCTGGGCTATACCACTGGTAGAGCCCCCTTTTCCATCTTGAGTCCTAGCCTTGAAGACTGAAAACTCAATCATTTATAAAATTGTCCTGGCCTTAGTTGGAACAACTTGGTGTAGGAACCAAAACTAAACCAAAAGCTGTATTCAGAATACTATATAAAAAGGTCTGCTTCTTTTGTAAGCCTTAATGAGAGAAATAACTAGGTAGGTGACAAAAACCCACATGCAAGCTCTCTTCTGAGCATGTTTCTGCATCCATTCCACTGATCAAGGAACACAAGCAGCAACTTGAAATGATAAAAGGTAGATACTAGGAGTCTAAATAACTAACAGAGCCCTGGAAAAATAAGTATTAAACCATGATGCTCCTACAATCTAGTAGTAGAATTAATATACAGAACTATCCAGTATTGTTTGTTTTTTAAAGAAATCTCTAGTATGGACTACGCAGGCCACCACCTAAAGTGCTGGAGTGGGCTGTGAAGATCTGTAATACTGTCTCCATGCCACTTAAGAATTCCTTAAAAAGAAACAGTATGACCCATAATGTTTTCTGAAAAAAGCACGTGTGCACACCTTACAAACAAACATCAAAATTATTCCAGGCCTGCCTACTGCCATCTAAATAAAGTGACAGAACTATAAAAGGAGATGGGTCCTGAGAGAACTTTTCAAGAAAGACCTCATGGCCAGCCCACATATTTCTAATACTTAATCCCTTGAGTCTGGGACCAGTGCATGAAAGACACAACTGGTATTCTCTGCTAAATGGAAAAAAAAATTACTAGCTGAGGCAGAGTAGTTCTTTCTGCTATTAATAGATTTTACATCTGAGATTAACCTTTTTTTCCAATTCTGACAGCATACTGTAAGGTGCAGGGAGCACAGACCCAGAGAAAGGATATTTCCTCCTTTTTGCAGTGTCAAATCTTACTGAAGAGCTAGCTAGCTTAGGAACCAAATAAAGTTTGAAAGCCCTGAGTGTCTTGTCCAGGCTGAAGGTAGCATTCTTAGTTTTTCTGAGTCCAGGTGTTGCATAGTCTTGAGGTTCTATGCCAGTCACACGTGGCTGAACTAATGGTATAACCCCACTTCCTTAGTTCCTTGTAGTGTCTGACTCCAGTACATAGGTGGTTGAAACATCACTACCTTTGCCATGGTCCGTAAGCCTCTGGTGGTAAAGACATGGACGCTAGAATGTCCATTTTTTCCACTATCAGTTATTTTCTTCAACTGCTCATTTCACATCTGTAGTATGCTTATGCTAGAAACTGGTAATCCTGAACTCCTCTGGAATAAAAATTTGGAACTTTTGTTTTATCAGTGTTGCAGAGAGATCTATGAATGATCTCATCCCTTCACTGAGGACTCAATCATTTATAAGTTGTCTGCTACAAAGAAGTCGGAACTAGGGATGTGAAAGGTTAAACAATTAATTGTTCTACTGATAAGTGCAGTGATAACTGGTTAGTTTAGTGCTTATCCTTTAGCGTGGGTGTGCACAGTCTGGCGAGGGGCAAGCCACATGGTACCCCAGTAGGAATTAGAAGGCAGCAGGACAGGCAGGAGTGAGGGGGAGAAGCAAGGGGTGAGGGGAACTACTACCCATAGCCTAAGAAAATGGTTCCCAAACTTGTGGTCTCAATGATAAAAAATGGAGTCAAAGTTGATCACAAGTATTCTACTTTAAAAAGTAAAAAAAAAAAAAGTGGGAAACAGTGGGTTCCCCCCTGCAGGCTAGCAGAGTTCCAGCCTGCAAGGTGCTGCCTGGGGTTTGGGGGGAATGGGAGGAGGATGATCAGGCAGGGGGTGCCATGTGTATATGCAGGGATACACATACATTGCAGCCAAGCAGAGTGGAGGAGCTCCCGCAGCTTCCTTCAGGTAAGACTATGGGGGGAAGGCACATTAAGGCCCCCCACAGTGAGAGTAGGAGGGAGGGAGGCAGGCAGACGAGGCTGGGACAGGGGGAGCCGCCCAGGTGGGATAAGGACTCAAAACTACTCTCATCTTAGAAAGAGGACAAGATGCAGGCTGGTGCCCCTTCCAAAATTTCTCCTGCTACATCCTATTTTTAATAAAGACTTCTCCAAGAGGTGGCAGCCATGCCTCCTTTCTTGGCTAAGATGGTGACTGAGATCTCGGTTTGGACCATTAAAAAGCCAATCTTATATCCTAAATATTCCAGAGGGTTCAATATAGCCAACAGGGAATATTGTGATATAAATGAAGACCATTGTGACAGTACCGTACAGAATAGGTTTTTCCTATTATGTCTTCCTCATAATAATTAAATCTATTCGAGCAGTTTCCAAATCACAGAAGAATGTACTGGCCTCAGTAGTACTAGGTATCCCAGTACTGGAGCTGGTAGCAGAAGCAGTCAACATGTTATACCTTTATGCCCTTAACTATAAACAGACACATGCAAGGTATGTGCCCTAAATCAACAGCACTGCTAGTAAGGTATCTGGCTAGAGTGCAGCACCATGATCCTCAAGAATGTAGAACTATTTTATGCTGCTGTAAATCCTTCAGTGCAGGGCCAGAACTTAAAGTACATATTTTATTAACAGCAAATTGAATTTGAGTCTCTTGGGGAAGGAAGGGTCTCATAACTGATCCAGAATTATGTTCCTTTAAGCCAACTGCCCTCAAATCTTTAGTGTAGGGAAAATGAACCGTTTTTTTACAAACTGAACATCTTCTCCCTCAAATATTCTTCTCAGAAGCAAAAAACAAACAATGAAAATATTCATCATTATAAAAATACTGTTTGAAACCGGAAGAATTCTGAATCATGCTTAAAACTCTAGAAGATTGTGGGAATCTTTAACTAACTATAAGGGAATGATAATATCCGGAAGACAGTTACTTAAAAGAAAGTGAAAGTTGGAACTTTTTGCTAAGTGCACCAAAAGAATTGAGAAGCAACTGGAATTACCACATCCCTTAAAGCCACCACCACCAAACCAACAATGGTAGTTTCGTGCAGTCATTCAAAGGGTACAATTAAATGTGACCACCACAGGAGAATTTAGGACGAAAATATTCTGTTTAGAAAAGCAACACGTAGATTAAATAAAGTCCTACATTGAACCATTCTCCATAAAAAGAATATTAAATGGTCACTTAATATACCACTATCCATGCCAAGTTAGAAGACCTGTAAATGAACAACATGATCATATAAATTAAGAGTCAAATGAGGGACATGCATTACAGACGCTTGAAGTTTAACAGCATTCTATCAATCTGTAAGTATAGATTTGGTATACCATACCATAAGATATTAGTTGGGTAAACAAGTAAACTTCAGATATGACATGACTGTGCCAACACTAGCTAAGCTGAAGCTCACAAAAGAGGATGGCACTGAAGCCAAACCTTTTTTTTTTTGGAAATGGTGTTCTGATTTTTGAAGCATAGACTTTGGATCAAAAATTACCCTGCCTGTCCCTCTATTTCACATTGATCTGCACAGGAATGGAAGAAACTTTGAAGTAGTATGGGCTTTGTGCCCCCTTTGCTAGGGCCCAAGAGTGAACAACTGGAGTCATTCTGGTACCAAAATCAGGTCTTGCTTTCAAATTGAAGGAAACCCAGAGGACATTTTTAGTCATGTTGGAGGCTGTTGACACTCACTATCTCCTTGAATGGGGCTAAGCCTCTGCTCAAGTGATCAAGAACCAGAGCTCAGTATACATCCTTCCTCAAGATACTTGATAGCTTGATGCTTGAGCTAATTACACATGGTGGGATCTACATTCTGACTCACTGTACAGTACTTAAGCCAATATAGTAACTGTTCTTCCAGGTTTACCGTAGCAGATGGGTTAGCGCTCACAGAAATAGTACTGCAGAGTCCTGGTCAATGCTGGCTTCCACTTTGATAATTTATACCTCAATGGGTTATTGGCTCAACTGCATGCCAGACTTACTCATGTCTCTTTATGATACCTTTAGCACATGGCAGATATACACAAGCACGTCTAGGATTAAGTGCAGATGGTGTGGTGCATTATGCCATACAACAGCACATATTTTTCTTCAGGTACAAAGAAACTTGAAGCATTACTAACATGCTAGGAGCCTAGGGCTACATTACTCAGTGTAACATTGAAGCCAAAACAAATACAACTTCATTGGATTGAGTTAAAAAACAGTCTGTGGGGCTATAAAATAGGGGCTACATTACCAGGAACAGAAAAACAGGCAGCAGAATTACAGAAGGAATGGTTGCTTGATTAGTGGAATGTCAAGAGTATTAAAAAGAAGAGGGGAATCATTAACACAAGAATAAAGAGTTTAAAAGGAATCAAGTAGATTTTAATGAGCCATGAATTCAACTGAGGCTCTCTCAGCTCCCTGAACAGACTGCTGCTCCCACTACCAGGTAGTTATATTTTAAGTTTTGGGTGGAGCAGGTGCAACTGCACCAGTGTACCCCACACCCACCTGAATCCACCCCTGGGGATATATGCACATTTGACTTGAGGAAGACAATAAAAATGGCCATGCCCATATAAGAATGGTCTGAAGTTAAGTCTTGTTCCCTTCTCAGACATAAGTGGAGAAAAAATAGAAGCCATTTATCAAAGCACTTATAAGCAAGCAGATATTTTGAGAAGGCTCTTTAACAAGAAGGGAGCAAATGCTGAGAAACCAAGTAGCCCTTAACAAAAGCACAAGGGGAAAAATAGACTAGCAAATGCAAAAGGGCAGTTAACATTAGGGGCTACAGGCTCTACAGGTGTGATAGAAAAGGAAGGAAGGGAGGGGGTGTGGCACTCTAGGACAGAGCAATACACATTCTCTGCCAGCAAAATGGGGTCAGAGGAGGGGCAAGCTGAAGTGCTTTGGGTCAAGTACAAGGAGGTCGTGGGAAGAGGGATTTAACATTGGGGGTCTACTACAGACCCCCCAACCAAGGGGAGAAGCTGGACTCGGCCAGCTTGCAGAGGCACTTAAGGCAAGGGATGTAGTTGTCATGGATGACCTAAATTACCCGGACATCTGCTGGGAGGAACAGTCAGCCAGGTCGGACCGTTCCAGGAGGTTCCTGGCCGAGATACAGGACCTCCACTTAACCCAGGAGGGGCACAGTTCCACCAGAGGAAATGCCCTGTTGGACCTGGTCCTGGCCACAGACGATGATCTGGTAAGGGGTCTCCAGGTCCTAGACCACCTGAGTGATAGCAATCATTGCTTGCTGAAATTCATCATCCAGCACAGGGTGACAAGGGCTTGCAGCAAGGCAGTAGCCCTAGACTTCAAGAGGCCCAACTCCAACAAGTTGAGATTGGTTGGAGAGGCACTGGAGTTCTTGAGGGCAGGGGAACTCAGTGCCCAAGATGAGTGGTCATTCCTTAAGGAGACTGTCCCAGGGACACCAGGGCTAGGGGAAAACCCCAGCCCAGACCCAGGGGGAGCACCCACTTACTGTTCCCAGGAGGCGAGAACCAGAGAAGCACGCGCGTGAAGGAACTGCCCGCATGGCTCATCAGCCGCGCTTACATCCTGCTGGGGCCGGGTGATGTCAGAGAGAGGCGCCACCCGGCCAGAATAAAGGGTGGCCCCGAGGGCATGGAGGGCCCATGGGGGGCGCTGGGAGAAGCACGCAGCTAGAGGCCTCAAAAGACTCCTGCGGGGCGACACTGACACTGAGGGAGAGAGCAGCGGCAGCGACGGGAGCAGCAGGAGCGGAGAAAGCCGCAGCCCTGAGGAGCCCAGCTGCAGAGCCAGCGTCAGAACTGGTAGGGAAGTGGGGATGCAAACAACCGGCGAAAGAGCTAGCAGGGACACCGGCGAGGGAGCCAGGGAGAGAGCTGGCAGAGGCACCAGCAAGGGACACTGGCGAGAGGGCCCACAGGGGCGGCAGGGGCTGGGGCACGTGGCCCCCAGGCATGGGCTAAGAGGCTGAAGAGCCAACAACTTAAGGTGCCATTAGCCGGGATATAGGAGGGAGGCTGGAGCCCCGTGGCCGCCCGTCAAAGGCGTGTTGGCCCTGGAGACCACGGAGAGCAGAACCCAGCTGCTGAGGGTCCCAGTAGGACCACGGCGGGCGAATTCCAGGGAGCGATCACCGTCACCCAGGGTGCCTCGGGGAACCGTCCCACGGAAGCAGGGCTGATCCGTACAGTGGCCCGCGCAAAAGCGGCCCAGGAATGCCTTGTTGAACGGAGGGAGGCACAGAGACAATACTCAGGGCTCAAGGGGCGATGATCCCAACAAGAAGGAAGGGGGGCAAGGGTGCCTAAAAGCCTCCCTGGCTCACCAAGGACATCCAGAAATGCCTGGTTGCCAAAAAGGCAGAGTACACCCAGTGGAAGCGGGGGTGGCAATCTCCAAAGAGGAGTATACCTGCTTGGGCCCGTGGGGGGGCTGTTAGGAAAGCCAAGGCGGACATAGAGCTAGGACTAGCATCCAAGATCAAAGATAATAAAAAGTCATTTTTCAAATATATAGAGAGGATGAAGGCGGTGCCGAGAAACGTGGGGCCCCTGCAAGATATGCTGGGCAATCTGGTAGTTGCACCAGAGAAGACAGACCTTGTTAACAAATTCTTCACCTCCATTTTCTTGAGCAGGGACCGGGACTCCCCCACCGTGATTCAAGGCAGACTCGAGAGGAACACCTCAGGACCTAAGGTTGAGGAGGACCAGGTTAGAGTACTTCTGGAGGGGCTGGACGTGTTTAGATTGGCAGGTCCAGATGCTCTCCACCCCAGCGTGTTGAGGGAGCTAGCAGGGGTTATTGCAAGGCCCTTGGCATGGCTTGACAAGCGCTCGTGGTGCTCAGGCCAGGTGCCAGATGACTGTAAAATAGCCAATGTGGACCAATGTGGTCCCTTTAAGAAAGGGAGGAGGGAGGACACAGGCAACTATAGACCTGTCAATCTTACCTCAATCCTGGGGAAACTGTTTGAGAAGATCATCAAGTAGCACATCTATGATGGGCTGGTATCAGGGATGATGCTCAGGGGCAACCAGCATGGTTTCATTAGGGGCAGAGCAAGTCAGACCAACCTGATTGCCTTTTACAATCAGGTCATAAAAGCACTGGATGCAGGTGTTCTGGACAGCATTTTAGTGGTGGGCAGAGGTGAGTCTGAAATCTTCTGCTCAGTGTTTCACTTACTGTCAAAAATAGAAATTTTTCTAGAAAGTACACTGATTGGAACATTCAAATTTTGATTCTCATCTCACTAAAGAAAAAAGGCATCTCAGCAGTCATGTTGAGAATCTTGGCAGCTGTGACTGGAGCTGAAAATAACTACTCCTTGACACTGGAGAAATTAAAAATTGAGAGAAAAAAAGAATGGTGACTCAATGTGCTCTGGGGGTTTTGTTCATTTGTTTGTTTGAGGGATTTATTGGTAAACAGACCCTGGCAACTGTAGGATTAAATGTAACTAGACCATATCAGAATAATACCTTTGAACACTAAGGAAGAACATATTTATTTCAGAGTTGTTGAGAGGCTCCTAAGCATAAGATACAAGTCTATGTAAATGAAAGAAAGAGTTCTCCTTCTGAAGACAAAAATAATCATTTTAAAAAATAGAGTTAATGATGAGGTTATGTGCTGGTATTTTCACTATAAGTAAGGCTACAGGAATCTTCTAAATGTAAATTTAGGATTAAAACCCAAGAAACCCATTCTTCAGATATGTGGGAAGTTGGAGGACGAACAAAAGCAACGCTGGCCTCTGTGAGATCAAATGAGGCAGCTAACATCTGATGTCCAAGAAAAGGCCAATCTCCTAAGCGATTACCTTGAATCAGTTTTCCACTCACTCAAGGGGGTCATGCAGTCAGACAATATGCAAAGCAACCATGGCTCAGGAGATGGGCCCACAATTGATGTAGATCAAGTGACAGAACACCTCAAGAGGCTTGACATTCACAAATCCACAGGCCTGGATGGATTACACCCAAGAGTCTTAAAGGAGCTGGCAGACATCATGCCATGCCCAGCGGCCAAGATATTTGAAAGCTTGAGGCACTTAGGTAATGTACCTGAAGACTGGAAAAGAGCCAATGTTCAAGAAAGGAAAGAAAAAAGATCCAGGGAATTACAGATCTATCAGTCTTATGTCTGTCCCTGGAAAGGTCTTGGAGAAAATTATCAAGGGATCCACCTGCAACAGGCTAATGGAAGGCAACCTAGTGAATGCCAGCCAACATGGTTTTTTTTACTGGAAGGTCTTGCCTGACCAACCTCATCTCCTTCTATGACCAGATGACACATTGCCTGAACAAGGGAGACTAAGTTGATGTTATTTATCTGGACTTCAAAAAATCATTTGACCTGGTCTCTCATGATGTCGTCACGACCAAGCTGGGGAACTGTGGCCTCAACCATCCATCTCACAGTCCAATGGCTGGGGAAATAGCTCCAGGGTTGGACCCAAAGGATACTAATTGATGGGAACTTTTGACTTAAAAATCCACATGCAGGTTGACTCAAGACTCTGCAAGCCTAACAGTTTGGTTGTCAAAGAGATCTAGAAAACTTTGACACCTCTCAAACATAACCGTAGTAGGCTACTAATGAATTGCTGAAATATTGTCCAAATTTCTGTAGTAATAACATTGCTAATGGGAAAGTAAGAAGCCCCTCCTTTCATCATTCACCCCATCCCATCCCAAAGTCCTTCAAGATAAAATCTGCATTTTCCAAATGACTTTCTGCCAAATTATGAACACATATGAGGACATTTAGAACTGAATGATGCACCAGTAAGGAACATTGATTCATGAACTTACAGTGAATTAAGAAAAGTTGAGTCTCATACAGTTTGATCACATTTTATAAAAGTGAGGGAGAAGAACCATGACCAAAAATTCCTTATAAAACAATAATTAAGAGTATTTGATACTCTTTGCAATCATGAGTATAGTCTCTAACACCTTTTCTAGCATGCAACACTGTAAAGCTTCTGAGAGCTTGTGAGATAGAATAGATTTTATTTTCAGTTGTATTCAATGTATAAGCACAAGTGTTTATGCTTGTATGATACAGATAGTCAGTCAATGTCAGGTTGATGTTCTGTTTAAAGGATCTGTAGTCATTGGTTTTAATACTAACTCATGATCAGGGGTGAAGGAAAAGATACCATTGCAGTTTAACATACAAAGTAGAAATCTGTTCATTCTTTAATAAACTGATTTGTACAGGAGGCAAGGCAGGTCAGGTCAGTTTGTTGTTAATTGTATGAAAAGAGAAGACTCCAGCGTATCTACTGGGTACAAACAAGAGTTGAATTAAGCAGTAATCCACTATCTTTTTAATAGCTAGATGCAAGACAGCACCAAAAATTGGCTTGGCAAACAGACCACACATTGATTTCTTTCTACATAGATACCATCCTCATCTTCAAGCAACCCCTACCTTCTACTCCTAGGTCTTTTGTAAAGAGAATGGCAATACTACCAAGCTCTGCAGTATGAAAGAGTACCACTGAGCAACTAGACATTACACTAACAAGGGTAACAAGGAACAATGGTCACAAACTGACAGAGAACTAATCTGGCTAGATATTAGGAAAAACTTCTTCAGAGTAAGGATAGCCAAAATTTGGAATGGGCTCCCAAGGGAGGTGGTACTACCTTGGTGGTCTTTAAGAGAAGGATGGATAAGTAACTGGCTGGGGTCATCAGACTCCAGCACACTTTCCTGCCTAGGCAAGGGGTCAGACTTGATGATCTGTTGAGGTCCCTTCTGACCTTAGCATCTAAGAATCTATGTCTGCTTCAAGTATGGAAGGGTTTCTCTGGGGCTACCATTGCACACTGCCTAGCCTTCCACACTCCCCTGTCTCCCATCCCCCACTAACTCTGTTGGTTTCTGTTCATTCCCAAAATGAACAGAAAATGCAAAATAAAAAGGACTCATCTAAGAGTCTCCTGCCTCCAAATCACCAAGGCTTTGCCTATAGGACACAGGAGTATCTATGTTTCTTCAGTTGCTTTGTCTCTTATTGCTTTATACATACCCAACATCACATTCAGTATTTCTCTAAACTGGACTAGTAACAGATTGTGACCCCTTAGTAGGAATAAGGCAAAGACAGAAAGAAAGAAAAACAAAGGAATACAAATAATATATGGCAATAAATCTCCCTTGAAGGATTAGAGGTGCGACAGAAACAGCTTAGTCATACTTCAGGAATAATTGTGTTGGTCTTAGTTATTGGGTAAAAGAGAGAGCGCTATTGTGAAAAAATGTGAGCTACTGCATTCCCCTACTGCTTGTAAAGTCACCTAACAGTAAGCACTTAGGAAGGTCAGTTCTCCCAAACTATGGCTTGACCTTCTGAACTATGGCTTCATATCCTCAACTGGTTTGGCTGAACAAAGCAAAAGACCCACAAACTGCCAAGGATGTGGAAGCTCTGGCTGGCTACAAGACCTGTGTTTTCAAAAGAGGTGGTACTTGTCAAGTTCCTGTCAGTCTGAACAGCTCCCCATAGGCTTGTGTAGAAGTAGGCCTGTCTGGATTACCAACAAGGATTGGAAAGTCTATTCATAGGGGAGATGTGCATGTAGATTCCCTGTTATTGTAAACTTTCCCAATCCTTCCACTACCACCCCTTTCTCCTCCCCATTCAAACCAAACAGGAAAACATCAAAAATAATACTTTGGTTTCAGGAAGGCCATCCAGGCTTGATTCCAAGAGGAAAGAACCACAAGCACCAGTAAGACCTGCTGGCTGACCTGCTGGCCACAGGGCTCAGCTCAATAGTGGGACAAACAGGCACTAGCAGTAGAGGTGACTACAAACAAAACATTATAGAAATTTCAAAGGCGCAGAGATACAAAGAATGCTGCTCATTCCATTTAACGTGCTTTAAGAAGACTATACTTATACTACAATGATTCATACAGTACAAGTGTGTACATAGGACAATTGCTATTGTGAGAATAACCAAGTCTTTTCACTTTTCTAGTGGATTTCATCACTAGAAAATAAAGATGACTCACTTATAGTTGAGAAACAGATAATATTAAAGGAGGAAAGATAGACCTTGAAAAGTGGTGTAACAGAAGGAAGATGAAACCGAATAGCATGGAATACAGGGTCATGCACTCAGACTCTAACAGTAAAACCTCCTGAAAAAGTTGGGGGGCTTACGAGTTGGAAACAACAAAGTCCAATGATACACTCAAGACTCTCTCCACCATAGAACTACAAACCTCCAATGCAATGCGGCCACGAAATTAAAAAAAAAAAAAAAAAAAATGTAATCCTTGGCTGTGTCAAGCAAAATACTTGCAAAAGTACAAGGGATAATTAATGCTACTGTTCCCTACTAATAGCTGATCTGGAATACTATGTAAAGTTCTGGACACCCATGTTCAAGAAAGATTAAAGTAGAGTAAGTACAAAGAAAGGCTACTAAAATAATCAGACAAACTGAGCATCTACCATACAGAAGGAAACTAAAAGGGGTTGATTGTTTGGCTCAACAAAAACATAACTATAAATTCACTACCTAAGGGGAGACATGGAGGATTGGCAGGGGTGTGGAGGGGAGGGGAAGACAGAAAACAAAAAGAGTAAAGGAAAAAACAAAAAAAAGCTAGTTAAGCCAAGACCAATGCTGACACAAGAACAAATGGGTATGAACTGGCAGGAATACATTTAGAGAAAGATTTCTAAGCATCAGAAGAATATAGTTTTAAAACAGAGGTAGCAGAGTAAAATAACCTAACTGATTTTAAGGAGCTTCGTGGAGTCATAGATTCATAGAAGTGGGGTCGGAAGGGACCTTGTAGATCATCAAGTCTGACCCCCTGCCCTGGGCAGGAAAGAAAACCAGGCTCAAATGACCCCAGCCAGGTAGATGTCAAGCATCCTCTTAAAGACCCCCAGGGTAGGAGCCATCACCACTTCCCTTGGAAGTTGGTTCCAGAGCCTAGCCATCCTGACTGTGAAGTAGTATCTTCAGATGTCTGTTAGAGAGTAGGTTTAGACTAATTTGTGGCCATTATTCCTTGTTACCCTGGGGGGTGGGGTATACTCATCTACAAATGCACTAGGGGGAATAGGGTCTCCCCCAAACCCTGCTGGTCCCACCTAGTGAGTTTATAGATGGCCACCAGGTCCCCCCTAGCCTTCTCTTGCAAAGACTGAACAAGTTAAGGTCCCATAGCCACTCTTTGTAGGGTCTGCCCTACTGTCCCCAGATCATGCAGGTGGGGTGGGCCCTTCTCTGAACCCTCTCAATGTTGTCCACATCCCTCCTGAAGTGCAGCACCCAGAACTGAACACAGTACTCCAGCTGAGGCCTGACCAGTATCACACAGAGGGGGAGGATCACCTCCTTCAACCTGCTTGAGATGCATCTGTGGATGTACAAGGTACAGTTAGCCCTACTGACCATGACCTTGCATTGTCAGCCCATGTTCAGAGTCAATAATGACTCCAAGATCTCTTTCTGTCACCGTGCTCTCAAGAAGGGAGTTTCCCAGCTTATAAGTGTGCTACTGGTTCCTACTGCCCAAATGCAGCACCCTGCACTTGTCAGTATTGAAACCCATCCTATTTTCATTAGCCCACCCCTGCTACCTGTCCAGGTCCTGCTGTAATCTGTCCTTTCCTACTAGCATGCCCACCTCACCCCAAATCTTGGTATCATCAGCAAATTTAAACAGGCTGCTTTTTACCCCATCATCCAAGTCACTAATAAAGAAATTGAAC
>JAGPOW010001338.1:50318302-50341808 GCA_030014935.1 Caiman crocodilus
TAGCATGCCCACCTCACCCCAAATCTTGGTATCATCAGCAAATTTAAACAGGCTGCTTTTTACCCCATCATCCAAGTCACTAATAAAGAAATTGAACAGTGTGAGCCTAAGGACCAAGCCCTTGGGGACTCCACTGCCCACTTCTCTCCATGTGGGAAAAGACCCATCCACCACTACCCTCTGAGCACGACCCTTCAGCCAATTTGCACTCCATCCAACTGCATAAGCATCAGTGCCACAGTCGCCTAGTTTTTTAATGAGGATGGGGTGGGAGACAGTGTCAAAGGCCTTGGTGAAGCCCAGAAAGACTACATCCATCGCGACACCTGCGTCCAATGCTTTTGTGACCTGATCATAGAAGGCAATCACGTTGGTTTGACAGGACCAGTCCCTAATGAAACTGTGCTGATTGCCCTTGAGCATCACCCCTGCTGCTGGCCCATCACAGATGTGCTCCTTGACGATCTTCTCAAAGAGTTTCCTCAGGATTGAAGTACAACTAATGGGTCTATAGTTGCCCGGGTCCTCCCTCCTCCCTTTTTTGAAGATGGGGACCATGTTGGCTTTCTTCCAGTCATCTGGCCAAAACACCATGAGTGCTTGTAAAGACATGACAGGGGCCCTGCAATAACCCCTGACAATTCCCTCAACATCCAGGGATAGAGAACATCTGGACCTGCTGATCTGAACACATCCAGCCTCTCCAGAGGCTCTCTAACCCGGTCCTCCCTGATCCTAAGCCTGACGGTGTTTCTCCTGAGTCCGTCTAGAATCTTGGTCGGGGTGGGGGTCCCTGCACAAGAAAATGGAGGCAAAGAATTTATTTAAGGACATTTAAGCTTAATCAGTTTAATAATGTTATTATTTGATGCAGTTGGCCACAATGGCACAGAACATTCCTTCCCATCTTATTTTTTTTTAAAAGGTTGGGATAGAAGGGGGGGTTGGAATCTTTAATTCACTGTTGTTTCTTTACTAAAGAGGATGGGAAAACATGAACACTTTACCAGGACAAGATTCAAGAGGTCTCTTGCCATATGGTTTTACCCAAGAAAAGGCATCTACTTTGATCCGCTGTAGCCTCAGCTTCAGAAGCAGATTGATTTACTGACGTTCTTACAGATTTCATCCACAAGACTAAAACCATGTTGAACACGAATCTCTCTTGTAACACAATTCTAAGTGCAGTCTAAAAGTCACTGAATTTTCTTAAGCATCACTGCTATAGTTTTAAAAGAGGATGTTTTAAAAAGTTGTTTTTCAATAACTATAGGCTACCAGCAGCTTCCACTGAAAAATCAAATGATGTTACTGAGTGCTTGGCACTTTTTCAGTAAAACAATTTGTTTAAAGCACTTGAGTATGAATTTAGGATCGTAACTGTAGGCATACAATTTTTAATACAATGGCTGTCATACATTTTTTAAACAAGTAAAGAATAAAGATTAATTGTTTAAAGAGACTGCAGACATGGCAGGGAGTATGACTGCAGAGTCCAGCTGGAGTGGATAGAGTTGCTCGAGTGGTTCTGACCCTTTTTTCTTTTTTTTGACAGATTCCAGTGGGCAGCACTGAGTAACTGCTCTGTTTTCTCATGCAAGGCTCTATGGGGCTCTAGTCTATGGCTCCTCCTGTTCAGCGTTCACAGCATTAACAGGGACTAAGACTTTTGATACCTGGGAAAAAAACCACAAAACCAACCAACACTTAGCTCTATAGACTCCTTTATTCAAATTCATCTGGTGCAACACAGATTCTTCATGAGACTCAACTCACAGAAGACTGATACATCTTATAAGGATGTGAGAAACAAACAGCTAAAACTGCAGAAGCACCAACAACTCAGCTGAGTAAATCTGGCTGATATAGCCTGCTTAGGTTCCCAAGTGGAAGAGCAGAAGAAGGAAGACAAAAAGGAAGCGTTATGTGGAAGTTCAGTTGCCTCTGAATGCTCTGGGCAATTCCACTTTCCCGAGCCCCCTACCATTTATACTTGGGAAGGTTCTGAGCTTTTCTTTTGGATGAACAATTTTTACCATGGTAATCCATGCCTCTCGTGTGTCAGGACAGGAATATTAAAAAAAAAAGAAAGAAAAAAGAAAAAGGTACTATTCCGGGAGTTAAACCTAGCAAAACACATGCATTAGTTGCTGGTTCTTTCCTATAGCAAGTATAGGTATACTACGTTCTACAATCTGCTCTGTCTACACATGGATGGTGAAGTGAAATGTAAAGTATTGGCATTGTTCTTTCTACTCCTAAAAGGCTAGTTGACAGATCTCTGTTTCTCCTGGTGTAATACTACAATAGTCGT
The DNA here is from genome assembly GCA_030014935.1 of Caiman crocodilus. Taxonomy (NCBI): domain Eukaryota; kingdom Metazoa; phylum Chordata; order Crocodylia; family Alligatoridae; genus Caiman; species Caiman crocodilus. Next base: position 50,320,617 of record JAGPOW010001338.1, read on the forward strand.
GATCAGACAAAGTACTCAGTTAACAACCCCTATTTAAATGGTTACAGATCAAGCTAATTTCTCACAACAAGGACTACACTGCTTTGCAACTCACTTCCCTTGATAATCAACTAGAGCTATGACCTTAAACCAGAAGCAGGCAATTACTTCAAGCAGAGGGCCACTTACCAAGTTTTGGCAAGCTGTCAAGGGTAGCCCTGCCACTTGGCAACTAGGGGGCAGGGCACCTGTCATCTCAGGGCCAGAAGTCCCGCCCCAACCTCTGACCTTTATCACTGAAGGTCCCTCCCCTTCCCCTTGAAGTACTCCTTTGGGGAAGAGGGTTTGCCATCTCAGGGGGAAAAAAAACATAAATTACATACTAAGTGCAGGGCTTGCACCCGTGTCCTGGGACCAATGCTGGCGGGGCCCAGAGTAGGACAGTAGGAGCGCAGGCTGGCAGAGGTCTGTGAAGCCAGGCTGGGCTGCACCAGCAGGGAGAGGGGGGAGCAGACCCAGCTCCATAGAGCCCTTGCCAGCTGGGACCCCGCGCTCCTGCTGCCCCATTCTGGGCCCCACTGGTGCTGGCCCATGCCCATGTCCCTGGGCCCCACACTTCCACTGGCTGCTGCTGGCTCTGGCATGCTGGCTCACTCCCAGTGCCCCAGCCCCCAACCCTGTAGTACAGGCAGGGGTGAGCACATAGCCCCAAACCTGCAAACAGCCCCATGGTCCCAGGCAAGATGCCCCTGCTAGGCACGGGCTTCCAGCTGGGGCGGAGCTGAGCAGGCCCTGAGCAGGCCCTGCTGTTGCAAAAGCTTGCTGTGGCTTCCCCTGGGTCCCGTCATCTTTGACTGGGGCAGATAAATATTTCTTTTCCAAATTTTTTAGGGGCCCCGCTGGCCGGATACAGCCCAAGAGCCATGTTTTGCTCACTCATGCCTTAAACGCACACAAAAACAATATCAAACCTTCCTACACCATGTGCAGCCTATAGATACATGGAATATCTGTCACACTATTGGGACCAAATGGGCTTCTTGATCAAGTTATATGAATATACAAGCTATTGACTTTACCCAGAAAGATACAGTATGCTCATAGTGAATATCATGTTTAAGAACCACTATTATCAGACTGCTGAGATCCAACATTTGAACTACTTCAAAGTGCAACGGCAATTAACCAGATGGAGCATAGAATATGGGGTAGGCCTAATATTAAATGCAGTAGTGCAGTTCTAGAAACAAAGGCACAATTGCATCAGCCTATGACACAAGAACCAAACCAAACTTATTTGACTCTTCAAGATTAATTCAAACACAGTCAGTCTCTGCAAAGTAATGGGCAACACTAATTTCTGACATTTCTTCCATTTTAATTTAAGTGAGCCCCAGGCAAGATCTATGAAAAACCACCAACCTCTTTAAAAGGTTTCGTAAAAACTCTGAACAAGTTCAGTGAGCAACAACAATTCACCGTTCTTCAGCACCATCCTGATATATTGTGCCTCTATTCTGCTCCCAAAAGACCATTCCCACAGATCAAAAGCAAGAACAGACTCAGGCTTGTCTGCATAACTTGGAAGCCAGTTATGATTGCAATTTGTGGGATAAGTTGATTCAAAGTGCACAACAAACTTTGCTTTAACAAACAAACAAACAAACAAACAAACAAGCTGAGATCACTCTCAGACAGAGCTGAACTTCAACGGGCCTAGACAATGGCTCCTGACCTAGAACTACTCACTTACTAACCTGCAAAGTGAGCTCGGCAGAGTGTTGCTTCCTTCCTGTGACTGCAGGACAAGATAAAAATCAACCTGTGGCTTTCCAGCACTTGCTCTCTGCTCTCCCAGAGAAATATATTCAAAAAGTGACACTCCCCTGCTTCAAGCCAACGTAGTTACAAAGATGTTGAAACAATATACTGAGGAAGTTGCTTCTTTTATTTCATGTCATTGTTACAGGGACAAAGAGCCCCAGAGCAGAACAGCTCCACTTCTTGCAGCTCTTCGAGCTGAGAGGGGCTCACAAGGGCCCTGAATCCCCCACTGAGCTCAAGTGGCTCTTCTCCACAAAGGTGACGGACACACACGAACCCCAGAGCGTGCAGCTCTACAGCTGAAGGCAGGATGTTATCCCCCGGCACAATGCCCTTCAGGGCAGGCTTCTTCCCCCCCCACCCCAGCAGGTTCAAGGCCAGGAAGGCCAGGGTGACTGCTTCCCTGCCAGGGCCCCTTCCAAGGAGCTTGCAGACGCCTTGTCAGTCTGCAAAACTGCAAACCAGGACGGGCATCGCCGGGACAAAGTGGCCGCGTCCGAGCCAGGGCAGTCTCCAAGCCAGGAATGAGTATGGGGCGGCCTCCCCACGCCGGGCCCAGCTGCGCTGCGGGGGCGCCGCCGAAGAGAACAAAGCCCCGGCAGGGCCGCTCGGGCTCCCGGCCTCGGCCTCGGCCTCGGGACACCGCCGCAATAAACAAAGCGGCCGGGCCGGGGCCTCTCCGCCCCATTTCCGCTGGGAGCCGCGGCCGCCACCCCAGCACCCAGCGGGCCAGGCCCCGGCGCTGTCTCCCTCACCTCCTTCCTCGCGGCTCCAGTGCGTCCTCCTGCGGCCGCCGCCGGATGCACTCCTGACACAGTCCCGCCTCGCCCAGTGGCTGCGGCCCCTTTAAGAGCGAAGACGCCAAGACCCGACGAGCGATTTAGATCTCCGACACTGTCACCCCCGAAACCCCGCCGCGCCGCGCCGCTCCGCTCAGCTCCCGGGCACCCGCCTGGTCGCAGCGTCCCTCCCGCCCCCTCACCCTCCCCATTGGGACACAGCCCTCAACCAGGAACAAACACCGATTGGCGGAGGCGGGTAGCAGTCGCGTGGCTCCGCCCCCCCGAGTTATTTCCGTTGGTTTTCTGGTGCCCGCCCCTCCCGGAGCGCCCCGCCTCCTCGGCGGCCAATTGTTTCAACCAATCAATCAGCCCTCTGGCGGGATTGCCCTTCCTATTGGTTCTTCCGCTCGGCTTTCTTTGCGGTCGATTGGCCACAACAGAAGTCATTCATTGAGCCCCCCACCCAGTCCCCCGGAGCGCTCCGACTGAGTTGCGCTAGCTGGGGAAGCAGGTCGGGCTCTGGCGAGAGCAAGCGCCTCCCCTTTTAAATCGCTTCTGACATGTTAGGGGTCATCCACGATTCTAATCCCGCTTCTCCGGCGAGGGGCGGCCGCGAGACCCTCCCCACGCGGGTACGGGCTCCAGGGGCAGGGAGCGGGGCCAGACAGCAGTGAGACGCAGCCTGGGGGCCTTGTCTCCAGCACGAGGAACCATCCTCCCGTCCCCAGCGGCTGGGTCCCTGCAGGGCGGCTCTCCTGCGCTCCCAGATACCGAGGCCTGGGAGATGGCTGACAAGCCCCACACCTGGTCCTGGGCAAGCTACCTAGGTCAAGCCTGGCAGAAGTGGCTTCACTTGGCATTTTCATGACCTTTTAAGAGGGAAGAACATCAATCCTAGCAGGTGACCAGCTCCAAGGGAAGTGGCCAGAGGACTTCTGGAAGCGGCATGGCCACTCTTTGGTCAACAAGATCAGTGACCGGTGGGATGGGTTCCCCCCCCCCAGTGCAGTAAGCTGCAGGGGACTCCCTTCCCCCTCACTGACTTGTGTCAGAGGGATCATGTGGCCCCCCTGACTCAAGAGGCACCAGTCACCCATGGCTGCCTCCTCCAAAATCTCCTGTTGTCTCTTGCTGCGCTACTCCCCACACCTTTTGGTTTCTTTGGTCCCCATCCATGGCCCCACCAAGTCCTGAGACCTCATGGTCGACCTCCCCCTGGCCCCAGCTAAGCTAGGAATGTACCTAACCAGGAAGGAGAGTGGCCTGAAATCATAGAAAGTTATGGTTGGAAGGGACCTCAGGAGGTCCTCTAGTCCAACCCCCTGCTCAAAGCAGGACCATCCCCAACTAAATCATCCCAACCAAGGCTTGGTCTAGCTGGGTCCTAAAAATCTCCAAGGATGGAGAGTCCACAACCTCTTTGGGTAACCTGTTCCAGTGTTTTACTACCCTCCTTGTGAGAAAATTCCTAATATCTAACCTAAACCACCTTTGCCGCAGTTTGAGACCATTGCTCCTTCTGTCATCTGCCACCACTGAGAACAGTCTAACTCTATCCTCTTTCAAACCCCTTCAGGTACTTGAAGGCTGCTATTAAATCCCCTCTCAGCCTTCCCTTCTCTAGACTAAGCCCAGTTCCCCCAGTCTTTCCTCATAAGTCATGTGCCTCAGCCCCCTCACCGTTTTTGTTGCCCTCTGATGGACTCTCAACTTGTCTACATCCTTTCGGTAGTGGGGGGCCCAAAACTGAACGCAGTACTCCAGAAGTGGCTTTGCCAGTGCAGAACAGAGGGGAAGAATCACTTGTCTTGACCTACTCGCAACATTCCTACCAATGCAGTCTAGTATGCCATTAGCTTTCTTGGCAACGAGGGCGCACTGCTAGCTCATATTCAGCTTATTGTCCACTGTAACTCTCAGGTCCCTTTCTGCAAAGCCAGTCAGCCCCGAGTCTGTACTGGTGCATGGGATTGTTCCATTCTAAGTCCTTGTTGAACCTCATGAGATTCTTTTTGGCCCAGTCCTCCAATTTGCCTAGGTCCATCTGAATCCTAGCCCTAGCCTCCAGTGTATCTACTACTCCCCACAGCTCGGTGTCAGCTGTATACTTGCTGAGGGAGCACTCTATGTCATTTTCCAGGTCACTGATGAAGACATTGAACAAACACAGCACCAGGACTGACCCCTGGGACATTCCACTTGATACCCTCCAGCATATCTACTCCTCCCGCTAGAGTGGTGTCTGCAAGGTCATTTTCCCGTTCCTCATCCATTCATATCTCCAGGCTGAGTTTCACTGGGTGGTGTCCACTGGCTCTTTGTACTCATTTGAGGGCACTGTCTGGTGTATTCAGCTCGGTGTCTCCCATTGGTGCACCCATTTTGAATGTTTAACCTTCATTCCTGACTATTTTGTTCTTTAGTTGACCCAAGCCATTAGTGATGTGCCCTCAGTGTCCCCCCTCATAAGGGTGGGGGCTTATAGATCTACTTAGTGGGCTTTGGCCCACTTTCCGGAGTGGCAAATCAATTAGGGCCTGACAGGTGAAAAGGGGGTGGTGCTGCTTATCTGCCTACCTATTTCACAAGATATTCCTGGCAGCTGATTGGTTAATTCATAAGGCAGTTTGAACATGCAAAATGCTTCTTCTATTATTATTATTAGTTCTGATAATATGGGTAATAAAGTCTTTACTAATTACTGTCTGGAGCCACAACTGTACCAAGACAGCGACACCTGTTTCTTTTTGAGCTGCTATACAGCCACAGGCTAACGACTGCTTCTCTGATTGCCCACCTGTTATGATAGTCCTAATATGCTCTTTTTGGCATGAAACTCTGTTCTTTCTGCATTACGGAAGAGATCCATCTTCCAAATTCATTCCTGTTAACTCTTGGCAGCAGCAAAACAAACAGAAGCAGATGGTTGCACTCTCAGCTGCTCCATTTTACTATTGCTGTTGTTCAGAGAACCATACTAAAAAAACTAAAAATTCTCATTACTGTACTAGATCACATGGTCCACCCTATTTTTTGGCCATTTTCCTTATTAGATAAGCATATTCTTAAACTCTACCCCCTAATTTTTTTAACTACTTATTTGATCATGTCTTAAGTCCCCAAGCAGCTCAAAAATGGAAGCAGAATCTAAAAATATACTGTTTCAAAATAATGAAAATATTTATAAAAATCTCCAGACTACTATACATTTTTTACATACAGAGAGAATCTGCAATTCACTGAAATTTGATGGATACATCTTCTCATTCATTATTGCACTGCAGAATTATATTTCATTGTTTGAAGCAATGAGCATCACATTAGAGATCTGATTACCATTAGTGATAGTGTCCTGTTTCTGACAGAATTTCCATGTTTTCCTGTCCACTTGTTGGTACTCTACTCTTGATCACCCCATCGTCTCATTATAATCGACTCTATATAATCCAGTCCAGACAAACCAGACAGGCATACTAACTCCAAAGCAAGTATATAATATCACATACAAACATTTTAATGTTGAGATAGGCATCTTGTGACTATAAAGACTAAAGAATACCGAAAAGTTTAGGCTAGACAGTCATCAGAAGTAATGAAAGCAAGTGATGAAGGAGTACATGGTAGAGGGGAACTGGATAATCCTGTATCTTTTTATTTATTAGTAGAAGTGGAGTAAAGTAATTATATTACTATAATATTTTTGGCATTGACAGCTAATTTTGTTTTAGACAAAGTTTTTGGTTTTTGCAACGCTTCTGTTTTTGCAGTTTTTTAAACATCCCAAATGCATAAGAAGTTTTGGTATGCAAGGTCTATAGGATCTAAGGATCAAGGATCCAACAATCTTTTGAAACTTACTATAGGTTTCACTCCTGCAGATTTTAGGGAGTCACTGGAAAGCTATGACAAGAGAGATGTCAATAGAACTTGGAAATAAGGGACCAAGGAGGGAGAGACCATGTTATGCACTTGAAGTTTTATAGGTAAAAAATATTAAATATATTAAGTATAAAGTGGATAAGGGATTCTAAGTATAATTAATCAGGACAGCTTATGAACAGTTCAGCAGACAGTCTGGCTAATGCTTAACAGTCAGAAGGCAGAGTAGATATGAACATTCAGAGACTGACTAATTGATATAGAGAGAGCACAAGTCTGTAGGTGGGATAAAGTTAAATATGCTTTCTTCTTCATCAGGTCTCTGATCACAGGAAGCCAGGCACAACATAGTCAAAAATAGCAGAGTGGAGGAGCTAAGAGAAGTTCTCAGGGGTAGCATAGTTAACAGTAGAAAAGCAGCTGCCACTACAATCCACACCTCCCATTAAAAAAACAAAACAAAACAAAACATCAGAGTACATGGTTCCTATAAATCCCTTTTCCAAAATGTAATATACCCGATCCAATGCATCAATGCCCTCATGGCAACTATGTAGATGACAAACAGAGAATTGTAAATTGTTAATTGTGTCTGCTACTTCTGAGAATTTCTCTCAGCCCCTTTGTTGGTTTTTCTCATGCTGTTCCTGGTTACCTGTGACTGATCAGAGACCTAATGAAGAACGTCTTTCATTGGAAAGCTTGTCAAACTGTATCCCAACTATGTGGTTGGTCCAATAAAAGACATCACCCTAAGAAATCCTTGCCTCTTGCATATTTTTTGGACCATCATGGCTACAACGTCCATCTTACACTTAAAGTTAGGAAGTTTTTTTTTTTTGGTGGAAAATACAAAAAGGTCAGAGCTTGGAAACATTATAGACTAAGAAGACAGTTTCAATACGATTTACACATGGGCATCCAAGAGAATAAAACTGATGGTGATCCTGGAAATACTGGTCCAAAGCTAGAGTATGCTATGCTTTACATACCATAGGTGAAATTCAGACATCTAAGTCTACAACTGTGACCTTCAAAACCCCTATGTTACTGCTTAACTGTGAAGGCACCCAAACTCTAGAGTGCCACCTCTTTCAACACTCAAGTTCCCCAGGTGCCTGAAGTTCTGCTTTTGCAGCACCTAGAAGGACCTCAGCACCAATCTCATGATTAAACTGTTCAGATCCACAAACAAGGTACTCCTCCTTGAGCACTGCTGCTTCTGGCCAGCGTAAAAACACTCACTGCATTCTTATCAGAACAGACTGTACAAAATGCAGTGATGGCTACATATAGAAACAAAGATGTGCCAGGTAATGTGGGGTAGCATAAAGTTAACTGGCTTAGAACTGAATAGGGAAGTTAGTAAGTGGCATCTACGCAGAAAAATAACTGACATAAGAATAAAAGGTGGTGTACAATTAGCTTGGATCTGGATGACAGGCAGATAAGAGAGTTGGAAGGTACTAGAGTCTCGTATTACTGAGCAGTACTCTACACAAACGTAGGTCTTCTGCAAATAAAAATGCAACACTCCCACATTGTCATGTAACATTGACAAACATGAATGCTAAGCCTCAACATTCCTCCTTCTAGTCTGTCCTCAACACTAATTTCACAAAATCCTGATACTCCAGAATCTGTTTTCTCTTTTCTCTTCCTACCCACCTGATACAAGTAAACCTAGCAGAGCTCTCTCTTTCATGGTAACTTCCAACCCTCATTTTCTATAACTCTATCTGCAGCCAGTTACCCAGAGAAGTGGTGCAATCTCCATCCCTGGAGGTTTTTAAGGCCCTGCTTGACATAGCTCTGACTAAAACAATCGAACTGGGGCTGGTCCTGCTTTGAGCAGGGGAGTGGACTAAAATGACCACCTGAGACCCCTTCCAACCCTAATTTTCGATGATGGGGGGCGGGGGGGAGGATCGTTTTGGGAAATGCAGTCTCTTTGTTCCCTCAACCCGTGCTCCTCTACACTGACTTAAAGGGGCAGTGAGTTAGTATTTCTCAGGCCTCTCTGCAGTCACCGGAGAAGAGGAGTTTGGGTTCTCTCTTAAATCCCAGAACTGAGACAGGCCTAGCCTGGGAAGGGCTCCGGTGGAACGGTGCATTCCAGCCAAGCAGAAACAGCTCCACAGACAGCGACTGTAAGCAGCAGCAGCTCTTTAATAAAGACCCGTGCGCGGAGGACCCCACACGCAGCGGAGCAGGAATCACCACTACAGAAGGCCACTGCGCCTGCGCAAGCCCAGAAATTTCCTTCCCCGCACTGCTCCTGCGCATACCTCGCACACCGCACAGCTTTCGGCCTCGGGCCAGACAGGCTTATCTGCGCATGCGCACTGAGCGGGGCGTGAATGGTTTCCGACCGCGTTCTATGTGCGTCCGGGTCACAACGGTGTCATCACGCTTCGTGCTGTGTCCTTCGGGTTCTTCCGGGGTGCGAGTTCCGGTGTCTAGCTCCCGAGGCAAGGGCTGGCGAAGTGCGACCCGAGCTGCCTGGCTCCAGCCCCAACCCGAGCCCTATGAAGGAATCCGGCGCTGGGCCGCGCAGCCCCGTAGTCCTGGTACTGCTGCTACGGCCGTGCCCTTGGCCGGCGGGGCGGGGCCGCCGCATACGCAGCTCGGATCCCATCCCCCTTGTTACAGCCTAGATTTGCCCCCGCACCCTGCCGCGTCTCGGAACCATGACATAGGCCAGCCCAAGCAGGGTGGGGCAGTCGCTTCGATGGAGAGGGTGGAGGCCAGCTCCTCACGGAGCGTGCCCGCCCTGTGGCTACCCCTTCTCACCGTGCTTGCAGCCCTGCAGCTCTTTCTGAAGAGAAGCTGGTAACAAGCTGCGACCTGATCTCTAACAGCGCTGCCTCCTCTCGCAGCAGTGGCTCCTCGCAGGTCTCACAGTGGGAGGCACCTCCTACCAAGTGCATTGCTCACCCCTGGCTGATTTGTTTTATGAAGCTAAATGTTGCTACTAGTGTCATGCACAAGGGCTATAGCCTTCTGCTTCTACTGCCCAATGTGTAGCCAGCATCTGTTGACTTTGAAGGCCAGTTGCAAAGCCTGTTTCCTTACCTCAGCCTTGCATGCCAGACAACTGTGAAGGATGGGTGCTGATATGGGCTTCTCTTGGTTTTGGCAAAGGCTTTCAAGTCTGTATTTTGTCAAAGATAGACAGGCTTGATGTCTAGCTTGCTCTTTGTGAGGGAATAACACACCAGCTTCTTAAAACAGAGCTGCTAAGGAAGTTCAAAGTTAATGGAAATGTGTTTTATTTGGAAAACTTCACACTGGTAATATTTTCTTAAATCCCTATTTTGTTTTTCCAATAGGAGGAGTGGATGAGATATATACCAACCGAGGAAGAAAGAAGACTCATGCATGAATGCCGTTTTGAGAGTTTCTTCTATAGATGTAAGGCTAATTTCCTAAGAATCTGTTTGTCTCCATTTTATTAATCTCCCCTTTCTCCCTGCAGATATATGAAAGAAAGCAAATAAGGACAAAAAATTATATAGATAATTGTGTGTGTATATGTATAATATTTTGTCCTTAATTTCTCAGTAGCAAATTAATTCATATGGTGAAATTCAGACAAAACATGCTGTTAAGCCTGTTTGTAACATTAATGTAAAATTGATGCTTTGTGTATATGTATTAATAGTTACTCATGGCCTAGTCTCTTAGTATCCTTTTAAAACTAGTATAATTAAAATCCTGTGTTTAAGTTCAGATACATGTTTGTGCTTGTTTGTTTTAAGTCTGCACAATAACAGTTATGTAATGTTGTCGATCATGTTTTTAAATAGTGTTCAAAGAGCAACCAGGAATAGGTCTTGACTATGCCACATTAAGGACAAACACAAGGCCAGGCAGACTCTGCCCTAACAACCTTATAACCTATGCAAGTGTATGGGTCACATGACTCTATCTAGATGTTTTCTTGTTTCTTCCCTCAACACAGTTATAATAGTAATTGCCTTTTTAACTAATTATTGACTATTTCTTGCTAATTTATTGCTCGCTCACTGTTTATTATCTATGTATTCATTCTTCATAAAGAAAAGGCTTCAGTGGGCAAAAATTCTTGAATTCCTATTTACTACTTGCAAATTACAGTGCAGAGTTAATTATTTCAGTTGGGGCAAGGAATTCAATGTTGGGTGCCTTAATACCCATTGGCCTTCAGCAGTTGCGCAAAATATGGCTCACGTAGCAAACACTTGTGAGTCATGTTTTGTTTTTATAATTTCATGACAGACATTTTTATACATTGCACTAACTGCAAGGTGGTCTAACACCCTTAATCTATTCAGAAAACGTCTGGAGAATTTTAAACCGCTTTGGATATTGCAACTGCTTTTATATTTCCAGCATAGTTACCCTTAAAATTTTAACAGTGCTGTTGTGGGGTTTCCCATTTGGTCTTAATGTCAAAAAGGATGAGGTGTCTTGTAGTAGAGATGATTTTTTATATAGTACACTTCTGAGTAAGATATCTTGACCTGAGAGATCCTTACACATAGCCAGTCATTTTTGTACAACTGTATTTTTGTAATATAAATAAGCTCTTACTATATGTAAAAAGAGGGGGGAATGGCAGGCCATTTTCCAGCACATGTACATTCTTTACTTTAGCTATTCACAGTGATTGGAGCTGCATAGTTGCCTTGGAGACCAGGCATCTCCTACCCTCAACTCTTATAATAAAGCTTTCACTGACTTGTGTGGTACTAGTAAACTGTGACTTCAGCAACCTGAGGCAGAATGGTCCCTACACCCTTTCTGAAAAGGTATAGGTTGAAGTGGCTATCATCCCCTGGCTTGTTGGTTATGTAGGAGTGGAACTTAATTCCTATAAGGCTTAACATCAGGTAGGTTTTTTCCCCTTAGCTATACAACTTCTAATCCCTGAGGTGTGAAATTTTATATTCTTATGGCATAGCAGTCCTGGCTGGAAGCCATCTCTAGTAGCTAACCTACAGTGCTCCCTTCATACATTCCCGTCTGCCACTCTCTTCCCCATTTTAGGAATCACAGAGCCTAATGAGCGACTTAGTCCATTAACCAGTATCACAACTCAGGCCTGCCACAGAAGTTAGGGTAAGAGTGCTAAATAATTTATATAGAGGTGTGCCACCTTAATGAAGCCTTCATGAGAATTAACCGCTTTCTTGACGATTTTTATACTTTGTTAAACATGTTTGAAAAGGCGGCAAATTATGCTGTTTCTTTTTCTCTCCAAATTGATACATTCCTTTGTTTTTCTCCTCTTAATGTCTTCCACAGCTATGCCATATTCTTTAATAAGCATGTTTATCACTTCGCATTTGATGAAGAAAGGTAAATTATAAAGCATTTTCTTGGTTTTGCTCAAATAAGTTTTACTTTTGTACTTAATATGGTTACCTTATTAAATTACCTTATTAAATGACAGTACCAAAGTAGGTTAGAAATACCAAGTTGGAAGAATGGGGAATTGGAGAAATGCAAGCTGTTGAATATAGAGGGATGGGGATTTACATGATAAACAGAATCCTACAAAGCAGTTGTGTGGAAAGAAATCAAGCAGGTTATGGAATGGGATTGAAAAGGAAAGCAATATAATGGAAAAAATGTCATTTGCCCTCATCTGAAATAGTTTTCAGTAATGATCCTGCCATGGCAAAAAAAGACATTGTAGAATTATAGGGTTAAGTGACAAAATGATCAGAAAAGTAGTAAAACTTGTGTATGAAGAAAGAGTCAGATGAAGAAAGATGCTGTATTTAGTTACATATGACATGCACCTTTCACCCCAAAAAGTAGCTGCTGGACATAGGGAGGGGTGTCTGAAGTGCAGAGATGTGAGGAGCAGAGGTCCTGATCCTGCTGGAGCTGGATTGCCCAGGCCAGCTTCTTGAGATTGGGCACTGCTTTCTGGAGCTAGCTGGTTCACACAGTAACCACAGTTTTTTGCTTCCTACTCTTTCTCTTCCCCCAGCAGCAGCAGCATGTGTTTTCCCTGTGAAGATACTTTAATGTGTTTGCAAGGAAAGATTTTTTTTGTTTGTTTTTGTTTCACCTTCTGAAAGCAAGGTGTACAACCTTCTGAAAGCCAGGTGTACATCCTACTGAGGGTGGGGGGAGGTAATGTTATGTAAGAAAATACAGTGTATGTTACCTGGTGGCCGATTAGACTGTGGAATGTTGTTGAGCCCAAGATTAGTATTTGGAGGTCTTGTGGAAATCAAGAATATTTAAAGATAAAACAGGTAAATATTTGAAACAAATTTAGAAGGGATTGTAAAACTTTATGATTCAAGTTTAAGCCAAATTTTAGCCATTAGGAATCAAGAGGGTAACTTCCTCAAAGACTGTATTTGACATGTTCTGTGGTTTCTTGCATCTTTTTTTGAGGTATCTGGTACAGGTCATATTGTGTGGGGTAAGTTGAGAGATTGGGTTCTTAAAATGTTCTAGTTTTCTTGGCAAGTCAGAAATATAATGACTTTTAATATAATCCATAAAAATTTCTTTTTAACATTATGGAACCTAATAATTATAGGTGAATAGCTTGAAATGTAATGCAAGAGCTCTAACCTGCTAGAGCTATATAAAAAATTAAATGTTAAATGGGTCAATTTATTTCCTTTATCACCTTAATACTTGTTTGTCATGTATTAAGTAATAACTTTGTTCCCTCATTTTCAGGACTTATCACAACTAATTCAAAATTTGGTATAGTTGCCAAACTTACATGTAAGTATCAACCACCTGAGTTCAACTTGAGTTTCATGAATATCTGACATCACTTACCCTGATATAAAACCACAGCAGCACTACTCAAGCTCATGGAGTCTTTTTAGATTTAATTTGCTTTGTATCTTGTATTTATGTAACTAAGATCAGAAAATGACTACATAGTAATTTGGTATTCAGGCATTTATAGTATTTGGCTAAGAGGCATAGGGACTCTGTGAATTTAAAACCACACTTTTTATTTTTGTTACTTAGTGTTTTTACAGTATCACTTAAGTTAGTTTAACTAAAAAGGAGTAAAGAAAAATGTTTTTTAGTATTTTTTCAGCTTTATTTGCCAGCTGATAATTTTGTGTGTTGTCACTTTTGCAAAGAATTTTATTAGGCTTCTACAAATTATTTTATCTTTTTGACAATTTACTATTCTTCTAATTGACAGGGAGTTCCTTTAAATTTCTTTTGACTTCTTACTGTTGTTTTAAAGTTACAATTCCAAATGCAATTTCCTGTAATAACTGCATATTCCTGTTGGAGTGAAATTGGTCTAAAGAACTTTCCATCCTTCTCTTCCTAATCTGAAGGTCATTAATCATGTGTCTCACTGTCCCATTCAAGCTGTTTTAATATTTGTTTTCATAGACACCATGCATGAACAATTATAGGAAAACTGAATATTTGTGTAATGGATTTTGCATTCTGTGTAACTAGAAAAAAATTACCTTTTTTAAAAAGTAAAAAATCTTAAATGGCAGGAAAACAGGAAATTGATATTTTACCAGTCTGCTTTCATACAACCAGATCCTAATCCCACGGACTTCAGTGGGAGGAGGCCAAGTTTACAATTTATGATGGATAATATTATGCTTAAGCAGATAAATGAATGGTAGAAATTGGCATTATTAGATGTTTAAGGCAAATTCCACTTTATTTTTATTTTTTGTAAACTGATCACATTACTACACGTGCTTTTTAAATACATGTTACAGTTGTACTTCAAGGGAACAGTTTTATACTTAGTTTTTCTCAAGTGTGTTATTTTTCCCTTGGTGTCAGCTAGCTCTGGAAACCTTTCAGAAGAATAGGGATTTGCACAAGTGTTGCACAACAGAACTGATTTTTTTTTTTAAAGTCATGTTTGTAAACAGTGTGGTCGCCAACTTCCATCCATTGACTGTCATGCTTTACTCCACTATTTTAAAGACCTTGATTACCTGGTATTTTCTCTGTGTAGAGGTAAGTTCACAACTGAACCAAGTTACCTTGGTTTACTTACTGGTACGCCAAGGAGAGAGAACCACAGGTTTGTCAATAATCTTTTCCCAGCTTTCAGATCATTTTGTGGCTCTTCTCTGTACCCTCTCTGTTTTCAATATACATTTTTAAACATGGAGATTAGAATAGGGTACATCAGGATTCTTGAAGTGGTGGGCTGAATCCAGCCCCCAAAGAGTTAACCTGTGGCCCTCAGGCTCCTGGTTCCTTCCCTCCCTGCTCTAGCTACTGCTGTCACCATAGTCAGGTTCCTTCTGTTTCCAATGTCTGCTTCTGCCCCGGGGGGTGGGGCAGTGTGCCCAGTGGGAGTCCATGGCCAGGAAACTCAAGGAAACCCAGGGAGCCCACGCAGCATTGCACCTGGGTCAAGGTGGCAGGTGTGTTGTACAGCATGCCATGGTGTGGCAGAAGGTATGCAACACAGTGTGCAGAGCATGGGACACTGGCCTAGTGCAGTGGAGTGTTGCTGTCAGGACTGAGGTTTTGCTTGCTGCATGGCTCAGGTTGAATAGCCTCTGGACATGCAGTCTCCAACCATTCAAAAATTGGACAACTCTGGCTTTGATTCAAATAGCAGTCCCACAAGTCCCATAGGCAAAGGAAAACCACCTTCCTACTCCCCTGTTGATACACAGAGCTTTCTAAAGTTCAGTGACAAATCCTAGAAGTATAAATGGTCCCAGGGATCTAATGCTCCTTGTAATATGTCTCAGCCTTAAAAGTAAGTCTTCATTAGACACGCATGTGGAAAATACTTGCTATGCTATAAGCTAGGGATCCATTTCTATTTTCATTGAAGTCCACAGCAGAACTTTAGTGATTTTACTAGAAGCAGGATTGGGCCTTATGGTAGCAGCCTGGACTTCTTGCTATAGGGTAACGGAAAAGTTTGTTTACTTACTAAACCTGTAACTATTTATAATTCTAAACAGATTAAGTGAAGAACTTTAGTTTTTAATAGATTTAAGGCTAGGGTGAACAGTATATTTTGTCTGCCCTCCTGCAAAAAAAACCTCTTGTATTTGCCTGAAAAATCACCTTTCAGTTTGAAGACCAGAAGTGATTTCTTTTAGAGAGCCACTCTAGTTAAAGTGCCTGGAGCTGCTTGTGTATCAGCATTCCTGTTCTTAAAAATGGCAGTGCTTGTTTTATACTTGACATGGCTAACCTGTTAATCGCACCATAAGTAGTAATTTCCCCACACATTCAGGTAATTAATGGTGCAGCCTAATGAGAATCCTGCTGTGGACTGCCTGAGGGAACAGCGAGGCAAAGCATGTTGAGGTGCCAGTCATGGTGAGCTTCAGGGCTAGCCACAACTCAGGGGATCAGCTTCCGTAACACCATTATTTTAATGTCTGCCAGGGCCTTGATCTTGACACTAGTTAGGCTGCCACAGTCTTTAACAGCCACTGTAATGCTGTTCCAGAACATTACTCCCCTGATGGGCAGAAACCTTAAAATTTCCAGCTCAATTTTCCCATAGCTATTTTACAATTATTGCTAGTCAATTCTTCATAACATTAAATATAATATCCATGACCTATTTGATGCCCTTCAGAATATTAATTAGAGGGGGTATTTTTGTTTGTTTGTTTTTCTTTTCTTAGCCACATTCATCCCTCAGGTGCCAGCAGAAAATATTTGATACTTGCCTTCTTGTCTGAAGCACTGAAGCATCTGTTCAGCTGTCATGTTAGCTATTTAGCACTTCCTCTGGCCAAAAGTACAGCAGAGATGCTAAGAATTCTGTCTTTTGTTCTTTAAATTGAAACTTAAAATTGATTGTTTTAATTGGATTGGAGCCCGGTGTGCTTCACTTTTCAACTATTGTAGTTTTCTGTAGAGTATGCTGATATGATACAAATGTCATCAGAGTTTTTTCTTTCCTTCCTTAAAGTTGTTGGTTTTATTGCTTATTTTGCTGGAAAAGTATCCTACATGCCAACCTGCAGGGAGAAATTTAAGAGACTGAAGACTTCTCCGCTAACTGAGTTAATTCAGAAAGGCCCCAGGTGTCTTAGAAACGAGTAAGCCTCTATTCATTCTTTTCTTTTAAAGTGTTCTGTCTTGTCCCATCCCATTGCTCACCTTTGCCCTTCCCTCTACAGTCCCTCTGCAAGCAACGGAGACTGATCAGGGCTTCATTTGCATCTTGCCATAGTTTTGAGAGTTATAGTTTTCTCTCTCCCAGCAACTTGCTATCACCAGGGAAATCTGTATTTTTTTTGTGAATTATAAGCTGCTTTTAGCAGCTAAAAACATGTATTTTAAGCTCTATAAGTAACTGACCATCTTGTGGAATAAAGCAAAAAGTGCTTTGAATGACCAGAATGTACTAGGATCTAAACTGAGACCCTAGTTTCCTGTGGAACTTATTTACATTAATGTGACTTCACAAGTTTTCTCTTGATATGAAGTAATTGGAAATGAAATGGCTTCCCTTGTTGGATGGTTGCCAGTAGTTTAGTTTGACTGAAGTAGGAAAAGGATGGAAATGAGTCCAATGTTTATCAAAGGAAAGAGTTCAGTAAACAGTATTAGCTCAAGAAGAAGCACGATGGACGAACTTACTGTGTTTTGTTCATAACTTTGAAATCCATGATGGTGTAGAAGCCTGAAAGCATGTACTACATATGAAAAAGTCATCAGCTCTTAAAAATATTTCCTGTTTTGTTCCTGAAGTGTTTTCTGTTTGATTGTGATTTTTTTTGCAAGGTAGTTTAAGACCTTTGTGACTTAGTAAATATTAGTTTATGTGATTCACCACTCAGAAAATATCATATGGGTAGCAGCAAGTAATAATCACACTTTTGTTTTAAAAAACATTTAGCAACATTTGATTAAACTCTTAATTGTTCTAAAACAATATTTATTAATTTTTTTGTGCCAGACATCTTCACTTTGAAAGATTCAAGTGTATATTACTAAATTCCAGAGTTTTCCATAACACCTTTCTAACCAGTGTTCTCTTAAACTTAATGTTCTAAAGCCAGTTGATGTTGAGGGCAGTCATATAAACACAAATCATTTTTGAAGAGTAAAAGTATGGAGTGATTTTAGATCTTTGTCAAAAGTGGCTTAAGAACTAGACGCAGGAAAAAGTTGCTTAAAGAAAAGTTCTTAGTTATTAATGATGCTGTGAGTTAACGGCAGATCCTTTTGCTTTCATAAACTGGATTTAAGCTGACCTACAGTGACAAGTTTTACGGCTCCATCTGGTAAACAGTCACTAGTAGCACATTTATCCAAACTACAGTATTGCCCAAATGCACTGCTGCCCTGCTTTTAAGCCAGTAGGTAAGATATAGGCAAGGAAAGATCTTATTTCTTTTAAAAATTTCATTCAAATATATTAGCATAAATACACAAATCAGGCAAGATGCATAGTGTCAATATGAAGCTAAATGCCACAATCAAATAAGAGTAAATCTTTACTCCGTTTGAAAGATGAGTTTATGGAAGGGATAGTGTAGACTAGAAGGTAGTTGGAAATATATGCTAATACTGTATTAAGAATGCTTACATTTGTGTAGTAATATAGGCATATTTGCATCAGACCAGATGATCTCTCGTTCTCTCTCTCTCTCCTTTCCCTCCTACCCCCCATAATCCCTTTAATAGCTCTTTTTACCCATTAACTCTGTGGCTAAAAAATAACTAGGCGAGTCCATGCAGGAGAGAACATTAGACTTCCATTTCTTCAAGATGATGTATCTTCACCCACACAGTGATTTGTGCCTGTTTTTTGGTATTGATCACTGATCAGGCACAGAAACTTCTAATGAACAGTTTTAAATTACAACTTCTTTCACACAACTTTTAAAAATAACCACAGCTGCATTCTTTTGCCACCACCAGCTTATATGGGCACACCCTGTACTATTTGTGACTGATGTGTTTTGTCTCTCTGAGCTCTCCCTGGGAGCAAGGATTGTCCTTTTTGTCTATAAAGTGCTAAACACAGGGTTAGCACTCCGTTTTTCTAGTCCATGTAATTAACAAGTATGACTCATATTTCTGATTAATGCCCATGAAGAAAGATGCGAGAGAGGGTGTGTGCGCATGTTGGGCATATTTCTTTTGGGTATATTTCAAATTGTAGTTACTTTAGAGTTTTTTAAATAGATCTGTAAATATTTTAAGTTGTTAAAATTAATCATATTAAACACTCTGAGTAACCCCAACCTTGCTACTTAATGTTACATTTCTTTGGTTTAAAGCATATCCATTCTTTATAACACAATTATTGTTTTACCAGCTATTCTGCTAAAAAATCAGAATTTGCAGATGAACCTTCTCAGTCAACTTTTGGACCTGCTTCAGCAACCAAAGTCACACTTCCTTTCAGCTATTCAGATGAACATAGCTCAACAGATCAATCCTTCTCTAATTATGAACCAGTGCCATTCAGTGCTTCCCTGAATGAATCTTCACCTACGGGAATTACTGATCATAGTGACCAAGGTATGGTTTGTTTTAATAAGGTTAGGGATTTAGTGCAGTGGTTTTTATCTCTAACAAAAATGCATTTATCTTCACATTGCTTTATTTCAGAACATACATGATATTTTGCATATTTGTACCTGACAGTGGGTTTTGATGAGGAACTGTTGAGAATCCAGAAAGTATGCTGACAGTGTATATTTATCTGCACTGTTTGTATTGTAACATTTATCTTTAAAACCAACTATGTATTTTTTGTATATCTTTTCAAACCTCTCTAGATGTGTGGGTAAAGGTGCAGTGGGATTGAATGTGCAATCCACATAATTGCATTCCTGCCATGACATGTATGCATCACAAGAAGTGTGATTGTGGAATTGTGCATTAGATCCCATTGTGCCTTACTGCTGATGCAGGGGGAGCCTGATCCCAAGCTCTTCCTGGCACTGGCAAGAAGCAAGCTCCTACAGCTGGGAGCCACCTCAGTTGAGGGATTCCCAGCAGTGGGCATGCCCCATATGCCCCCTGGCCTTGGGGGATCATGGTAGCTGCAGTCCTTAAGGCTTGGGGGTGCATGAAACAGCCAGGCCCTAGAGATTGGGGGCAGCCATAATCTCCAGGGGCTGGGGATTTTATGCTGAGCACTGTGCACCCCTGCAGCTGGGAGTCCTGTCAGCTGATGGGGTTCCCAGATGCAGGGAAGACCCTGCTACATGTGCAAATTAAAGCTTGATAGCAATGAGGTATAAAGTTGGTACATGTTTTGAAGGTCTGACTTTATAGCTGGTTGAGCTTTTTATAGTATGAGGTATACTTTGCACATGTAGCTGGTCTTAAGGTAATTGCACAATTAACCAGTTAATTACACATTACTTGTAACATGTAGAAGAGGCCTTCAAAAGATAATTACAAGTAAAAATTGTAGATTGTAATGTGCAATCTGTGGACAAAATAGAACAAAAAAGCTAAGATTTGGCCAAAGGTTCTTTTTTTTTACTTTGTTTGAAATGGAAGGAATAAACAACTTCTGTTTCTTATAGCCTCTACCATTGCCATCAGAGAGAACATATTTTCACTGTGGTATGCTTAATTCCATGGAACACCTTTTTTAAAACTTGGTTTGTATGCTTAACCTTTGGAAATCTGAATGTGGAGCTGTATTTTTATGAAATGCAATTCATTGGTATTCTGAAAAACATTTGAGTAATTGCAACTACAGTCAAATCAGTTGGCTAATGCTGCTTCTGCTTCTCACATTTTTTTTAAAGATCCTGTTTTATTACAAGAAGAAACTCCTAAAAGAAAAACTGTCACTTATGAGGAACTGAGGAAAAAGAACAGAGAAGCATGGCCCTCTAAGGAGGCCTTAAAAGAAAAACAGAGTCCAGTCCAGTATTCACAGGAAAGACCATTTAAAAAAGAAGGTAATTTGATGCTGAATTATTACAGTATATGGTAAAAATCAATAACGGGGTTAAAAGATGTATGTTTAACTTTGCTTATCCTGTAAGGATTTATTTCTATTAATTTTATTAATGGCGTGATTCTTACATGGCACACTACACAAGCTTCTTATTTCATGATACCCAATTTGTTCAAAAACCAATAAAGTATCTGTAGCAAATTATAATTACTGTCCCATAACTGTCTTGTTCATGTGGAAGCCAATGGTGAAAAGTTTGGTTTGTGTTTCACTGACTAATCCCCTACGGAATTTGTAGTACACAGCAGCAATTTAAGTCTGTAGTTAGTTTCTCATGGCAAAATTTCGCTCCTTTGGGCGTGTATGTTTTAGATAGCATTGTTCTCTCAAAATAAAATGTCTGGGGTTTTTTTAAATCTTTTTGTGAATTGTTTCATGTAAAATTAGGGGATTCTTTGGTGCGCAGACCTTTGATGGATGCCATTGTTTGCAAAATTTACTACACTGCGCTAAAACCTAAAGGAAGGAAACAGTACTTGGCACCTAACTTTATTGTTTATTTTCACAATGAAAAACAAAACTTTACAATGTTAAAACAATAATGAAGTGACCTGCAAAAAAACAAGTGCCATTCACTCAGCATAAAGCCATCCTTGAGAACCAAGTATGTTCTTTGCATTGTTTTATTAAAGGGCAATTCTTTTGCCACAGAAGGCGCTGCTGGATAAAACTTTGAATCTTCAGGCTTTATATTCAGAACACCCTGGTACTCTGCATCACAGGGAAGCAATGACAAAATGCTTTTGTGATGATTTAAAACGAGAGAGAGAGAGAGAGAGAGAGAGA
>JAGPOW010001338.1:50364503-50416164 GCA_030014935.1 Caiman crocodilus
CAGTAACTTGTGACCATTGGTCCTAGTTACCCCTGGTGGTGCCCAGGAAAAAAGAGCCTGCCCCATTTCCTGCTGATCACCCCTCAGCAGCTTATAGGCTGGGATCTCTGATCATTGGGCATTGCTTTTTTTGGAAAGATATCCACTCCCGTCATCCTAGACAAAATATTATGCTTAAATTGATCTATTGGGAAAGCATGCTGTTTTCTCTTGCATATTTTAATTATATTGCTGCTGCTGCTGTTTTTTGGAGCTAAGCATGTTTAAAGGAGTGAGTTTCAGGATGGGGCAAATTCCCTTCTTAGTCTATTATTTTTATGTAACCAACTGGCTCATTTGATAAAGAATTTGAGACACAGAAATATCCGTATTGAGGAGGCACCAGTGAGGGATCGGTTGTTTAAAGCATTTTAATTCTTTGGTTTTCAGATTTCATAAGCCCAAGCCGTTTATTCACTGACAAAAAATGGAGGATGGATACGGACTTTCTGCAAGATCAAATGTTTTGATAATTCTTCTAGCCTGGTAATGAAGGGCAGGAAGTGAGAAATGGCCAGGTTGTCTTCTTTGGGTAAGACAGGGAAAATGCAACTTTTGTGCAGTTCTGTATGCTCTTTTGCAGTAAGAAGCCTGGATTTGGTTGGGGGTAGTGACCACTCCTTAGGTCTGGGAAAGTAGTAGGAGGAAGAAGGTGGGAACAGCATTTGCAAGTCTTTCAAAGACCAGTCATTGGGAATGACCTCACCTTAGCAGAAGAATGGAGACTGTTTCTGTAGTGCATTCTTATGGGGGGAAAAAACAATTATCATGACCACTCAGCATTGGAAGGGGCATGTCAGATGTTTGGCATCCATTTTGCTGGGAAGGAAAAGACTTATAGGAGACAGATGATAGTAACTTCTGAATTAAACTCTTTGTTTTAATTAAGAGACTCTTATTTTGATGATGGGAATATCACCCAGTTCAGGGCAGCTTCATGGAAACAGGAGAGTTAAGCTTGTGCTCAGCTGTTTGTTCCTTTGGTGAAAATAATTCCTCTGAGTTGCAGTCTAGAGCAGAGACTTGTTTTTGTCTTGTCCCTTGTCTTCCAAGGGCTTTGGAACATGTTTGGTGATGAGACTTTTTATCTTCTTGGGAAGAAACAACAGTCTTGCAAATAGTCACAGGCATCAGCCTCTGTTCCTCGCCTCGCAGTCCACTTCCCTGGTGAGCTTAGGCAAAGCCAGTCACGCAAAATCTTAAGCTACAACTTCCCCTCTAAAGGGAATGAATGCCTTCCACAGGGCTGAGCTGCGAGGTGTGGTCCAAGTCAACTGGTTTGTGGCAAGTCAGTCTGATGCTCTGAGATCTAAAGAGTCTCTGCTGAGTGTGACCATAATGTGTGTTACTGACATTTCCAAAGGGGGACATATGTTGCTCTCCATTGTGGTACCACACAGAGCCCCTCCTGTGCAGGAGGTACTTGGCTCCTTGCTCTGCTCTGTCTCTGCGAGTGTGTTCTCAACCGCAGGCCCCATCCACACTTTTCGCTTCAGACATGATTAACCAGTCAATCATCTTTGGTTGCAACCCGGCTACATGTTCAATCTATTCATGGCGTGATAGGACAGAACAACCCATGGGGCTGGTCCACAAAGTATGTGGTATAACTTTGTGGCTTGTTTTTATCACCCCATAATCGGACTTTGTGGCCACCCCTGTGGCTGGGAGCCCCCATCTGCCAAAAGCCCCAGCATCTGGCCTCCCCCTGTTGGGCTCTGGTGTGGGATCCTGCCAGCGCCAGCGAGGGGAAGTTCAGGGTTCAAATTACAGAGAAGCTGAGGAAGGGCTGAGCCGCCCCATAAGACATGAAGCCCCCCCCGGTAAGATTTGGTAATCATAACTTGGGGGGTCTCCAATTTTATTAGAGCATCGTGATGGGGAGCCCAATTTATTTTTCAGACCTTCAGACTCCAAATGTAATTTGAGCCCTGGGGGAAGGCGCGTCCCATCCTATGGCACCCTGACCTGAAGATCTCTGGGAGCCCTGACAACCGGCTTCACCTCTGGCCCAGCCCACCCCCCACAGCCTCCCAGGCCACTGCCGGCAGAGGCCATTTGCAGAGGGAAGAAACCAGGAGACACACTCACGGCAGCAGTCCCAGGAGCAGCGGGCATGGGGCTATCAGGTGTGGGTGTCTGAGCTGCAGCGCCCCCTCGCGGCCACAGTGGAAACGTGGGTGCAGCGCCGGTGCCGGCGCTGTGCCGGGTTCGGGCCGCCCCGTCCTCGCCCGGAGCCAGTGGATGAAGCCTGAGATGAACTTGGCTGGGGCTGGAGGCTGAGCCCAGCGGGCACTGAGCTTGGCCTGGGACACAAAAGCGGCCTTCCTGCTTTGTCACTGTGGTGGCCCCTTCCTCTGCTTCCGGGTCCAAGAAGATCTCAGACCTGACACTGGCCCGTGTAGGCAAACACGTAGGCAAACTAGGCATGTGCTCAGGGCCCTGAGTGAAGAAGGGGCCCAGTTGTGCTTATGTTACATAGAACTATCGAGTAAGAAATGTAAGATAAATCTACAGTATGAAGTAGGGGCCCCATGAGTTCGTCTGCTTGGGTCACACTAGAGGGTTAATCTGCAGACGGCGCTGGTGGGGTGGCGAGCAGGCACTGCCTGCAGTGTTTGTGGTGCCTTTCTGTAGGTGGTGTACCCCCTGCACATCACCCCTGCCTGGCCCTCACTGTTCCTCTGCAAGTGGCACTTCCCTGCAAGAGGTATGGCTCTCCTTGCTAAGCACTACCCTCTCCCCAGCCTGGTTTGAGCCACCCCAGCTCTGGGCCATGAGTCTGAAGTTGGTTGCTTATTCCCAGTTCCTTATTCCCAATTCCTTATTCCCAGTTCCTTTTTCAAAGCTAATCTAGACCCAATAGAAGCTTGTTATTAATGACTTCCACATCCTAAAGAGAGAGAATTTCATTAGCTATGCATATATATTAATTAATATGTAAAATAATATCCCACATCAAGTACAGAGCCTTAAATGAAGGTCAGATTAGAATGGGACTATGAGACAAAATAAAGAACCCTGACCACAGTCCCACCTGGCCTAAACCACGGTTTGGCCATGCCAGGCTGCCAAATAAACCCCCATGCCCACTATGCTATAATGTCTTGAATAAGGAATTGGCGTTTAGGATGGGATTATGACTAGAAATTCTTCTTGGGGCACCCACCAGAATACATCTGTACCACCAGGGGACTCTACTAGATACATCTGACCAGTCTTGCCTGGCCCAAAGCGTGGTTTGGCTGTGCCAGGTTGCCAGCTAACAGCACCCCAGCCACTGTGCTAAATACATGAACCTGAATAAGGAACTGGATTTTGGGCTGGGATTATAGCTACAAATCCTTCTTGGGCCACCCCATGCCATGCCTCTGTGGCACTGGGGGCTGTCCTGGAAACCAGAGACTTGCCTGGCGCAAAGAGCAGTTTGGCCATGCCAGGCTGCCAACTGACATCCTCTCCTTCCTACTGTATTAAGTGCATAGGCATGAATAAGGAATTGGCTTTTGAGATGGGATTATAGCTAGAAATTCTTTTCAGGCCACCCTGTGGCACACCTCTATGCCATCAGGGAACTCTCCTGCACATCTGTGACCACAGACTTGCCTGGCCCAAAATGCAGTTTGGCTGTTCCAAAGTGCCAACTAACAGCATCCCAGCCACTGTGCTAAATATATAGACCAAAATAACTGGATTTTGGGCTGGGATTATAACTAGAAATCCTTTTGGGCCACCCCAGTCCATGTCTCCCTGCCACCAGGGGACTCTTCTGCACATGCTGGACCAGAGACTGGCCTGGCCTAAAAGGTGGTTTGGCTGTGCCAGGGTGCCAGCTAACAGCACCCCAGCCACTGTGCTAAATATATATTTATACATATGCAACCGAAGATGATTGACTGGTTAATCATGACCTGAATAAGGAATTGGATTTTGGTCTGGGATTATAGATAGAAATCCTTCTTAGGCTACCCCAGACCATGTCTCTGTGCCACCAGGGGATGTTCCTGAACATCTCTGACCAGAGACTTGCTTGCCAAAAGCACCCTGTGGCCGGGCCAGGCTGCCAGCTGACAGCACCCCAGGCGCTGTGTTAAATTTCTGAACCCAAATAAGGAACTGGATTTTGGGCTGGGTTTATAGCTACAAATTCTTCTTGGGCCACCCCACACCATATCTCTGCACCACCGAGGGACTATACTGTACATTTCTGACAAGAGACTTGCCCAGCCCAAAGCAGCTTGGAGGCAGCTTGGAGGCTGTTCTGATACATGCTGAATATCACGTATCAGAGCAGAGATCCATCACTGGTGCACTGTTTTGCATGAAGTCATTCATCCTGCTGTCCAGTGCCTTGTGGAACAACAACATAAAGGTCTTAAAGGTTGGGTGTCAGCTGGCAGGCTAACACTCAAAAAGCTAGCATTGTGTTGGGAAGAGACAGTCCCAAATTTCTTCAGGATGCTTCTTGGTATTGGGGACATGTTTTGGGATGATTCCACAAGGGTTTTCCCCATGAACCCAGCAGAAGGGCAGCTCCTTATTGGTAGCAATGAAAATAGCATGTGGATGGCAAGTAAATTGGTGCCTGGACCAGCCAAAGTGTCCTTTGGACCAGACAAAAACATGGTCAAGGGTGTCCATAAGAGACCCCCAATGCCACAAAGACATGCAATGGGGTGGCCCAAGAAGAATTTCTATGGCTAATCCCAGGCCAAAAGAAATTAATTACTCGAGCTATTATACTTAGTAAAGTGGGCATGGGGGGCTGCAGTTAGCAGCATGGCATGAAGAAACTGCGCTCTGGG
Source organism: Caiman crocodilus (assembly GCA_030014935.1). NCBI lineage: Eukaryota > Metazoa > Chordata > Crocodylia > Alligatoridae > Caiman > Caiman crocodilus. Next base: position 50,369,348 of record JAGPOW010001338.1, read on the forward strand.
CCAGGCGAAACTCTGGTTAGAGATGTACAGCAGAGTCCCCCAATGGCACAGAGATGTGGTCTGGGATGGGCCAAGAAGGATTTCTAGGTATAATCCCAGCCCCAAATCCAGTTCCTTATTTGGGTCTAGCACAGTGGCTGGGGTACTGTCAGTTGGCAGCCTGGTATAGCCAAACCGTGCTTTGGGCTGGGCAAATCTGTGGTCTGAGATGTCCAGAACCATCCCCCAGTGCCACAGAGGCATGACACAGGGTGGCCCAAAAAGGATTTCTACCTATAATCCCAGCTCAAAGTCCAGTTCCTTATTCAGGTCTATACACGTAGCACAGTGGGTGGGGTGCTGTCAGTTGGCAGCCTGGCACAGCCAAATGGCGCCTTAGGCCGGGCAAGCTTCTGGTCAGAGATGTTCAGGAGAGTCCCCTGGTGGCATAGAGACATGATCTGGGATGGCTCAAGAAGGACTTTTAGGTATAATCCCATCCCAAAATCCAGTTCCTTATTCAGATCCAAATACTTTGCATGTGGCTGGGAGAGTGGTATTAGTTGGTAGGCTTGTAGTATTGTAGTGACTATAATTGCTTTGATTGCTTATATTGTTATTTTTCTTTTTATATAATCAAATATTTAACCATTAAGATAAAGTTAATCTCATTATGATTTACTTTTTATAATAATTTGATCAGTCATTATTAGTGTTCTGGAATTAACCATCTATTTTAAATTTTCTAATGCTTAGCATAAATGTACTTAACATGTTGGTCTTGCGATTTAAAATATATTTGAATATATTGGTTTCATGATTTTAGAACTGAAATTTAGCTTAAGGAAAATGTTTATGCCAGGTTTGTGGCACATCTGACATATGTGGAAAGAGGTAACAAAAGAGTGAATGAGGTATGCATGTGACAACATGAGGGAAGACAATCTTGCAGCAGGTAAAAATAGCCTTTTGTGGTTTAATAGTTAAAGGCTGCAGTGACATCGAGTCAGCAGTTAAGGATTACCAAATATTAGATCATGCTTCACCCTGATGGCTGAAGACTGCAAGCAACAGCCCCCCTGAAGATTGCAGCCCACGAAGCCAGAAGGTCATGTCCTACCAATCCCAGCCTGCCAACGGGACAAGGAAGATGACCTTCGCATCTGACTCCATGGAATCCATAGGCTTGTATGGACAGCTATCACTATAAGGAATGAACACAAAGACAAGGTTTGGGTCTCTTCCACCTGCAAGAAGGAGTTTTGGGTGTGTCAGAACTGAACGGTTAAGAGGTGCCTCGACACAGCTGTGTTAGGCACATTGCGAGTCCCTGGTGCAGGGATTTTTCTTGTAAGGTGGGAAAAGTCCTTGGTGCAAGATAAGAGCCTGCCAAAAGTTTGCAGCTGCACCATCGAGTGCATGCTCATGATTGGCTTAGTGTAAATTACGCACACGTGGCAGTCAGCAATTGGCTCGCTGGCCGCATAAAAGGCTTGGGTGGTACCTGCCCAGATTGGAGGAGTGCTTGAACACGCATAGGGAGAAATCTCTACGTGTACTTCAGAGCCACAGAGGAGGCCTGATCACCCACCATCAACTCCTCATCGCGGTTGCCACGACATATCCCATCCCCATGTGTGTGTGATCATCGGTGTGCCTGTCTACAGTTCTGTTTGTCTGTCTACGAATTGTGCCTACAATGTCTACTTCTACTTACAAGCTGCATACACAAGTTTTTTTGTTTCAACCACTGCTACCTCTCATCCAGCCAATTTCGCTCTATTGGCGGCCCTGTTCCACTGGCGTTTCTCGGCCCCCACAGGGTGCATCCAACAAGACTGGACTCCAGCATTCTAGTCAGGCTGGCCGGCCATCAGAGTGACCTAAGCAACTTTAGAACTTGGTAACACCTTGACCTTTGCAGGACTGTCTAGCTATCTGTGTGAGTGTATTTATCTCCCTTGAATGAATGAATGAATGAATGAATGAGCATGGGAATGAGTGAAGCAAATAGCCTTGCTGTTCTTTATGCTTGTTATATTGCATGTTTTGTGTTCCAATAAATACACTCCCTTATCTCCATACACAGTATACAATATATAAGATTAAGACTGTATTTGAGCTATTATGCAACTGCCTCTAGATACACTATGCAAACACACATAAAATCAGGACAAACATTTTTTAAAAATAAAATGAAAGTATGTTATAGATGTTCAATTTTTTTTAGTATATGATTTTTTTCTGGTTTTAAAGTTAACAACCCTGCCCTTCCCAAAAGGAATACTTCTAGGGCAAAGGGAGGGACTTCTGATGACAAAGGTCAAGGGTTAAGGGGCAAGACTTCTGGTCCCAAGATGACGACCAGGGGGCAGGGCACCTGTCAAGGGGCAGGGCTACCCTTGCAGCCCTCAAGAGCTCACCAAAACTTGCTAAGGAGCACTCCAGCTGAAATTATTGTCCACCCCTGTGTAAGCTGCTCCTGGTAATGTAGCTCCTATTTCACTGTCCTGCAGACTGTTTGTAACTCATTCCAATTAAGTTGTTTCTTTTTGCTTCAATATTAAACTGAACAATATAGCCCTCAGTCCTTGACATACTAATAAAGCTCTAAGTTTCTTTTTACCTGGAGCAAAATAGGTACTGTGTTATATGGGATGATACAACTCACCATATGCACCTCCCGTTTCAAAATCCTAGATCCGTCCCTGGTAAGATCAATCTTTCATGCCCAGATTGAGGCATTGGAAGGAGTGGTTGTTGCCTAAGTATCTTTGAAGGATTGGTATTCATTAGTTGCGAGCCTGATATGTACCTACAGGTCAAAGTCCAAGCTGTGAAGGGGAGGAGAGTGTTATTGGGACTTACGTGTACGCTATAGTGCCACCCAACCTCAGTCATCTGGTTAGCATATAAAGTAATCATAAAACATACCAATACCATAAAAATACTTGCTTTAATGAAATGCAGACAAGATGAGAGGCATACTAGAAGATGGTTCTATACAGGAAAAGAGAAGAAGATAAAAGTTTCTAAATAGGAGTAAAAGTAGTTTTAATAAACTTTTTTTTTTTTAACTTTTTATAACTTTATTATACAAATGTTAAAAACAAATGGTGAAAATGCATGGGAAAGTTTTAGGTGCTTGAAAATATGAATGTGGTGCTGAAATGAGATTCTTGGCAGACTTCTACCCTAATGTTCACAAAATAAATTTAAATAATACTTGTTAAAACTTTATACCACAGTAAGGCAAAGCCTCCATGGACTTCAATGATACAGGATGGAATTCCATGATGTAACAGGGGACTGTTTCCATCATCTGTTCCGAGAGTCAAAAGGGAATGGAGCAACATTCACCTGCGGTGAACACATCCCACTACTCCCATGACTGATGACATCAGACGCCGGAGGAGATTCCAACAGCATGGAGGTCTACTGCTGGAGCCATTGTTGATTGGTCCCTGACTTGAAAGAACCTGTTGAAAAGACAACCATCAATGAATGCTTAACTCCCAGAGAGGGAACACAGGAGCAGCTGGAGCATGTTGCTGTGGATCCGCGCAGGGTGTAGAGAACTTTGAGCTAAAAAGGGAGATGCTAGCTGAGTGAGAGAGGCCATCACACACCCCAACAAGCTCATAGTCATGGTGAGTTATCCAGGGATGGAGAACCCTGGTGGGGAGTGAGGGGGAGGTGAATTAACTGCAAGTAGAATTTAAATAGAAAATGCCTATGTAAATAAAGACTGGCATGTGTAGTGCACCAAAGGGAAGAAACTAGAGGTTCTTCCATTTTCCTTTTCATGTTAGACTGAGGAGGACCCACTCTTTCCAAAGTGGAACTGTTACAAGGTGGAGAAGGCTCTATATCTAAGCTTGGGACAAGCACACAAAAAAGGAGACCTTTATGAGGTATTCCATTTCCACTGAGAAGGTGGGGAGGGAGAAAGAACCCCACCTAGAGGAATTATGGACCATCAGTGAGTGAGAGAAAGTGAAAAGTGAGGGCCAGCCCACTGAGAAAACAAGCAGGGCAGCTGTCCTCACACCTGAAGAAAGAATTGATGATCAGGAGCAACACCATTTGGACACAGGTCAGGTCTGGCCAGGGTGTAGGGGAGGCAGAGCCCTGTGGCAGAGACTGGAGCATCAACCATCTGTCATCACATTAGTCATTGCCAATCCCTTTCTATATTTTCTTTCTCCCAACAAGGTGTGCCAGGTAAGCGAGTGAAGAAGACAGCAATTAGAGTAGTAGGCTTCATGAATGCACTCGCCCATACATGATAAAGGACATTGCATCTACAAAATAGTTTGCACAGAAGTCTTTGCAACACATTCATTGCCTACAAAATAATTAATAGCTATGCCTATGGGGCAATTAAAATGAGTATCTGTTTTCTGTCAATTTCTGGATTTACTGTGTGGAAACAAATTCTCACCTATAACTTACAAAAGTATGTGCTAATGAATAAAAACCTTTATTCATAAATTAACTTGGGACACAATCATTTTAGATTTAGTCTAAAATAAGATGTAGGCAGGGTATTCAGGACCTGTACTGAGTCACAGCTCACCTTTGAGCCCTCTGGATGAAAAAAAAAGATGAGACAGATCTTTCCCACCTACTTGCTAGTAAAAGCATAGACTCTTATTTATACTTGGAAGTGAATACGTAAACCTGATGTAGTTGCTTTTCTGCCATTTGTTGCTAAGCTGAGCCACCTCCCAGGCCTTAAACTGTTCCAGGAACAAAACAAGTAGTAACATTGCAGTTGGATACTCTCTTACACTTCCTAAATGGAATTTAGAACACTTACTTTAATAGTTAGAAGTACAGCACAATATATTGAATCTAGTATAGATGATAGTATGACCAGTAGAACTGGCTGGGATTTTCCAAGGAAAAAGTTGCCATCAGAAAAAAAATAAAGTAAAAGAAAAATATTCTGTAGAAGTGTGATTTTTTTTACAAAATCGCATTTAAAAGAAACAAAAAGGCCTCTTTTGACATTTTGACAATAGAACTTCTTTTATTTCTATTTTGAAAAAAGATCTTCCTATTTACAGATGTGATGTGATATGATCTGATGTGATGTTATAATATAATAGGGTACCTAAACACTAAAATAATATTAACAGGTGTGGTGCTGGGGATGATGATGAAATAAAAAAGGAAACTCCATATAAAATGTACCAGTTGACCAGGACAAGTTTTGATTGGAATTTTATGTTGCAGAAAGCTTCAAAATCTCAAATAGTGAAAATTCTGATAACATGGAAAATGCAATTGCTACCCAGCAGTAATTACAAGCTTAAAAACAAATCTAAGAGAAATGTTATTATGAGTTTTATATTGATTAAAAAGGACTTTTTAATATGCATAGCAAGATGACTAAACAATAATTATCTCCCAGTAAAACAGGTCTTTTCATTGTTCCTAGGTGAGGCAGCTAGTTGAGATCAACATTAAATCCCCACCACCTATGGTTGAGGTAACCATGATTATCTTACTGTATGTATTATATGTCCCTGATATACAAGAAAAAAAAGGCAATGCACTGTTTCATGACAGGTCTGTCAAATGCTTGAAAAGTGGAAGGCCTTGTCTCAACTAGTTTTTAAGGTGTGGCACTAACACATGATCTAAGCTGACAATAGGCCAAGAAGAACTAGAATAGGTTCTGGGCCAAATCTTGTCCTTCCTACTACTTTACTAAGCCTATGCAGCTGCTTAATGAAAAAGTAGAGCTCACTTCATAAGACTTATATGGTTCTGCCCAAGAAGGAATACAGCTGTCTTATCCTTTCAGTTAGCAGCCTTGTGAACTTGTGTACCATGTATACATCACACTGACTCTGCAATACTCCCAGAAAATTAATTTACTGGATAGCACTGTCTGTGCCAGCTTACAATGTGGTAGAGATATGGCCACTGCATCAGAAACTAGCCAACTGCTGCCTGCATGCCATCAGCTCTCATTGACTTTGTGGCACAGTAAGGGGACCATTCCCTTAGGATGGCTCTGTTCCTAGTTCCCAGTAACATTTATATGCATGTAGGTGGTTCTTCTGGAGCTTCTGTGTTTCACAGGACACCCAACCAGGCAAACCGGTACTTACCTACAGATGCAAGTGTAGCCCAGGTGTACTCAAGTATATACCAAGTGGCTCAGCAAAGGCATCCAGGGATGCCTGAGGGCAAAAAAGGAGGTGTACAAACAGTGGAAGCAAAGGTGTATCATCAAGGAGGACTGCACCTCTGTTGCTAAGGACTGCAGGATAGTAGTTAGGAAGGCCAAGGCAGAGATGGAGTTAGGGCTAGTGACCAGAATTAAGGATAAGAAAAAGGCCTTTTTCAAATATATAGGGAGTAAGAAGGCGGCACCAATGTCCCAGGGACAGCAGGGCTATGGGGAAACCCCAGCCCAAAACCAAAGAAAAAGAGAGTACATACTTACCGAGAGACGCCACCCGGCGGGAATAAAGTGCAGCCCCAGGAGCACAGGAGAAAGGCTGCAGGAGACTATGGAGCCCACAGGGAAGTCTGAGGTCAGGAGCATGCACCCACAGGGTTTCTCTGCCTTGAGCAGCTCCAGGAGCAGTGAAAGGAACAAGAGCCACACCTACAAAGATGAGAGCTGGGGAGGGAAGCAGCTGGGACTCCGGTGAAGGAACCGGAGAGAGAGCCATCAGGGACGCCGGTGAAGGAACAGGAGAGAGAGCCGGCAGGGAAGCTGGGAAGGAAGCCCGGAGGGGCAACAGGACCTCAGGTCTCGTAGTCCTCAGACTGGAGCCCAGCTTAGGTCACCAAGTGAAGCTGGTTGGGGACAAGGGAAGAGACAAGGTGGGGCTGGTAAGAAGAAGCTGAGAGATCCATGACAGAAGGTGGCATTTGTCTGGGGTGTAGGGAAGATTGGAGCCCCGTGAGTGCCTGCTGAAGGCATGATGGCACTGGAGGCTGTGGCAAAGGGGACCCCCACCACTGAGGGTCCAGTTAAGGCTGTGGCTGGCGAGTTTTAGGGTTCTGCCACAGTCACCCAGGGCACCCTCTGGGGGCCTCCCACAGGACCGGGGCAGACCTGGTCAGCCACCTGAGCAAAAGCAGCCCGGGAATGCCTTTTGGAGCAGAGGCGGGCACAACATGGTGGCAGTGGTGAGATCATGGAGGACCCCAACTTTGGAACCTATGCCAGCATACAGGCCACGGCTATAGGCCCCACTGATGTCCTCAGACAGAACCTACAGGCTCTGACCCAGATCCTGAACTCTCAGCAACAAATGCTAGACTGGCAACAAGATTGGCTCCAACAGTTTGGTGTCCTTCAAAATGCCTAAAATGACTAGGGACGATGACCCGGAGGCATATATTGAGGCGTTCAAACAGCACGCTCTCATGACCAGGCTCAACAAGAGATATTAGGCTAGCCAGTTGAGAGCCTTAGTATTGGCAAGGCTGAAGCTGCTTATTGGGCCCTCTCAAGAGATGATGCCCAGGACTATGAGACGGGCACAACCAGGTAACATGGGGCCCCTACAGGATAGGCTTGGCAATCTGATGATTGCCAACAAAAAAGCTGACCTCTTTAATGAATTATTTGCTTCCATATTCCTGAACAGAGACCAAGACTTTTCCCCCACTAGAACTGTGGACATACCCAGGGGCAGCCTAGGGTCAGGGATGACCTAGTTAGGGAACTGTTGGAGGGGCTGGATGTATTTAAATCACTAGGCCCAGATGCTCTTCACCCGCAGGCGCTGAGGGAATTGACCCCTGGCATTGGGGCGGGGGAGGGAAGAAGGGGGCCCTGGCATGGCTCTATGAGCACTCATGGGGCACTGGCCAGGTACCAGATGATTAGAAAAGGGCCAGTAAGGGCCAGTGTGGTCCCCATTTACAAAAAGGGCAGGAAGGAGGACCCCGGAAATTATAGGCCAGTCATTCTTACCTCGGTTCTTGGGAAGATGTTTGAGAAAATTATCAAGGAGCACATCTGCAAGAGCCCAGCAGTGGAGGTAATGCTCAGGGGCAACCAACATGGGTTCATTAAGGGCAGATCTTGCCTGACTAATTTGGTTTCTTTTTGTGATCAGGTCACAAAGTCCCTGGACAAAGGTGTCAGGGTAGATGTCATCTTTCTGGACTTTAAGAAGGCCTTTGACACCATTTCCCACCACATTCTCTTAAAAAGACTTGGTGACTGTGGCACTGATGCCCACACAGTCAGATAGGTGGAAATTGGCTAGATGGTCACACCCAGAGAGTAGTGGTGGTGAATGGGTCATTTTCGAAGTGGAAGGATGTGGGCAGTGGAGTCCTCCAGGGCTTGGTCCTGGGGCCTGTACTGTTCAACTTCTTTATCAGCAATCTGGATGTGGGTGTGGAATGCATGCTGTCCAAATTCGCTGATGACACCAAGTTGGGGGGCCAGGTGGGCATGCTGGAGGGAAGAGACAGAATCCAGCTAGATCTAGACAGGAAACAGAGGTGGGTGGATGAGAATAGGATGGAATTCAACACAGACAAATGCAAGGTACTGCATCTAGGGAGAAGGAACCAGCAACACACCTATAGGCTGGGAAACACCCTTCTAGTTAACACGGTGGCAGAAAGAGATGGAGTCATTGTTAACTCCAGGATGAACATGAGCCTCCAATGCGAGGAAGCAGTCAGTAAGGCTAACTGCATCTTGTCATGCATCTACAGATTCATCACAAGCTAGTCCAGGGAGGTGATCCTTCTCCTATATGCGGCATTGATCAGGCTGCAGTTGGAGTACTGTGTTCAGTTCTGGGCACCGCACTTCAAGACGGAAGTGGTTAGCATTGAGAAGGTTCAGAGGAGGGTCACTCACATGGTCAAGGGGCAGCAGGGCTGGCCCTACGAGAAGAGGCTAAAAGGCCTGAACCTATTCAGCCTCCACAAGAGAAGGCTGAGAGGGGGTCTGGTGGCTGTTTACAAACTCACCAGGGGGAACCAGCAAGAATTGGGGAAGGTTCTGTTCCCCTGGGCACCACCTGGGGTTACTAGGAATAATGGCCACAAATTGTTAGAGAGAAGGTTCAGGCTGGACATCAGAAGACATTACTTTACAGTTAGGGATGCCAGGCTCTGGAATGGGCTCCTAAGTGAGGTGATGATCCCTCTCATCTTGGAAGTCTTCAAGAGGAGGCTGGGCAGATTTTTGGCTGGGGTGATATGACCAAAGACACCCATTCCTGCCAGGGGCAAGGGATCAGACCCGATGGTCTGTTTAGGTCCCTTCTGACCCTAAGCGCTATGAAACTATATTCCCCTTCTCCAACTGAAGGGAATTGCTAGCTGGCAGGTGTGCTGTGGAGAAGCTGAGGACCACTCAGTTTCTCTTTGTCCCTATAGAACCAGGCCAGGTCAGTCAGGAAACTTAACTACAGGTGACCCTCACCATTTGCAGGGTATACGTTCCCATGATCCCCACGAATGGCGAAATCTGCGAATAGGGCGCTGTGTTCATGAACACAGTGCCCTCAGTGGCTGGGGGGGCAGGGACATGGCTCCAACAGCGACTATGGAAGCATGGTAGTGACAGCAGGGGCTTGGCAGCAGCAAGTGCAAAGCTCCCGAGGAACTCTGGTAATGAGTTTTTATTCATTTAATAAAATTAAAGTGGATTTAAAATGTGGGTTCAGCATTTGCAAATATTTGAAACTGTGAATGCTGAACCTGCGAATACCAATGGTTTCCTGTATATACAAATTGATTTACATTAACTTTTCACAAGGAAAAGAAACATACATACACATATATATAGTACATATGATTATATTCATAAATAAATAATATAACACCCTCCTGGTAAGTGCTATAAAACCTTATAGCACTTCAGAAACAGGTAGGTCACAGGTAAGTATCTGATCTGAAACAGATACACCCCAAAATAAACATAGATAATTAACAGATAAACTATAGTGTAACAGGGGGGCACCTGCAGGGCAGACCGCAATCCCCCTGAGGTACCTCGCACCGTGTCCAAGCCGGCCCAAGGACACCCTCTAATTCTCGCCCGCCATGACTTTGACTTTGATGATTAATATATGCAGGGAGGCTGCCTTCTACCTCCCTGGGCACAGCATATCGGGACCTCTGTCCCTGTGATCGCCCACACTGTCTGATGGGTGCTCCCTAGGCACCCTAGCCTTAGGGCTATGCGTGAAAGATGTCGTCCTGTCCAAATACAATGCCTGCCCACTCTGGGCCTTCTCTGTAAGCTCGCCCGTTCTCCCAGGCCTTCCCTATAGTCTGCGCCCGCTCTGGGCCTTCCTAGTGCTGCTGTCCCTTCCTGGGACTCTCAATAAGACTGCCCCTCCCTTGGGGGGGAAGGGGGAATCTTGATGCCCACTCTGGGCTTCCTAATAATGCCAGTGTCCCTTTGGGGTCTTTTCCTAAGATATTGTCCCTTCCCAGGATCCTGGTCGGCTCCAGGACCTTCCATCGAGCCCCAGTCTTCTAGGCCCTCTGCATGGCTATCCTCTCCTTAGCCGGGTGTTCTGTGCCGCTGTCTCCTCTTTCTCTCGGAGACCACCGCAGCACTCTGCCTCCGGCTGAGGTCTACAGCCGTACTTAGCCTACAACTGGGCTTCTCAGTATTGCCCCTCGTCTGGGTTTCTGAAAGTGTTGCCCCTTGTCTGGGCTTCTCCTTACCCACACTGGGCTCCTTAAAATACTGCCCCCTGCCTGGGGCTGACTGCCCAACTTGGGCTCTTTAACAAATGCGGCCCCTTTCAGGGGCTCCCCATGCCCGAACTTGGGCTCTGCCCACACTGGGCTTCTCCATGTGTTGCCCCCTGTCGAGGGCCTCAATATTGTCCCCTCCTGGGACTGACTGTGCCCAGCTTGGTATCCTTAATATATGCGGCCCCCTATCAGGGACTCCCAATAACCAAACTTGGGCTACTCAATAAAATGGCGCTCCCCTCTCTGGGCTCGCCAAGTCCAACTTAGCCCCTTCTCAGTGCTGCCCCCTTCCCAGGGCTCGCTGTGCCTAACTTAGGCCTCTCAAGGTTGCCCCTTGCTGGGCTCTACAATGCGGCCCCCTCCTTAGGGCTCGCTGTGCCCAACTTGGGCTCTCCAAATGCCCCTCTCTGGGCTGGGGTCTATGCACCCTGCAAGTTGCACCCTCGCTGGCGGTCCACTGCGCCTTCTCTGGCGCTAGGGCCCCACAACCTGTGGGCCCCTATGAGGATATCGCGCCCTCTCTGGCACCTATAAGAACACTGCGCCCCCACAGGCGCCAGGATCCCCATACTACTGTGGGTTTCCCCCAAGGCCTCCTCCAATCCCTACAGCTTCACCCAAACCTCCGGCTTCACAACAACAACAACACAAAACATAAGCCTCCTGGCTGTAACTGAAAACAGAGGGCACCCAGCCACAATGTAAGCCTCCTGGCTATGCCATAACCTCATTGCTCCAGCCTCTAGAGCTCTTGTGAGCTGCCATAAGCTGTATCTGCAAACAAGCTTCTTCCCATCTCTTAACTTAGGAAGCTCCTGCCTCTCCAGCTGCTAACAGGGACTGCCAGCCTGGCCTTGGCTCTGGGCTTTATAAGGTGAAGCCCTGCCCTCTCCAGTCAGCTGACACTCATTGGTTGTCCCGGCAACCCACAGCTGCACGGCTTAGTCATTGCTAGGGCTCTTCCCTAGCAGTTCTCCCTCCTTTAGGAGCAGGGCAGCAAAGTGATCTGTGACATATAGATAAGTATAGATGAACAATAAATAAGCCACAAATAAATACAAATAAACACCAGGTAAAGTAATAGCAAAAGCAGGTCCCTGAAGAGCCTTAGGACTCTACTCTACTAATTTACAAACATAAGAGTTCACAAAATATAAGCACAACATCACACCAAGAACCTCAAAGATAAACTTAATCCCAAGGTGAAACCCCAATGCCTTTGGGCTTTTTCCCCAGCCCTTCAAGAAACCTGATAACTTCAGGTGGACCCTTCCACGGGGACTTCCGCTTTCAGGAGCCCTTAACTAACCAATGGGGACTTCCCCCTCCCTCCCCTGTGGGAATCCTTTTTCCCTGAAACTCATGACTCCCAGGCCTGAAGGGTGGCCCTCATCCTCTGCACCAAGCTGCTCTCTCGCCTGCAGTGGGCTTTGGCGAGGTCATTGTCCCCTTGAACAGGGCCCTGCTATGCAGGGTTTCTGGGGCCTCTGGCTTGGCCCTGTCTGCTGGCTCAGTAGCCCAAGCACTGTCTAGCTCCCTGGACTCAACCTTTTGCTATGGGTTGGAGGCCTGGGCTGCTTTGTGCAGCACCAGGCTTGGTCCACTCCCAGACCTTCTGTGTAGTGCCTCCTACACTGAGCTCCCAACCTCATGCCAGAGGTTGGGGACCTGAGCTGCCCAAGTGGCTCCAAAGATCCTGCTCCATGCACTGGCCTGTGCACCGTGCCTCTGGTCGTATGCCACAGGTTGTAGACCTGAGCCACCTCACACAGCTCCCAGGGTCTGGACTCCATGCACCGTGCTGTGCACCAAGAGTCTAGCCATTGGAGACGTATGCCATTCCCCATCGATGGAAGTCTTCAGGGGCACTTCTGGGTTGCTGTTTTGCCCTGCTGAGCAGCTCTTCTCAGCTTTTCTAAGCCCTGCTCTTCTCTCTCTTCTGTCCCAGATGCATCTCCTTCATGCTGGGCATGCAGCTCCTTTTATACTCTTCAGGGCTCTGCCCCTAAAGTCTTCCAGACTTGACAGTGTTGCATTCTACAATCAGTTCTGGGGGGAGCTCCTCTCTCCCTCCCCTCAGGAAAGGGGTGTGATTTAACTCCTCTTGCTGCCTTCTGATTGGTGGATGCGCCCCACCCAACAAAACAGCAAAATCTCAAGCCTGGGACTCAACCCAAGCTCTGAAAGGTGAGCCTGCTACACAAGCATGGAGTGGTTGGAATACATAGCAGTGGAAACACATGACCAACAGCAGCTCTGAAATATTCACATGAGGAAAAAACATTTCTGGAGCTCTGAGTGAGAAGTTTACTCCAGCATTTGGATGAGAGGTTTATTTTGCTGGTGATGAGACTGAGCACTCTATTGCCAATGAATAGACATAGCTTTGAATCTGATCCCTATGTCAGGCATAAATAAATAACCATGGTCTCTGTCCTTGGCTGCAGGAGCAATGATAGGGGATGGGCTGGCAGCTGCTGCCATTCTTGCACCCCATCTAAGATGGCACCCCTGGTTGGTGCCCCAGAAGCCTGCCCCTTGTTACACTACTGCCCCATCCAGAATATATGGCAGGGAGGCACATTAGAGACTAAGTGGTTCAGATACACATGAGTGAGCTTTCATAGGCAATGGTCTATGTTGTCAAATGCTATGAACGGGTTTGCAGAAAGAAAGGTTATAAAATAGAGAGGAATTTAAACAAAAAAGGAAAAGGACAGGGGGAAGGGACACTGCTCAGGGAGCAAAAGAAGGGTTGGATAGGGGATTGTGTGCATTTTTTTTTTTAATCCTCCATCCTACATCATTCTTACTAAGTGGGGCTGAGTGAAAAACAAAAACACAGTGCAGCGTTTCAAGTAATCATCACTTACATTGTGGCTGATTCAGAAGGTGAAATCTACACTTCCAGCGACCAGTATTTACCTTTTTCTGTTTGTGGCAGTATGCTGTCTCTGCCATCCTCTGCCCATCACCTAAAGGGCCACAAACCAAAGGGGAGGGGAGTTCAGGATGAGTGGTTGCTCCTCAAGGGAGCAATCTTGTATGCGCAAGTAAAGACTATTCCATCTCAGAGGAAAGGCAGCAAAAGGGCACAGCAGCCCCCTTGCTCTCCAGTGAACTACCGGAGGTCCTGCATCTTAAAAGGAAGACCTACAAAGGATGGAGGAATGGAATGACCACCAAGGAGGAACACTGCTCTGGTCTGGACCTGGAGAGAGTGAACCAGGAAAGCCGAGGCTGCAATGGAACTCCAACTAGCTACAAGTATCAAGAACAATAAAAAGTCCTTTTTTAGATACGTGGGGAGCTGGAGGAAAAGCAAGGGCAACATTGAACCCCTGCTAAACCAGATGGGACAACTAACAACCGATCCCCATAAAAAAGCAAACTTGCTAAATGGGTACTTTGCATCAGTTTTTCACCAGTCCCATGGGACACTGCTGCCCGTTACAGGACAGGGAGACCTGGGTGAGGGAGATTCCTTACCCTCCATCAAAACTGACTTCATGAAGGAACACCTTGAGAGGCTAGATACCTTCAAGTCATCCGGTCCAGATGGTTTACACACAAGGGTATTCAAGGAGCTGACTAGCATCATAGCCCAGCCCCTGGCACGTATCTTTGAGAACTCCTGGTGCTCTGGTGAAGTGCCCAGAGATTGGAAAAAGGTCAATGTGGAGCCTATCTTCAAAAAAGGGAGGAAAGTAGATCTGGCAAACTACAGGCCCATCAGCCTGACCTCTATTCTGGGGAAGGTCTTGGTAAAGATTATCAAAGAGGCCATCTTTAACAGACTGGCTGATGGCAATATCCTGAGGGATACCTAGCACCGGTTTGTTGTGGTTAGGTCTTGCTTGACCAATCTTATTTCCTTTTATGACCAGATGACCTGGATAAAGGGAAGAAATTGATGTCATATATCTTGACTTTAAGAAAGCCTTCAATCTGGTATCCCATGATCACTTCTTAGCAAAACTGGCTAACTGCAGCCTTGACCTCACCATGATCCGGTGGCTGGGGAATTCGCTCCGTGGTAGGACCCAGAGAGTGGTGGTTAACAGAACTCAATTGCCGTGGTGCATGGTGACCAGTGGGGTTCCTCAAGGCTCTGTCCTAGGGTCTATACTGTTTAACATCTTCATCAGTGATGTAGACATTGGTGTCAGAAGCTGGCTGGCCAAGTTCACCAGTGACACCAAACTCTGGGGTAAAGCATTCACACCTGAGGACAGAAGAGCAATCCAGGCAGAACTTGACAGGCTCATGAAATGGGTGGATGAGAATTTGATGGTGTTTAACACTGGAAAATGCAAGGTTCTCCACCTTGGGAGGAAAAACGTGCAGCATGCTTATAGGCTTTGCAGTGCTATGCTGGTTAGCACTACGGATGAAAGGGACTTGGGGGTCATGATTGACCACAGGATGAACATGAGCCTTCAATGTGATGCTGCGGCTAGTAATGTGAACAAAATGCTAACTTGCATCCATAGATGCTTCTCAAGCAAATCCCGGGACATCATTCTCCCATTGTACTCAGCTTTGGTGAGGCCGCAGCTGGAGTACTGCATCCAGTTTTGGGCTCCACAATTCAAAAAGGATGAAGGGAGAAGCTTGAGAGAGTGCAGAGGAGAGCCACATGCATGATCAGAGGTCAGGAAAATAGGCCTTAGGATGAGAGGCTGAGAGCCATGGGGCTCTTCAGCCTGGAAAAGCACAGGCTCAGGGGCGATCTGATGGCCACCTATAAGTTTATTAGGGGTGTTCACCAGGATCTGGGGAAACGTCTGTTCACCAGATTGCCCCAAGGGATGATGACAAGATTGAACGGTCACATACTACGCTGCAACCGATTCAGGCTGGACATAAGGAAGAACTTCTTCACTATCTGAGTCCCCAAGGTTTGGAATAGACTGCTGCTGAAGGTGATTCAAGCACCCACTTTGAATGCCTTCAAGACACATTTGGCTGTTTATCTTGCTGGGATCCTATGATCCCTGCTGACTTCCTGCCTCTGGGGCAGGGGGCTGGACTCAATGATCCTTCAGGGTCCCTTCCAGCCCAAATGTCTATGAAATCTGTGAAATCTTCATAAGCAGATCTAGGAAAGAGCAGTGAGCAGGTCCAGTCATTCCAATCCCCTTTTGGCTGTGTTGTGGGTCTCTTTTGAATTTGGCAGCAGGGGAAAAAGGGACACAGGGCAAGCAAGGGACAGGATCCCAGAGCTGCACCAAAGCAGCAGCCCTTGCAGAAGCTGCTCTGACAAACTAGTGAGCTCAGAAAGCTCAATGTACATGCATAGCACAGCCAAAGGGGCTGTGAGACTGTACCTATTCCCAGATCCACTCCTACTTGCAACAGGTGCCAAAAGAGAGCATATTGCCAAATGCCACCAGATGTTTGCATGTCTTAGAGCTCATCTAATGCAACTTAAGTCTTCCACTGTGGAAACTTAACTCAGATCTGATGATTTTCAGTAGCTCCATTTCAGTGACAATTCTCTATGTAACTACTGTTGTATAGCTTTTAAGTACAAACTACCAGTACTTTGAACTGAGTGCACAAATTAAGTGTTCACACAGCCTAGATTTTTCAACTGGGAAATTACCTAAAACAAAATGGAAAGGCACTGAACTTCATGTCACTAGTAAACAGCTTGCTTCTCTTCAAAAGACCAAAAAGGAAGCTGGTGACATGCTTAATGTTTAGTTCTTTCAGGAGGAGGTAAACATGAAGATCCTACTGCAAATGCACACAAGTTTATACTGCCTTGACAGACAAGGACTTGCTCTGTAAAGCCATTATTACTGATCAAGCTGAAAATATGTTCCTTTAGTAGAGAGTTTGAATGTGTCTTTATTCACGTGCTTTGTTTGCATGGACAATATCTTGATACTTCAGTTCCGTAAGTCTAGCTAATCACATGGTGATAACAGAAATCACAGCTTATAAGATCTCTAAACAGATGTACAAAGTAGACACTTCCTGGTCAGAGGACAGAGTAAAGAAAGATAGCAAGACATGATGCAGGAGTGCATGGCTCATTCTAGATTACTGTGATTGGTGGCATTTTCACAGTGGAGTTAGCAGAAAGTGAGATCAAGTAACTTGTGGCTTGCTCAGTACCTCAGAGCATAGCAGCTGCCTTATGATATGACACGACTAAGGCCTTAGTGTGAGCATTCAGATGTGGAGCATTTTAACAAGAAAAGTCATTATTTGCAGCAAATTAAATCTTGAGTAAAAACAAAGCTTTTTTAGGTCATCTTACATTTTTGTGAACACCCTCTGCTCTTTGCTCTGGTTTTACTTTGATCACCTGCACTACCCCATAAGAATTACTATCCTTGGAGGAGTCTGACTATCTGCTGAGTACTGTGCCCAAAATAAGCTTCATCTCCTGGCTTCCTCCCTGGGCTACACTCACTTCTGATTCACTGGTAATCGTCTAACTTTCCTGCTATTCTCTGTATCTCACACCTACAGACACACATAACCATAATCTGGGGACCCTTGCATTTGCTCTTGCATGTCAAGTCATTTGGGCCCTACTGCAGTTCAGAGTGAGGCCGCTGCCTAACCCCATTTCAATGTTCCCCTCCCCTTTGGGCAGTGCCCAAAGTTTGTGGTCTGCTCACCCATCCATCCTTTAGCGTTGGCTCATCTAACTTAGCTTCTCACAACTATTCCATGGTGTCCAGACCTTGGTTGATAGTTCCTGTTGTTTCAGCTATGTCTACACAAAGGGGCATTTAATTGGTCCTTTTATTTAGCTTTACCGAAGGGGGCTTAACAGCCTCCACCCACTTTAACTTTTTGTATAATTGCTATTAATACTTTCCAGCATAAGTCTGAATGTTCAAAGTCTAGTGTAGAAAAAACATATGGCTTTAAATGTGTTCTAAATTGACTAATGTAAAAGTATTGTTGACAATTGTTAAAGGCATCTTTGAAAAGCCTACATATTTCTTTTGTGATCCATCAAATATCCTTGTAAACACAAAGCAAATAAGACTTGAATAGTAATAGCTGAAGTGCCCATAATCACGTGGCACTTTAAATGAATCAGCATGTGAAAGATTACTTTAATTGTAAGGGAAAAAGAAATTGGGGAAAGAAAGGAAAAAATAAGATGGCAACACAACAACTTTAGATTTCTCTGAAGATAAATACTTCAAAGTTTAAGCACGAGTGAAGGAAGTCACGAGAAAGGGCAACCTTATTTCTTTGCAGAGTTGACTTTGACCCATCATCTGAAATCATTACACACAGAGGTGTAACAGGGAGGTCCAGGCCTGGGACGGCTGTAGTGCCTAAGCCAGCACTGGCTGCCTTGGTGTAGATGGTAGCAATGCAGTTAGTGACTGTTGCAATAGTGACTATTTTTGTGGCCCCTCCCTTCTCCTTGGCTCTCGACAAGGAATATAGTTTTGGTTTTCCCCTCTCAGAATCACAGACTTAAGAGTTCTGCTTCTCCCTCTTCTCCTTCCACCCTGCTGTTTGCATATCCCCTGTGGCGTTGTGCACATGATAACTTTACTTTGGCTTTTACTGGTTTAGGTAAACTACTAGCAGTAGTCACTTGTAAGAGAAAGAACGTTAGACTAGCAGCCTTTACTAGGAAATAAGGTAAATTAGTGAGTAGTTATTACTAGAATTCTTACATCTTTTTGAACAAAGTGGCTTATTGAAAATCAGCATAGCTTTATATTTCTTTATGGAACTAACTTTCAAAAGGAAGTTACCACAATGGATTTCATATTTTTCATACTGGTGGGCTAGGGGGGAAGGTAGGCTCAGCCTGGAAGACACTCTGCCTGAAGCCTGGAGCCAGCGTGCCATGGATGCTCCTCCCCTTCTCCCACAGCAGTGGCAGACAGGGCACCATGTCTGTGCAGCACTCGCAGACCATCTCCTTCTCCACCTCCTGCAGTAGAGTGTCTGGGTGGCTACCCAAGACCACACACACTATGGACAATTTGCAACAAACACCAAACTTTATTTCCATCTACCACACAATAACAGACCTCTCACCCTGACAATAGATTCCCGCCTTCCTTACTTCTCTAGAACACTCCTTCCCTGCCTCCCTCCCTCCCAGCAACACACCCTCCCTAGCCCCAACATGCACCAACAATAAAGGTCCTGCTTCCCGTGCAACTATGTACAATGTGCTGTCTCCACTGTAAGGTGGGGAACAGTGGGGTGGAGGCACCTATGGCATGTATCCCAGAAAGAGGTGCCTGGCACCCCAGCCTCTGGAGGCACCACTGCAGGTGCAGATGCTTTAGGCCAGCAGGCTGGGGGCTTCCCGGGGTGAGGGTAGGTGCTGACCAGCCTGGTGCCTCCCCTCCACCACATGGTCAGGGCAAGTAGAACCCATGTGTGAAGCTGGCCCAGCTGTGGGCAGCTCCCACTCAGAGGCTACATTAGGGGTGGGCAATTATTTTGGTCAGAGGGCTGCTTACGGAGTTTTGGCAAGTCATTGAGTGTCACATGACAGGCAGCCAGCGGCAGCTAAATATTAATTTTCTAAATGTTTAGGGACCCCCGCGGACTGGATAGAATGGCCTGGTGGGCCGCATCCATCCTGCGGGCTGCATTTTGCCCACCCCTGGACTACACAGTAGCTGGGTGAGCAGCAGGTGATGGCCCAGGTGGGGGGCCAGGCTTCCCGGGGACCTAGCTTAGGAGCAGAGGCAGGGGCCTTGCTGCTGCAAGCAGTGCTAGATCTTACCCCAAGCCCACTGTGGAGCTTGGCACTGGACTGCAGATGGCTGCCAGGGGGCAGGCAGAGCCAGACCTGGTGACTGGGCCACAGGCAGCTACCAGGGCCCAGGCAGAGTCGGGACTGGGGGCTAGGTGCTAGGTGGCACAAAGGTGACCACCAGGGCTAGGATGGTATCCAGTACCCAGTAGTCCTCTTTCATTGCCTCCACTGCCTGGGCCACCATGGCAGCCTGCTGCTTCTGGGCCTTGAGCATCCTCTCAAGGAGGGTGATGTGCCTCTTTTTGAGGGTGAGGGACCTGTCTCAGAAGGCATGTTTCTCCCAGTCCCTCTACCACTCCCAGTTGCTGGTCCTGGGTTCATCAGGCCTATGACTCCACCAGCTAGAGGCAGCTGTGTCCAGTGTGGTCGCAGACTGCTGCCTGTTTAGTCTATGTCCAAATCTCCGAATCGGCTCTGAATCTTCAAATCTGATTCAGTCAAATTGAATTGGGACAGTGATTCAAATCACCAAATCAAATCACTGTCCCTCCAAATTTACAGAATCCGAATTGAATACTTGCCGCTTTTCACAGGCCTAGTATGTGCCGCTGGCAGAGGTGGTGCATGTAGAAGGTGCTGGCTAATGGTGCCAGTGTCCTTGCAGGTGCATCCCCACTGGCAGCTAGTGCTTCTCCCCTGCAGCGACCCTGCTGCTGGACCCGCAGATCAAGGACAGAGAGGCTTTTGTGAGAGTTTGCAGTTTCAGAGACAACATGCACTGTACCAAAGGGCTGTGCACCACTCAGCCTCAGATCAGGGGTTGTGTGTGCAGATGCCCAGGGACCATGATAAGTTGGCTGGGCAGCTGCTGCCACAGCCAACTGCAGGCCAAGCCCTCTGTCTCTACTCCCTTTATGGGGGCAGACAGGCTGCTTGCAGCAGGCAGCCTACCTTCCCTGTCTCCTACCCAGGCTGGGCCAGTATTAGCTCCTGCTGGCAGCTGATATAGTAGCTCTGGACCAATTCCCCCCACAACCTTCTCCTCCCTACAGGTCAGGCAGTTTTTTCCTGTGCCACCAGGCCTGCAACACCCAAGGCCTGGGGGTGAAGAGATCCCACTTGGCTGTGATGTGGGGCTGGTGACATCCCCCACTCTCCCCAGCAGTCCTCTCCAGGGCCTTCACTGTTTGTGGTCTGTGCCCCAAGTGTGCCCTTGAGAGAGTTCCCTGAGTGTGCCTTGACAAGTTTTTTAAGCATGCTTGGAAATCCCTGATCCACTACACCCTGCTGCTGCTGATTGCCATGATGCCCCAGGTGCAGCTGAGAACCTGGCATGGGCCCTCAGTTTAATGATACCCCAGGCAAGCCCACGCTTCCCCACAATGTGCGCCACTGCCTGGAGTGGTATTTCTGCCTACACTACAGGTCCCTGACCCTCACAGCTGAGAAGAAGAGTGCCATTCCCATCTATCAGTTTCTCTGCATGTGACGGACCCTTGGCTGCCTAGTTGGGAGGCTGCTGCCTGCTCAATAAAGTGCCTCCTGCCTCGCTGCATGTTGGGGCGGGAAAACCAAGAGGGCAGGAGGTAACTTGGTAAGGCAGGACAGGGAGGGGAGGGGAGTGGGAGCACCTGATTCCCCCTTCAGAGTCCCAGGTGTGCAGTCTGGTGGGGGTGAATGGGTGAGCTGGCATGGGCATCGGTGGCTGCAGAACCCTCTACCCTCCCCAGCTCTCCTTCCTGTGCAAGGCTTACCAGACAGGCATGGCAGGTGGTCTTGGCAGTTCAACTTTGTCCCTGGCAGTGGCAAGATGGTTCAGCTTTCTGCAGTGTCCTGGGGTGTGGAGATATGGCAACTGGCCACCTGGGTACTGGCTCCCTCCAGGGAGAAGCTAGAACTGCTTGTCACAGGTACCATCCCTGCCCTGAATTCCCCACTTGGGGTCAACAGCTGGAGTTGGTGGGGCATGTGTTGGCCTGGGCTGCCTGTACTTCCAGCTGAGGCCAAGGGTGGGGTAAACACAAGGTCCTGCTGCTGGGGCCCCATGTGACCCTGCCCTGGAGAGTCTTTATCAGCACTGGCCCACAGCACTGGCTCTGCCTGCCCACCTGGGCTAGAATATACATGGTAGCCCTTGCCAGGGTCCCTTATGGCCTGGAAGTGGTTCAGCTGCTACCCGAAGGGCATGGTCTTGATGCAGCACTGCCACCTAGACTGCTTGTCCTTCATGCAGGCTGCAGTTCTGCATGTGGGCTGCCATTGTCTCATGGATGTGGATGCTAGCCTAAGTGTCCTGGCCAAACTGCCACTGCATGTCTACCTCATCCGAGATTGCTATGAGATCACTGATCTCTTGCTCAGCCAGGTGGAGCCCTGAGGTGGTGTCTCTGGCATCAGGGATGCTGTCATCCCAGGTGCTGCCAGGGGCCTCAGGGTCTCAGGCAGGGACTCCAGGTGTTGTTGGGGCTTGCCACATGCCCACAGCAGATGCGCATGGTATCAGGGAGCCAGGCAACTGGAGGCACAGGGCTTGCGGGGCAGAGCTGGGGTCTGGAGGTCAGCTTAGACCTACAGAGGAAATACCCTACCACATGGCTGGAGGAACTCTCATCCATGTAGCTCTGCCCTAGGCAGGAAGTTGGTTCCCTTCTGGTATGGCTGACCGGTAGCAGATTTGCTCTTTGTCAGCATCTACACATGCACTATTGCACAGTAGCTGGTCCATGGTTAATTTAGTACCTGTATCTGCAGACAAGAGCTAACTGTGCAGTAAACTAATTTACTGCGCAGTAAATGCCATGCACTTATATACAGTGATGCTTTACTTCACATTAGATTAGTCTAATGTGCAGTAAAGCGTCTTGTGTAGACATGCCCCCAGTGTGGGAAAAAATTCAGGTCTCAAAGACTTTACTTTGTTAATCAAGAAGTGTTAGAAAGGATCTACTGGAGAATATTGTGGAAGGTCAGGTGAGTTGTGTGTTAAAATTCCAGCAATGTTGCATAGATCTAGAAGTTCAGTATCTTATTTTCCCATATTGTATAATTAACTGATATATCCAAAATATGATTACACCCAAATAAAACAGAAGGTTCTGCAGATGGGCTGGATGCTACATTTATTCATTAACATAATGATACAAAGAAACAGTAACTAATAAAAATTCCAGACAAAAAGCAGGAGTAATGCAGACACACCAGGGTACAAAGGACAGATCAATATAAGAACATTTCAAGGATGAAAAAAACAAAAGAAACCAGTGCATAATAAAAATACAGAAGCTCACCATTTAATGTGAAACAGCAGGTGGTAACAGAACAGAAATATAAGCAGTGAGATAAGACAATCAAAGGTCATAGCAATGACACAGTTCATTTGATTAAGCAACTCTCTGAATGAAATAGTAAGCATCAAGGTTACCATTTTTGAGAAACTGTAAAATACACTAAGTTATTCCTCCTGGGCAGGCTTATTTCTGCTTTATCCTCAATACGGATTAGTATCTGGAAATTATCACATGTTCAGATTGTGAAGTTTTTAGATTATCATAACAGGTTTGGTGTCAAATCTGAATGCATATAGTGATATAGGAGCTAAAGAGAACCAAAATAGCCATTGGCCCTATTCAGAATTACTTTTGACAATGGCTTCCTTTGGCTTGGGACATATAATAATACATCCTGGCAGCATGCTTATGTTACTTTTTTCAGTTAATTAAATTCTTATGGTTCAACTGGTTCTACTGGTTAAATAGAACAGGAGTTTTCAGTAGATGATATGCTATTGTTTTTTTTTTAATCAGACTGAAATTCTTGGCACTCATGAGGCAGAAAATCACAGCAGTGGGCAATTAAGAAAAACTTGTCAGCTTTCTGATCGTTCAGGAACTATTGTCTGCTTCAGTCGGAAAATGTATGCTATGCAGAAAATCCTTTCCCATGTACTCCCTATACATGTCCAGAGGAGTATGGCAGTGCTGCAGATAGTAGTTGAATATAACTTCTTAAGTGATGTTTTTGAAACATTGCTTAACTAGTTGAAGAAAAATTGCCAGGACAATAGCAGTTGCGTGTATTAAGAACTGGATTATTTCTGGCTCAGCCCATGTAAGTGTGTTGAAAAAAGGTAATGACAGTTCTGTTCAGATTCACATAAGCTCCACTGTCAAACAAGAGGCAAGACATATTACAAGCATTGTATAATCTGATCAAGTTCTTACTGGCTCCTTGTAACTTGTGGACAAGTTACCATCAAAGGAAAAACCCTTTAGGTAGTCAACCATTTCCCCTACCTCAGTAGCTATTTCTCTCAGAGAGAGAACACTGATGAGTGTTGCCAGTACAATTCTTTATCAAGGCATCTCAGGATTGAAATGGGCACTCTTCTGATACCAAATGGTAACTTGGGGAGGGGGATCACATTCATGGCTGGGGCAAATTGATAGATCACTCTAGTTTTCGCAATTTTTAGAGAGAATGCCAAAGTTCAGTAGGCTTCTCCAAAAAAGATCCAATATAATCCAGAAGTTTTCCTTGGTGTGTGCAAGTCATTGGGTAATTGGAGATCAAGGTTGGTTGTTTTGAGTACATTGGTCTTTGAGCAAAAACGACCCAGAGCCCTCTATTCAGTGAAGAGCCCTCTGTTCAGTACTTAGTGTCAGTTCCAGAAGAAAGCCAGTCCTTAATGAGAACCAGAATGACTGTCAGAAAAGTGGATTTGACAGAATTGGGGCAATGTTGCATCCTTGCTTGACACCACTTCAGATGAGAAATGGATCTGTCTCTGATCCTCTACAAAGAACAGTCACAGTCATCTGATAATGGAGGAGCCTCAGGACCTTGATGTACTTTCGGGACATGCAAATCTGGGTCTCTGCTAACCACACGCAGCAACCCTCAGGTGGGGTGCACAAAGGAGAAAATGGGAGAATGAAATGTGAAAGGGAAATTTGCTTGCTACGTCAGTGGGTGGGGAAACTGAAGTGAAGAACAACAGCCCAAAGAACTCATTCTGTGGTAATGGGTGTCTAACTTGCTATTTGTATGAACATGACTTCTATTAATTGTTGCTGTGGGGGGGTTACCAAGCTGATGCTGAGCTCATTTCCACGAGAATGAAGGTTTCTGATTTATACACAGATTTTGTACATGTGAGCGAGAGAATACTGTTTGCTCAGGAGAGGCACTCAAAAGAAGAAGTACTTAGCTTTTCCAAGTTTATGGGTAGGGCTCTGAATAGGTGTATTTGTTAATTTTAAAAACAGCTTATAGACATTTGAACCAGGCCCTTATCAATTCAAATTATGAATTTATTCATACTTCCCAGACAGACATACAGATTTCCTCTCCATAATACAACCTATCAAGCAAAATGAAAGTTTCTCAGTAGTAGTCTTTGGGGGTGCTGATCCTCAGATCCTTTGTTGGATGCATAATGTTCCTAGGTGTCTTCTGACCCAATTTTCAGAAGCAGGAAACAGTAGCTGTGTCTGTCTCTCCAGGATACCCATGTGTACCTGCTTCCCCTTTTGATACTTTCACTTTTGCAGTGATAACTTTCTCTGTCACCAGCACCAATTATCTATCAAGCATATAGTTTTTACCATATATAAATTTTAAAGCAGAAGATGCATGAAAATTACTGCAATTGCCAACTTAGCATTTAATTTATAGCATCCTGCTTCTATGTTAGGTTTAATCTTGCTCAAAATCTTAGCATGACTCAAAATCTCACGCTACAATGAGAAGAGCCAGCACATGATCCAATGCACAAGTGCCTCCTTTGGAAAACTGCTTTGACATGTCTTTATTCATCGCAATCTTTGGAAAGACACAAAGATCCAGGTCTATGAAACAGTCATCATCCCCATTCATCACTATGGATGTGAAATGTGGGTGACATACCATTGTCATCTCAAGATCCTGGAGAGGTATCGCCAATGATGCCTCTGAGAAATCCTCCACATCAAATGGCAAGATTGCCACACAAGTGCCAGCATCCTTGATGGAGACAGTGTTACCAGGACTGAGTCAGGAATCCTCAGACACCAAAGGACTGGACGTCACGTGTGGATCCTTGACTTGATATACAAAACAAGTGCTTTGCTCTCAGCTTAGTAATGGTCAGAGGTCTTGGGGTTGCCAGAGGAAATGCTGCAGGGCCATATTGAAGGTATACCACAAACGACCAAATACAGACCTCAAGAGTTGGGAGTCACCGGATGCCAACTGGCTCCAATGGCACTGGAACCTCAATCAAGCCACAGCTTTTTTGAGGTAAAGCATCTTGCTCCTAAAGCAGAGAAGAGAGAGCAAAGGAAAAGGAGAGAAATCCCAGCCTGCACCCTACTTCCCCCTGGTGAAAGACCTGCAGCTTCTGTGGATGGATATATATGTACACACACACACACACACACACACAGCGCGCTTTGTTATCGGGCACCCATGGGGAATGGGGGGTGCCCGATAACAAAATATGCCAGTTGAGAAGCCCAAACAGGCGTCTTTGCCTGTTTGGGATGCCCCTTGTCCTGTCACATCTGGGGCATTGCTGCCTCTCCCGCAGGCTCCAAGGGACATGGAGGCAGGCCTCGCCTCGCACAGCCTGCTATGCCCTGGGCCATGGGGGCTCAGAGAAACCAGAAGCGCCACAATGGACACTTCTGGTTTCACTTTTACCTTTCAAGCTGGCATGCTGGTTAACAGAGCATGCTGGCTTGTAAGGTGCGGGTTAAAGCAGCTTTTTACTATATATATATATATATAGAGAGAGAGAGAGAGATATTTTTTTTTAAGGAAATTTTTTTGTGTCCAAAGTCAAATCAGTCAAATCAACTCCAAATCCATAAGTCATTCAAGAACCATACATGGCATCCTCCATCTCCACCTGGGGCTTCAGATGTTTCCAAATCCTTTGGTGGGCATCCTACATGCAGGCTCAAGCCCAGAACCTTGGGGTTTGGATGGATTTTTTAAAAATTGATTTAATTTGCATCTGAGAACAAATTAGCCAAAACTAATTCCAAATTCAAGAGTCCAGACCCATAAGTGGCCTTACTACTGGCAAACATCCTCCACCCACACCTGGGGCTTCAGATGTTTCCAAAAACTTTGGGGGGCATCCTACAAGCAAGCTCAAGCCAGGAGGCCTGGGGTTCAGATGCCCCTGAGTTTTGCTTGCCCTCAGCCATATTGCCACCAGAGCAAGAAAGTGAGGAGACTCCTATTTCCATAAACCAGGCTTAAACCTGTTGCACCTTGGCAGGTACTGAACCATGCCAGAAGAGCAGTTCTCCGGAGGTGAGGTGGTTCAGGAAAACTACCTTCTTGGATACACATAGGTGGTATTCCCCCCTCCCACTCTGGTTGATCTGAGCCTTCACAAGGTGGAGAGGCAATGGACCAGTGATTCAAGGATCAGACTCCTAAGTCATCCCAAGACTCACCAGTGAGGTGTGGTGGAGAGTGCCCTCGAGCTGAAGGACTGCACATGACCCCTGAGCATTGCCCAGCTTCTTAGCCCTGAGTTGAGTCTCGAGGGCTTCTGCTCTGCTCTTCCAGCAGGCAGGACTCTGGGGAGGAGAGGCAGCCCGCGCCTCCGCATGGGGCTTGCTTATCTCCTGGCCCTCCCTCGCTCCAAGCCTATCGTAAGGGCTCGGGTGTCCCGGGAAGGCGGGGGCCCGTTTCCCGAGCGGGGGAGGTTGGGCGCGCCCTGCCCGCCCCGCCCAGAGGCAGCAGTGTCCGCGCTGTGGCGCGGCGGGCGGCGGCAGTCCGGCGATGTGGGCCCTCCAGAGAGAGATGCTGGTGGAAGCCGCGCTGGGTAGGTGCCGCCGGCTGCTTTCCTGCGGGGATGTCCGGGGGGCGGGGGGCTGTTGCATCAGGTATCCAGACATATTGCATCAGGTATTGTAGCCATATTGGCATAGAGGAAAAAGTAATCTGGACTTGTAGTAGAGATGGTATCTTTTATTAGACCAACAAGATTTTTGCAAAAAAAAAGAAATGTTCTTGAATTACAAGCTTTCAGGCACAAACACCCTTCATCTGGCATCGGAGAAAAGATTGTAAAAGTTATTCTGGGTAGAAATGAAAGTTCCTATTTCAGAGGATTTCACAGAGGAGTCAAAAGATGGAAAACTCCTTTGGGCCATCAGTTCATAGCTGGCTCTCACCTCTGTGAGGTTGTGATGATGCAGACTACCTTGGAACAAAGGCAGGAGCAGGAGCTCAGGTTTCAGCTGGGCACAGATGCTTCCTTCTTGGAAAATATGAAGATGTGAAGTCAGCATGACCTGCGCTTATCAATATATCTTCTGAATGCATGAACTGTTTTGTTTATGTTCCCTCCTTGTCTCACCTGTTTGTTTCAAATATAATTATTTAACTTGAAATTTAAAAAAAATCTCTCCAGAGAAGAGCTGCTCCTGAAAATTCACAATCTGAACTCTAACCAGTGTATTTTAGGTGTAAATACATCTCATGTAAAACGTAATAAGGAAAACATGTTGATACAACTCTTTTACCTTTATTTTAGGTTACATTTCATGGTCTCTTTTCCATGCCTTCCCATCCATGATTTATTACTTCCCCCTACAAACATTGGCACTTACTGGTTGGGAAGTTTTCGCCTTGGCTTATTTTTCTCCAGTATTCTTAATATTTGGTCCCTTTTGGAAGTTGGCTAACAACAAATATATGTTAGCCCTGCTAAGACTGACTATGGCTGGTAAGTATGCTTTATGGTTTATTTACTATTCAATTGATGGAATGGATTCAGATGATTGTAGTGGATCTTTCACCTTAATAACTTGGTATAAAATTGGATATTCCATGTTTTAAAATAAATTATGAGAAATACTCCATGTGTTCATGGCATAGGTTTTTAGAACAGTACAGCAGAGTTAAAAGTCATTTTTAATTTTGTTAATAAATAGAGACTTTCATATCAGTACAAATTCACATTCTATAGGAAAAATGGTCTTTAAAGTTATTTTATGCAAACTTTGGCACACCAGATGGGCTTGGGACCCTTCTGTAAATATTGTATCTTTGACAGTAGTCAGAATTCAGAGCCTTTGAAGGAATTTGTAAGAAACCTTTTGATGGACACTTCTAAAATGGCCTACTGAGGGGCAAGTTTCTTTCTAACTTATCAGTCAGTAGCTACCTTGTGCCTTAAAGCACAGGTTTTCTATCCCTTCTTCTGGGGGTGATGAACCACTGGAACAAGCTACCTAGATAGCTTGTGAAATCTCCATCTATGGATGTCTTTAAGATCAGGCTGGACAAATGTTTGTCTAGAATGGTTTAGACAGGCATGATTCCTCCCTGAGCGGGATATTGGACTAGATGACCTCCTCAGGTTCCCTTCAGCCCTATTTCTCTATGATTCTGTCTTTTAAAATGTAATTTAATTGTAGATGTTCTGAGTCTTTATGCACATTTCTAAATCTGACTCCTGAGGCCTTGGAATTGCAAGTAAGATACTCTGTTGCAAGTAAATTCCAAAACTTAATAATGTAAAGTGTAAAAACAGTATTTTTTTTATCTTTAAAACATGTTGCTTTTCAGTTTCAATGACCATCTCCTTCTTTTGGTATTAGGAGAGAAGATGATTAGGAGTACCCTGCTTATTTTCTCCAAGTTGTTGATTATTTTGTAAATCTTCATCCTATCACCTCTTATTAGTTTTCTCTCTTTGTTAACTTAACCTATTTGTCTTTTCAATCTTTCTCTAAATAGTAGAGGTGCATCGATACATTGGTTCAATATCAGATTGGCACCGATATAAAGAAAATTGGCTGTATTGGAAATCAGCCCAGTGCAGCCGATAATTTGCTGATAAATGCCCATGCATGCGCGCAGCCACAGCACAGCATGCAGGCAGTGAGGAGCACAGCCCGACAGTGTGGAGAGCTGCATGAAGCTGGTAAGTCTGTTGTGATGGAAGGCTAGAGGGGAGGGAAGGGGTGTGGGGTGGCAGATCAACACCCCCCATGGTGAGGAAGGGAGTGGGGCTGGGGCTGGGGCTGGGGCAAGCACTGCCCAGCTGTGGTGGAGCAGGGCACAGGATGGAGCCATGGCTCATCTGGGAAGTGCAGGGGGGGTGTATGCCCCACTGGATCTGCTCGAGGTGGGGTGGGCAGGCTGCAGCTGTGGACTGGAGCCGGGGCTGTGTTGGGTTCTTCTCAGCAGGGGGCTAGGCTCGGGGTGGGTAGTGGTGGTGCTGGGAGGGAGCTACCAAGGGGGCTGCAGCCACCCCAGATTTCACCGTAGCCCACTCTAACCCCTGTCTCAATGCCGTCACCATCCGCCCGAAGCAGCCCTGGCTCTTCCCAGTGCACAGCTGGGTAGGCTGTGGCAGTGCTGGAAGGTGGGGTTTGTAAGGGGCTATGGTGAAATTTGGAGTGACTGCAGGCCCCCCCCCATAGCCTCCTCCTGGCACCACCACTGCTTTTCCCAAGCCCAGCCCCTGCCAAGAAGAGCCTGGCACATCCCGGTCTCCAGCCTGCAGCTGCATCCCTCCTTACCCCACACAGATCCAGGGGGCAAACCTCCCCTGCCCCATGTCCTCCCTGGATGTGTGCAGGGGAAGGAGTCCCCCCACCTTTCCAGTGCTCCCCAGACAAGCTGTGACTCCATACCATGCCCCACCCCACCCCACCCGGCTGGGCAGCATCTGCCCCAGCCCCATTCCCTCCCCAACCGTGGCAAGCATTGATCTGCCCTTCCATGCCCCTTCCCTTCCCACTCCTCTTTCACCCCAACAGACTTACCAGCTAGATACAGCTGTATTGGAAATCGGATCAGTATTAGCCGATATGCCTCCTTAGAAATTGGCTATTGGTATCAGCCCTCAAAATCACTATCAGTGCACCGCTATTAAATAGAAGTTCTCTGGGTGTCTGTTCACCTGCCCATAGCCTGTGGCCATAGGTGACTGGTAGGGGGTGCATGTGCCCCCCCGATGGGGCTGGTTTCCCCCCTGACAGCCAACACTGATGCTGTCAGCAGAGCTGGTGCCCACCCTGACAGGGCTGCTGCAGTTGGCAGCTTCTGCAGGTACCCCCCCCAGATTTAGGAGGCACCAGTTGTACATGCCTGTGACTGTGCTGCCCATTCTATTAATCTTTTTGGGATTCTTTAGACCAAAGCAGCATAGTGGTGGGTTTCCCATCAAGCCAGCTTTAGCTGTCCCCTGTTACTGTTATTCCAAGTTGAGGGCCATATGGATCTCATTTTTGTGTGTGCCTAGAGACCAAGGTTGCTTTATCTGGCCTTGCCACTATGAAGGTGCTTTAAGTTATTGAGGATCTGAGCTGGGCCACATGTGGGCCACAGGCTAAGTTGGAGGTGCATGACTTGGGAAAAGAAGCATCACATCTATGTTTCAGACAACAATTAACATGTAGCTTTAGAACCTTGAAAAAGTTAGAGACAACCTAAACATAAGAAAAAGCCTTAAAATAAAAGCTAGCAAAAGTAAAAAAAAAAAAAGAAAAAGAAAAGCTAAATCAAATGTCTCTGTGGTGATTTGAGGAACATGTCTAGGTATATCTTAAGATTTTGTTCTGTATATGGCTGTGAATAGGTCTGTTATTGATACCCAAGCTAGCCTTAAACAGGTTAACTTGAATTACTAGAAGTCTCTGAGCCACAGAATTCCTTGCAAGCCAGATTATTTTCCTGAGCAGCAAGGTAGCTTGTTTAAAGATGCAGGTGTCTTTACACTATGGTGAAGTCTGAGGTATAACCATAGCCTGTATTGTACTTCGAACTCTACTTTAATTGTAAAACTAGACTTCCTAGTGTCTGTCTTTTTATCACCATTTTGGAGTAGAATTCCAAAAGCATATTGACAGAGAGTTAACAATATAAAATCACGATGCAAGTTTTGTTTTGTTTTGTTTTTTTCTTCTGAAGCTCTGTGCTTCCATCTACAACTAAGGCTGAATTTTTAAACTGGGTTATGCCAATGCTTCTGCCACTACTTGGAAAACTAATTTTTCTAGTTAAAGGATCTTGCTTTTCAATTCAGAGTCATACCAATCACCAAATTGGGCTCAGGAGGGATCTTTTCCCCCCAGGTCAGATTGGCAAGGATTTACCCATGGCATATTGCAGGGTGTTTTTGGTTTTATGCCTAGTGGTTTTGTGTTAGGGTTTGAAGTGAAGATTTTGTGAAATCCTTGATTAAATGGCTTACTGCAAATAGCAGAATTCTTAACATTTTCTAATTGAAAAAGTACTGAATAACTCTGAAAAGTAGTACCTTGGTTAGGGAGAGAGGATTAAAGGCAATGTATAATAAAAAGTGATAGAGACATCTCAGTCTTTAGGTTTCCTGAAGTGCTTGCTTCGTGTGATCCACAACACTACATATCTGTATGCAGCAGTTAATACCAAGGGAGTCTCAAATAACTGTAGCTGCTCTGTATACCAGTCCTGTATTTGATCCTTTGGATGGACTGCCTGGTTGTTCTCTCTGTTGCTGTCATTGGTGATTTAATTGTGCCATCGAAGCTTTTGGTGACCATATGTACCAAATGTATAGTGGCATTTCTTGGCAAACACATCCTATAAGTCACTAGTTTTGCACTGTAATGACATTTCCATACCAAGAAAGCTTCCAAAGCCAAAATAATAGTGATAGAGGCAATTGCTGACTTTGGCTATGATTTCTCCATTATTGAACTTGCCCTAGAACAATTGATAAAGATGGGAAGCACTGAAATATCAGTTTGCCACACCTTAGCACCTACGTTGCACTGCTACACAATACAATTAATTATAACCATAGCTTTGTCACAGGTGAGACAATTTGGTGTTGCCTACGTGGAGATCAACTGGAGAAACTGCAAAATTACGGTGGTTGCTGCCATACGAACATCCATGCCTTTCAGGCATCCTCCAGCATTGTCTCTGGTACTCGTATCATGCCTGTAATAGATTAGTAATAAGTTGATCATCATTAGGAGTTGGAAGCTGTCCTATGATAGGGGGACTTTTGTACAGGTTGGATGATTAATTAAACCAAAGTGTGCTGCTGCTTATCAGATTTAGTGATCAGGCAGTATTGTTGGTGTATTCAAGGCTACAAAGAAAAAAGGTGTTCAGTTGAGTGGAACTGACCTCTGCCTCTTTCAGACAAAGCTAATATTGAGCAATTGGCTGAACGCCTGTGGAAACAGGAGATCTTGCTGTATGTCAACCATTAACTTACGTACAGCTTTCCAGTCCATTATAAAGCTCTGCTGTCAGTAACACATTTTTCCTGTGGCTGCCAAGTCACCTTATCAGATTTCACAAGCTTTTTACATGCGCTAAGTAAAAGACAAGCAGAAAGAGTTAAAAAGCACTGAAAGGGCCTTATTAAATTCACAATCTTCTCACAAAGATAGAGAGACTACTACTGAAGTTCCTTGTGGCCAAATGCAAGGAATAATCAAATGCACAAATCAAATACACAAACATAAAATGTTGACACCTGGCTGGAAGGCAACATTATGGAAAAGGAGTTGGGAGTCTTGGTAGACCAAAGACTCAATATGAGTCTGTAATGTGATGCAGCAACACAAAAGGCTGCATCAATAAAAACATTAGCTGCAAGATGGGAGATGAAAGTGCCTCTCTGCTCAGCACTGGTTAGACCTCATACCTCATCTGGAGACTCTGTGCAGTTCTGGGCTCCACATTTAAAAAAGTATGTGGAGAATATAGAGGTGGTCCAGTGGTGGACAACAAAGAAGATAAAGAGCTTGAAAAGCATGTCATATGAGGAGAGGCTGAAGGAGCTAGGCATGCTCAGCTTGCAGAAAAGGCACTTAAGAGGGGACATGATAGCAGTCTTCAAATACTTGAAAGACTGCCATAAAAAAAGGAAAAGCACCTTTTCTCTCTTGCTTCAGAGAGATGTGCATGAACCAATGGCTTGAAGTTGCAGCAGAGTAAGTTAGATTGGCTATCCAGACAAACTTTTTCACTATTAGAATAGTGAGGCACTGGAATAGACTGTCTGGGGAAATTGTGAACTCTCCATCACTGGAGGTGTTCAGGAAGAGACTGGACAACAAGTGATTGGGTATGATCTAGGGGTCTCTCTGCCTAGGTTCTACCATGGGTGTTTCCCATGTTTCTGATCTTTGCTGGCTGCTTCCATCCCCTGCTTTCTGCTACATGTGTCAGAGTGTTTTTAAGTCTTCCTCAGAGGCATTTGGTGTTGGCTACAGCTAAGACTGGGGACTTTGATTTGGGTGTGCCAGTGTTTCTGCTGGGACCAAAGCTGGAGGTTACTGGCTAGAGAATCTTGGCTCTCTGCTCAGGGTCAGACTGATCACCATATGTGGGGTCAGAAAGGAATTTTACCCCATGGCCAGATTGGTATGGACTGTGCTGGTTTTTGCTTTCTTCTGTAGCGGGGGATATGGCTGTCAACCAAGGATCTCTCAAGCATGGATTTACAACATTTCATAGAAGTTGCCTATTAGCTGCTGTGGTTCCCCTGCTTTACCTGTGGCATGTTAGGGTATTAGGTCCGAGTTGTGCCTGCGTAGACAGTAGTCTTCCATAGAGTTTAGTTTATGGTTTGTATGGGAAAGTTTGGATAGGGATGAGATGATCCCGTCTCAGGCAAGGGGTTGAACTATACGACCTCTGGAGGTCACTTCCAACCCTATTGCTCTAGGATTCTATAATTCTGTGATCTGGTCAGTAGTAGAATGACTAAGTCTAAAAACATGTTGAATATCTTGGCTTTTGTCATGGAGGGCATTGCTGATCAAAGACTTCAACATGGAACCAATGACTTTCCTGAGACAAACAACTGTAACATTTCTATAATTGCTACAGTTGGTTTAATTCTCTCATTGGATTTATCACCTTAATAACTTGGTACAAAACCAGACATTCCAAGTTTTTAAATAAATTATGAAAAACATCCTATGTGTTCATGGTATTGGTTATTATACCAGTACAGCAGAGTGAAAAGAAAACTCCATTTTAATTCTGTTAATAAATAGAGACTTTCATATCAGTACAAATTCCCATTATATAAGAAAAATGCTTTTTAAAGATTATATTATGCAGACTGTGGAGCCCCAGTAAAGGGGACGGCTTGGAGCCCTAGTGAAGAGTGTGGTGTGAAGCCCCAGTGAAAGGGGCAGAGTAGAGGAGCCCCAGTGAGGCTACATCTCCATGTGAGGGGCATAGGCCAAGGTGTGTCTCTGGACACCTAGGGCTGTAGTTTGGGCCAGGGGCCAAGTAAAAGGGACTCAGTCAGAGAGGGGCAAGTCCTGACCCCAGTAAGTCCTCCACCACTGGGAGGCTGAGTATGGGTTGAAAGCAAGAGCTTTAGTAGAGCACAATGACCTGCTGTTCCAGAGGGGGAGTGAGAGTCCCCATGAGACCCTGGAATGCCAGTTGTAGTGTGAGTCAAGAACACCCCAGTGCAGGGGAAAAACCAGAAGCCTGGGAACCCAGTATGTCTGATTATATAGAGTTGCCCTGGAAGGGACCAGGGCAAGCTTAGACCCGGTTGGGTAATTGGCTGGCCACTACCCCGGTGAGGGTCATGGGTGAGACCCAAAAGACAGTACGTCTGCCACCCAAGGTATGAACTAAGTAAAGCCTATGGCCTAAGGGGCCCGCTCCAAGAGGGAGCAAGGCAGTATAAGTTGTCAATGTGTGAAAGAGACCCTGTGAGAGAGGGTAGAGTGTGAAATGCTCTAGTGAGAGGAGGGTGGTATGGATGTGAGTGTCTGAGACCTGACAACAAGGCCTAAGCTTGGTCCAGCTATAGGCTGGGAACACTGTTATCTGGATGCCATTTGTGAGGCTTGGGCTGTGGTATAGGGGAGGAATGGAGCTGCAGATAGCGCCCCCTGCTTCGGCTCAAGAATGGGCAGCCTCTCACCTCAATTAATATCTTAATTAATTAACAACAAGGTGTGGCAGGTTAGTCAGGTGGGTGGTGTGCCCAAAGGCAAGTGGGTAAACTAGCACTGTGGCTAGTCGGGGAGCCCACTTTGCCACACAGATTTTGGCACACCAGGTGGGATTGGGACCCATTTTTCCTATACTGCCTCAAGTGGTCTGGAAGAGCCTTTGCAGCTGTGGTATCAGGAGAGAATAACAGGTTGAAGAGATTTTTGGCTACAGCTTGTTGGCCTTGCTGATAATTAGAATTTTTTCCCCAGGATTTTTTTACATTGTGGTGTTTTATTTAGCAAATATAATTATTAGGGAGCTTGCTAATGAGCAATGAGGTCTTTGGGGTCCAGGTCAGAAGTGCCTCATTTTAAAAATTACTTTCTATTTTGTGGCTGAGTATAAAGGATGTGAAAGATGCTCTTGATCTGTTTGTGGGTTACACATTAAAATAAAACATACAGTTGGAGCTCTGGTCAAGCTGTTCTGAAGATGAGCTGTGCTACTAAGTGGCGTTGATTGGAGATCTAATGCAGTGTTTGGGCACTGCAGAAAGTACACTGGACAGTGGGACTTCCTAAACAGAGCCAGCTTCTGCCACTATGGGGATATGATCCACCCTGTGTCCCCATCCAGGCTTGTAGTACTATTGGCAGCATTAGTAACATCTCTATCCCTTTTTATTCTTTATCAAGCTATCTCTATAGTGTCTCTTTGCAAGAGTTTGCCTTGAGAGGGATCACAGTCTGTCCTTTTCCCTTCTCCCTAGGTGTCAACCTATGCTGAACCAGTTGTGGTTTAGCCCTTACCTCTCTAACTTCTTGTGCACAACAGCAGCAATAGGGGATGAGATGGGAACAGTTTCTTCACCCTCTCTGTTCTTAGTAAGCCAGTGAGAACATTAGGTCCCTCTGGAGCCTCAGGCAGCCTATGCCTGACTATTACCAAGGGTTCTGGGACACAGTTAAACCACTCTAAACTACCAAATGCCCCACCTTTAAAGCAGCAGAAGCAGCAGCTTTTCTTAAAGGCGTGGACACTTTCTATATCCAGCTGACCATTCTCAGCTTCAAGTGGTCTAGCAACTTCATGCTGTCACTCTTCTTTCTGTCCTAGCATGCCATGTCTCCCACTCATATTCTCTTCCCCCGCAGCTTTGTGCCTGTTGGCTCCCTGCCTTTTCTTTCCTGCCTTCTCCTCTCCCATTCCATTCATCTACCAGGCCCAGATCTCCCCTACCTTTCCTCTGAGTCTAGCTCAAAAATTCACAGCAAAACTATTTTTCAATGGAAAAATTGACATTTTGATTAAATGTAATTGTTCTAGTTAGAGTGCCTGCTCCCTACATCAGTTTTTGGCTATTCATTTAAACAATTACAAAAACTATGTTTGTTCATTTCATTCATTTGGGAAAAATATTTATTTTCATACCTATCTCCTGCTTCACTCCTGTATCCCTTCTCCTTATCAAAATTCAGGCATACTATTTGCTTGTTAAAGTCAGTGCTGTATTGTTTCATTGTTGTGTGTACACCATACACATGCTGTGTGTGAGGATCCATATATTTATAATAAGGGAACATCTAGCCACCAGATGAAGGTTCAGCTGTAGCATATATAAATATACCCACCCTCATTTAATTTGGCTGGCATGGGTAATGATGGAGAGGAAGGCACAGCAAGATGGATTTCAATGCAGACTAACAATCCAAATCTGTATCCAGCATTGCCGTCTACGCTGAAGTCCATGCTACCACCATAATTTCTGCAGCCTTATCTCACATTGTACAGCTGGGGCATTGTTTGGGGAACTTATTTGATAACATGCTATTTTATTTTAATATTTTTATCTGTTTTACAATTCATTTTGTTTTTTATTGTAAGCCATACTGAGCCAATTTGGGGGAGAAAGGCAAACAAATCTAATTAACAAAAGGAAATGCCCGAATCCGTTCTAAATCTACTTCATTCCCAGTAACCAATCCCAGCTATCATAGTAGCTTTGTTTTATTCCACTGGGGTCCACTGATCACGTGCTTCTCTATCTCGTATTTTGAACTGTGCTATCCTGTTTCTGCTGTTGATAAGCTACATTTTTATCAGCTGGGGTAACTCAAAGAAGTAACTCTAGTATCACTACAATGTCGAAACTTTCCCACTGGCTGAATTGTTAGATGTAGCACTGTTGTAACATGCAAACTGTACCTTTTTGATCAGAACTTCTTTAACTTGGAGAGAGACCAACCTGCTTGCCAGACCCTTTTCCAGCTTGGAACATTTGGCATGTTCATCATTAGCTTGGATCAGTTTCACAAAAGGATTCTATCCTATTTCACAGAACTAATATTTATGGTTGGTTCATTAAAACAGACTACACACCCCTCCCCGCCGCAATCCCCACACTTGCCAGCAGTGAGGGTCCCCCATAAAATGGAACTGTCACCCTTCACCCTATCCTGCCAATGTGCTCAAGTGATGCCTTTATTTAGAGATAAGGAAAGCAGGAGGAAGATAGCCTGTGAAACATGAATTTGACACCATCTAGTCTTATATCATGACTCAAGGGTGAAACTTGTTTCCAGTCTACCTACAAGAAAGCTAGCTCTCCCACTAGTGTGTAAATCAAGAGTAATGCTATATTTGCAGTCTGAGGTATTTATAAAAAAGGTGCCAAATCACTATCATTACTAAGATCCAATAATTTTCCTTATGCAGCAACTACCTTCAGGTCATACAGCCTTTGTTCTCTTTTATTTATTACTTCAAGCTATATGTGTTTCTCTATTGCTAATCTTTAGCCTTTCATTACCTGTTGCCAGTATGTATCAGCTGCCTTTTTTAGGGACTCAGTTGGCATGTCTACACAGTCATTGATATGCTTTTGGTAATGCGCATTAAATTTAGTGCCTCCATTGTGAGGTACTAGAAAAAGGTGCATTAGCCTATTTTAATGCACATTAGCAAAAGAGCACTTTTCTGTGACACTTTAATGTGCATTAAAATAGGCTAATGCACATTGAAGTGCTAGTGAAGACATACCCACTGTATGCTAAGATTCCCTTTAATCCATGTTGTTAATTCAATCCCTTTCTACATTTTACTAAACAATCTCTGACTTAAAGGACTACTGAAAGAGGTAGTTTCATTAGCAATTTATATTCTGAAGCCTTTTCTGCTGAAAACTGTTCCTTTAGATAGAGCGCCATGCTATTACTGAATATGTAGTACAAATCAGATGTCTTTTTTGCTCAAGTCCTAATATTGTATCACTGTCCCACAGTTTCCCCATTAATGTATTTTATTCTATGATTCTCTGGGAATAGGGTACAAGGATCAGTCTCATAAGATGCCACAGTCTATTTTGCAAATCAGAAGCAAGAGAAGGCTCAGCCTCAGGGAGCATGTCTACATGAGATGCTAAAAGAGTAGTAGACTAATTCTACTGTGCATTAGCGCCTCATAGTGAAAGCTATACTAATACACAGTAGATTTAGTCTACTGCATATTAGCATCACCTGAAAGACATGTGCTGGCACTACTGTGCAGTAGGGCTGTGTGAAATGGCTGTTTCATTTCTGTTTCGGATTTGGCCATTTTGGAGGGACAGCGATTAATTTTGGCATTTCAGATCACTGTTCTGTTTCAATTTGGCTGAATCTGTTTCAGAGTTTCCATGCTGTTTTTTGTGTTGATCCAGAGATTTTGATTGGCTGGGGAGAGGCAGGCACAGCTGGGCAGCTGCAGGTTCTCCTGTGGCTCCTCTGGCTGTGCCTGCCTGTCCCCAGGCAGAGGAAGCTGCAGAAGAAGCCTCAATGGCTGCCCCACCTGGCCCCAGCCTCCTGGTGCTCTGCTGAGGCACATTGTGCCTACACCATGGGGCAGCTGCCAAGTGGGTGCTAGGTGGAGGGGTGATCCCCACTGCTCCCCACTGTCCTGTGCTGCATGGGTGGGGGCTAAGCCATGAGTGCTCAGAGGCCCTGATTGTTGTTGCTACAGCCTATGAGTACAGGGCTATTTTTTTTGCTAGGGATGGGGATGGGCAGGGCAGCCATGGGGGCTTCTCCTGCTGCTCCTCTGGCCTACCCTCTGCCCCACTGAGGGGAACTGTGGGAGAAGTCCCTATGGCTGCCATGCCCGGCCCCAGCCTCCTGGCAATTTAAAAGAAGGACTGAGGGGTTGTGCCAGACTATTCCTGGGTGTGCCTCTGAAACACTGTGAAACATCCAAAAAATTTCTGAAACATTGTGGATCCTTCCATTTTGTTTTGGACTCAGTGTTTTGAGTGCTGAAACGGGCCAAAACACCTCCAAAATGAAATGGCTGCTGAAGTTTTGCACAGCCCTACTATGCAGTAGCACCAATTATGGTGCATTAAGTTAGTACCCTTTATTACAGATACTAAACTTAATGTACCATAATGATGGCACATTAGTGCACATATAGATGTGTCCAGTGACAGTCTGTTGCAGTTCATGAACAGAGATTCTTTCCAATGAACCCAAGGCCTTACTCCCTGAAGACTTGCTGTCCCTTTTGAGCACCTCCCTGATTTGGACCCTTTTGAAGTACTGGTCCTCTTATTCTGCACTTCAGCAAGTCCTTTCCTGGCCTTCTTTTACTTCCTACACACTCTCTATAGCTTTCTGTTATGATACACATCTTCTGAATCCTGAGATCCTTTTCCACTGTTGCTCCTTTAGTTTTTCATTGACTTGAGTTAATCGATGAACCTTCATTTGAAGCCTTCTGCCCAGAGCATTAAATGCCACAAAAATGTACCTCATCGCTCAGCCTTTTAGGACACAGGCCAGCATCTTCCAACAGGCTCCCTTAGCCCTGGCCCCAGCTTGGGCCAGTCGAGGGTACTCTCACTGTTTGGGCTGGTCTCTAGCCCCTCACTCTCTCACAGGGTCCGCCCTCTGGGCCCTTCCACAAACCAATGGGGTTACCCATCCAGTGGTGGGGGCAAAGGGGTTATGGTGCCCCGACTTGCCTTTCACTGGGGTGGTAACTGGCCTTGCATTTCCTGGGGGCTCCCGTGCCACTGAGAGCCCCACCAGGCCACCCACTCCCAGCAGGGTGCAGTTTCAGGTCATGCCCAGGACCAGTGGAGCCTCCTTGCCAACCCCTACAGCTCCCACTTACCTCCAAGTGTTCTCAGCAGTACTCCAGCCAGGCAATATTGCTACCTGGCCTCCAACAGCCAAACTGCCTGTGTTTCTATCAGCAACCCTTGCCTGAAAATGGCTGCCCTCATCAGGCACCTGGAGGCTGCCCGCTCCAGGGCCTTAAAGGGGCAGGCACCCCCAGTGCCCTGCCATGATCTTTGCCCACGGCTGGGGTGCTCAGCCTCCCTCCATGATCTCCTCACCAGCGGCAGGCAGGCTCAATGCCCTGCCGCACTCTCACCAGCGGCAGGCAGGCTCAACACCCTGCCACTCGCTTCACCCCAGCAGCGGGCAGACTCAGTGCCCTGCCGTGCTCTCCACTCATGGCAGGCAAGATCAGTGCCCTGCTGCGCTCTCGCTAGTGGCAGGCAGGCTGAATGCCCTGCCGTGTTCTCACCAGCAGCAGCGGACTCAACGCCTCCCTGCACTCTTCCCCAGTGGCTGGCGGGCTCAGCGCCCCACGACGCTCTCACCTGCAGCAGACAGGCTCAATGCCCTGCCACACACTCACCCGCTGCAGGCAGGCTCGGCACCCTGCTGCTCTCTCACCAGCAGCTGGTGGGCTCAGCACCCCACCGCCGCGATCTCCTCCAGCAGCAGGACTGCTTGGTGTCCCACGGCACTCTCCACAAGTGGCAGGCACGCATAGTGCCTGGCCACACGCCTTCCCTCCTCAGGGTGTGGCGGGCATGTAGTGCCCAGCCACACCGCCCCCTCTCTGGGGCTCCACTTCACTGCCCCGCTCTCTCGGGTGCTCTCATCTCTGCCCTATTCTCTTGGGGCTCTCATCACCACCCCCACTCTCTCGGGTTCTCTCATCTCTGCCCTATTCTCTCAGGGCTGTCATCATCACCCTGCTTTCCCGGGCACTCTCATCTCCGCCCTGCTCTCCTGGGTGCTCTCACCAATGCAGCCCTTCGTGGGCCTCTCCACTGCAGCCCCTCTCAGGCCTCTCTCCACTGCAGCCCCTCAAGGTCCTCTCCCATGCAGCCCTTCGTGGGCCTCTCTCCAATGTTGCCCTGTTGCCCCTCGTGGGCCACAGACCAACGTCACTCCTTGCAGGCCTCAACAAGTGGTGGGCACAGCCAATGTCGCGCCACAAAGTAGGGTTGGAAGGGATCTTGCAGATCTTCAGGTCTGACCCCCTGCCTGGGCAGGAAGAAAACTGGGCTCAAATGACCCCAGCCTGGTAGGTATCAAGCCACTTCTTAAAGACGCCCAGGGTAGGAGCCAGCACCACTTCCCTTGGAAGTTGGTTCCAGATCCTATCTGCCCTAACTGTGAAGTAGTTCTTACAGATGTCTAATCTAAACCTACTCTCCAACAACTTGTGGCCGTTATTCCTTGTTATCTCGGGGGTGTGAGTTTATAGATGGTCACCAGGTCCCCCCTCAGCCTTCTCTTGTGAAGGCTGAACAGGTTCAGGTCCTGTAGCCTCTCATTGTAGGGTCTGCCCTGCAGCCCACCAGATCATGTGGGTGGCCCTCCTCTGGACTCTCTCAATGTTGTCCATATCCCTCTTGAAGTGGGGTGCCCAGAACTGGACACAGTACTCCAGCTGCGGCCTGACCAGTGTTGAATAGAGGGGGAGGATCACCTCCTTGGCCCTACTTGAGACACATCTGTGGATGCATGATAAGGTCTGGTTAGCCCTGCTGACTGTGACCTTGCATTGTCAGCCCATGTTCATCTTGGAGTCAATAATGACTCCAAGATCCCTTTCTGCCTCCATGCTCTCAGGAGGGGAGTTTTCCATCTTATAAGT
The DNA here is from genome assembly GCA_030014935.1 of Caiman crocodilus. Taxonomy (NCBI): domain Eukaryota; kingdom Metazoa; phylum Chordata; order Crocodylia; family Alligatoridae; genus Caiman; species Caiman crocodilus. Next base: position 50,411,610 of record JAGPOW010001338.1, read on the forward strand.
ATGCTGCTGGTTATTACTGTCCAAGTGCAGCACGCTGCATTTGTCAGTATTGAAACTCATCCTGTTTTTGTTAGCTCAACCCTGCAACCTGTCCAGGTCTTGCTGCAGTCTCTTTCTCCCTGCTAAAGTGCCCACCTCTCCCCATATTTTGGTATCATCAGCAAATTTGAACAGGTTGCTTTTCACCCCGTCATCCAAGGTCTGTCCTAGGGATGCTCCAGGCCTTATCTGTCATTTTTTTGGGAATAATGCTTTCAGCCTTTTTCAGATGCTCAAATTTGGCATGGTGACTAAATATCCAATCCTGTAACTGCTTTGTAATAGGGATAATTCTGAAGGTGGTGTGAATGCTTCCTTATATAGTTGTGTATAGTTGTATATGCATAGTTCCTCCCTGAATTTTCTCCTGCCCAGCAATCCAGAGGAACCATCTGGCTCATAGATAGGGGCTGGGACTGCTTTTCATCCCCTAGCATATGATGATTCCTTTATTTTCTCATTCTACTTCTTAATGCATTCTCCAGTAACCACTACATCATATATTATAACTGCACTTACCAGTTTCATCATGGGTTCAGCAAAAGATATCAGTAGAGATAAGCAGAATTAAACATGCAAAAAGAGCGAGCACAGGAAGTACAGAAATGCAGGCCAAAGTCTAGGCCAATTTGCTGTCATGCTGATATGTGGCCATATCCAACCTCTATTAGATCTTCTGGGCAGGTTGCCAAAAATGGTAGCCTTTAGGCCTAAGACAGAAGTTACACATAAACTGATTTACAGAATCAGAAACTAGTTTACACCTGTAACAAAACAAAAGTTCAGTGTACATAAACCAGTTTCAAAATGGCTGAAACTGGTTTAAGATAAACCTGGTTGAATGTAGTAAGTATCAAACTTAACTGATTGAGGTCAAACTAGGAGTTCCAAATTATGAAACTTCTGTCCCAGACTCCTTCCTGATTTAAGTTAAATCAGAGCCCCCCCATAAATGCAGAGGGCATTATGCAAGATTGACCCTTAGTGACCTAAGGAAGTTTGCCAGATCTGAAAGATTACATTAGCTCCTTTAGCTAAACTATGTTTCAGGGTTGGGGTAGATAAAATATTTTAAGGTGAAGTGGGGGTTGGACTTAACACATGTCAGCTGAATTGCTGCAACTGCTCTCTGTCTAGTTTTTCAGTGGCAAGTAGAAGTTTACCCCCAAATGAAACAGCTATTAAATTACCACGGTTTAGCTTTCACTGGGATACAGCAGACATAAGTACAGTAGCCACCTCATGGTAATGTGGCTCTGAAGTACGTGCGGTAAATTCACCTGTTTTAACTTGGTGAGCTAATTAAGCCTCCCAAACCATGTTCTCCACAGCAAATAGGGACACCCAGCTCTATTGAACAGGTTTTGCAGGGGTGAAGAGGTTTTACTGCATGTGGTGGAAGGTTCTTGCAAGGAGCATAAGGGAGATCTGGAACGTATATTTCTTGCTGGAGGATAACTGAGGTGGACTGGAAGGAAGTAAAATTGGAATGAAAATGATGCCAAGGCACTCCTGAAGAAGAAAAAGGATAGGCTCTGTTTGTTGGACAGGAGAGAAGTGAGCTGGTTCCAGATAAAGTAAGCCAGTTGATAGGAGATCATTCATTTCTGTGCCATAGGAAAGCAGTCAGAAGAAGCTTGTTGATCCTAGAGGGATGTTAGAAGGCCAGGGAGACATTAGGGTGACTACTTCCATGAGAAAGGAGAAGAGCAGACTGATTACAGGTTAGGTGATTCCAGGGTGGCATACCTAGGAAGGGAGATGCAAGAAGAGGCAGGAACAAGCCACCTGTATGAATGAATATGCTAGGTACAGCAAACCTCGTTGCTGAAATGAAATGGGCTGTCAAGAATGTTCAGTATGACCAAGTCTGAGTCTTGGGACAAAAATCAGAATTTCATGGCAGCTTTGGGGACTGCTAATGGAGTGAAACCTTGTATGTTCCAGAGAGATCCATTCTGGATACAGCTTTTTCAGATTTTATTAGCTTGAAATGGTTTGTATAATAGGAGCAGCAGCTTGAACAGTTAAATACCAAGTCATATTGACAGAACAGCATGGTAAAACTACAGCAAGGAAAATTTGCTGTTAATTTAAAGGTGGATAGAAGGAACACCTTAGGTCATGGAGTCCAGTTCCTTGCTGTTTGAAGCAAACACTTTATGTAATCTCTTTAATAAACTGATCCAGCTGTCCCTCATAAGTAGCTAGTTTTTTGTTGCCACTGCTCCTATTGATACTCACCTGTTTTATTTTGTGCACTGAAGTTTCATACAAAGCTATTTTTGATATTTACAGAATAGCTATGGCTGGAGGCACTTGATAGTAATTTTGCATTTGATTATCTCCTGGATTGTAATAATAGGGGCAACTTGGAGGTGCCCTTAAAGCAATTAACAATAAAAGAAAAGTTAACTATGACATTAGCATGGAACAAGGCATAAATCCTAGGTGAATTTGAACAAGTGCATAGAAAATAATTAGTTTTTGGTCTGTTTTCCAAACATAGCCCTTTAAAGTAAGTTTCTGTATCTGTCTGCAGGAAGCATAGTTTCATATCAAGCTCCGAATGCTGTACTTCGACTATTGATCTTGGCTGCAGGTGTTTCTTCATCACTGGTGGTTCAAACAGTAACATGGTGGTCAGGAGACAGTTTACAAAGGTATTGTTTATAGTTATAAATATCAATATGCTTATAGATGACTCGAGCACAACTCAAGTTAATGAACTGAACAATAATTGCAAAATAATTTAAATTTAATATAGTATTTGTACAATAATTAAATCCCAGTTTGCATATACCATTTTTTAAAGTGTACCATATATTCAAGAATTGATTGTATATTTACAGATATAGCAGGATATGGGGATTCATCCTAGGAAAGATTCTTCTTCTTGTACTACGAATCTGGTATACTTCACTAAACCCAGTCTGGAGCTCACAAACTGCTAACATGGTCATATTGATCATAGGTTTCATAGCAGCAGCTGACCGAATTTTTACAGGTAAATGTTATAGTAAAAAAATTCTTATAAAAATAATTATAAACATATTTATATCTCAGTGCTGAAGATAGGTACATATCATTGTTTCATGTAAAATCAGGTATTGAGTCTTTGTGCATAAATACACTTGCATTCTTTAGAAGATGCACAATATTTTCTCCCACACATTGGCTATCAGGATTAACTGCTTAATAATGAAGCGTTTTCTTCCTTTATGAGCGCTGGCCATTGCTTTGGAAACCTGGCTGCAGGCTCCTACCCATTCTCTTTCCCTCTGGAACCAACAGTGAATTTCTGTTTGGTATGGGGTAATGTTGTAACTCGAAACACTTTGCAAAAATTGTTCTGAGTTAGAGCTGGAAGCTGCACTTCTTTGTGCACCTCTCAGGTCAGCCATTATTCAGTCTCTTCTCTGGTATTTCTTTTGAAGCTGAGCCATTAAAAGGCTATAAATAGATACTTCAACTGTCTCAGGAAAAAGCCTTTTGTCCAAGGATCCTACAAACCTATAGGTTCACTGTTCCACTTCAAGTCCCTCTGAAGTACGTGGGATAAAATATGCTAATGCTTTTTCATAGGGCAGAGTTATGTACTTCTGTAAGGTTGACTTTTATTGTAAAGGTTTAAGATTGTGAATCCAAAAAAGATGACAAAGCTGGTAGGGAAATACATAGTGTCCAAGCAAGGGACTAACAATAAAAGTATGGGGGTCAGGAGGGGAACGCAACTAGGTTATAGGAGATACCAAGTTAGCCAACTAAGCCCGGGGGTGGGGGAAGGGAGGAAGGAGAAAGGGGAAAGGGGAGGGAGGGGGTTCGCGGTGCTGAAAGAGAAAGAAGATAGATACATACAAACCCGTTTTAATGATCCACAATGGTAGAAGAAGAGGTTTGAAGAAAAAGTGTCTCAGTCCATATAGAATCACATCACGGGGGTCCTCTTCAGGTGAAGCAGAGTCGTTCAGTGTTGAAGAATCCTCTCGAAGTGAAGGTCCATCTGGTGCAGATGGGGGGTTCAGTTGGTCCCCCCTGGGTCCGGTCTGGTGGTGGTTCATTTGGTGGGGTCAGAGTACTGGCAGTGGCCTGTGATGTGTTCCATGTAGATGTTGTGGGACCAATGGATGGTGTCAGACACCATGAAGCAGTGCATCAGCTTGGCGTAGTGGCAGGAGACATGGCAGGCACTCAGGACACTCTCGTTGCTGGGGTCCCAGGCTCCGAGCGTTCCCATGATGAGCATGTTGACTGTCACGTCATAGCCATGGCCCCTCAGGATGTCAGCCAGCAGAGCGTACTTCTCCCACTCGTGAGCCTGGGCATCGGTGAAGGCTTGGCGCCGATTCTTGAAGGAGATGGTTACATCCACAATCACAACCTTCTTGGCCTTCTCATTAGTGATGATGATGTCAGGACACATAGTATCATAGTATCATAGTGTCTAGAGTCGGAAGGGACCTGGGCAGATCATCTAGTCCGACCCCCTGCCTTGGCAGGAAAGAGCACCGGGGTC
>JAGPOW010001338.1:50416264-50430924 GCA_030014935.1 Caiman crocodilus
CTGGTTGCCCCTGAGCATGCATTCCCCCGCTGGGCCCTCCTGGACATGTGCCAGGATAATTTTTTCAAAGAGCTTACCCAGGATTGAGGTAAGACTAACACATCTGGCTCTTGCAGCCCGGAATGGTGCAGTTCATGGAGATCTCCCCCGCTGCAGCCAGGATGGCCCTCACCAGGTGGTCCTGGACAGCGTTGTGGCACAGCTGCCAGGCTCTGGCGTGTGGCTTGCAGCTGCACAGCATATGGGGGAGGGTTTCTGTCGCATAGCTGCACCATCAGCACCTCTTGTCCCGATGGCCAAAGCGGACGGTCCCGTTTGGAGGCAGGCAGCTGAGTCGGGTGTTGTGGAGGAAGTGGCAGTCCATGAAGTGCGTGAAGCTCCCTCTGGACATGAAGTGGTTGCTGGAGTCCCACTTCGAGGTCACGTCAAAGACCTTGCTTTGGTTGGGTTTGGCCCTCAGGTCAAGCTGGCCAGGCTACATGCTGTTTCTGGCCACCTATGGGCAGAAGAGCAGTAGTGCAGCTTGGAAGGGTGTTGTGTAAATCAGTGTTTCTCAACCTGTGGGTCATGATCCATAAGTGGCTCTCAAGACTATCTGAAAAGGTCCCAAACAGGCACAGAAAAATGTGGGAAAATGCAGGCTTCCCCTTGCAACCTGGCAGCCTTCCAGTCTGCAAGGAGCTGCTTGTGGTGATTGGAGGCACGGGGTGCCATGTGTGTCTGTATGCACACACGTACATGGCTGGCATGCAGCCAGGTAGGGTGGTTGGAACAGCCCTGGCAGATAAATGCAGGTAGGTCTATGGGGTTGCAGGGCCAGGGCTTGGGGGCTATTAGGGGGACTGTGGAAGGAGGAGGTGTGTGTGTAGCAGGGGTGTGTAGAGGGGATGGGTATGTGTGTTGGTTGGGTGCCTGCTGGTACTGGAGGAAGGTGGCCAGGCATTGGGACTGTGGCAGGGTGGGGGAGGAGGCACCTGTCCCTCCAGTGGGGGAAAGGCATTGTGGGGGGCCTTTCAGGGGCGGTGGGGAACTGCATTAGGGGGAGCTAGGGCCAGTTCCTGTGCTCACAGGAGTGGGGTGGCTAGGAGTGCTTGGCGGGGAGGCCATGGCCAGGCCATCTGGCATGGCACAGGAGCCCAAGCCAGGGTGGGGGTACCACAGGCCTCCCCTCCTCCTCCCTGTAGCCCATGCTGGGGCTGGATTCACTATGCCACTGCCCACATGAGTTGTAGTCACTGCAGCCACTAGGCAGGACTGGGTCAGCTGGGGGCCACTTCTGGCAGGGCTGAGGGGGAAGGGAACTGCAGGTTAAGCATGAGGGGCACCACCATGAGGGGGGCAGGGGACTGTGGATCAGACATGAGGGGTACCAGCAGGGGTGGGGGTGCTGTGAGTCAGGAGTGAGGGGCACCAGCAAGGCTGCGGGAAGGGGGATCTGTGGCTTGGGAGTGAGAGACACCAGCATGACCTGGTGGGCAGGGGAATGAGTCAGCAGTGAGGAGCATTGGTAGGGCCAGCGAGCTGTGGGTCAGGAGTGAGGGGCACCAGTAGTGCCAGGGTGCTGTGGCTTGGCCATAAGGAGCACTGGCAGGGCCAGGGTGCTGCAACTCAGGAATGAAGGGCATTGGCAAATTGATTTGTGCAAATTGCACAATAATGAATGTCACTTGGAAGGCCACATGGTGATATTGCTGTTAATGTTTACCTGTTAACATGGATTTCTATCTTTAAAATTAAGACTGTTAAGCTGCTTTAACTTGTAGATTGTAATAAATATATTGGGGCCAAAATACTTGTGTGTTTTCTACTTAAACTATTTACTGGATTGGGTCTGGCCATCGTTGTACCAGGACCCATTTGTAGACAAAAATGTTTGAGAACCACTGGCTTATGGAATGAAAAGTCCATAAATGGGACAGGCAGGTTATCCTTATAACCCCATGCACTCTGTACAAGCTGTATATAGTACTAAAATGATTTCAAGCATGTTTGGGAGTTTTTAAGAGCAGGCTTGGGACTACTTTTTATAGTTTTCCCCCTGTCATTAAGACCCCCTAAAAGTGATTTCTGTCTGCCTGAATCACTATTCAGAATACTAATCTGAAAGTCTGATATGTCAGGATCTGAATGTCTGGAGAATGAGTACTCTAGGTTAGTTGGGAAATTTAGAATCTCCCGCTGACCTCAACAGTCTGTCATCTAACATGTCTGGAAAATAGGCCACTTTTATTTAGGTGTTGAACTAAATAGATTTGTGAGTCTAATTAGGGGTCTCTAGGTTTAAAAATGGTTTCATAGATACTTTTAGTTGTTAATAATGTAAAATGCTTATAGAAATAAATTATCCTCAACAATAGCTTTCTGCAACTTAGAGCATGAATTTACATTGTTTTAAAGAAACAAAACAGAAATGCTCAAGTTTGTCTGCTTTGTAATCATAGATGAAATGGTGTTCATCCATTTTGTTATATTTAATAACATAAATTGATGCTAATTTAAGACTTCAGGATGAGTTCAGTCCAATTTTCAAAATGTTATAAACTTGGGAAAGGGGGTTAGTTTGGGAAAGTAATCCTTGATTGCTGACATCACCACATAGATAGTACAGTCAAATTAAATACTTACTAGACAGAAGATCTAAAATGCATGGAAAAAAGAGGAGGGAGGGTTATTTCTGGTTTCTTTGGAAGTGTCTTGTTTCATTCTTACCAGGGTTTAGGATTTCAGATAGCAGCTCCTTTTCAGCTAATGTTAGTAACTTTTCTGTTGATTTAACATCACAAATGTCTCAAAGACTACTCATGCCATAAAGTATACAGTAGTTTAAAAAATCTATTGAGCCCATTCTCTTAAGGTGAACAGTTTTTTTCTAAGTACCATATTTAGTAAAATGTAATGAGGTGTTTTCATTATCACCTATTGTGGTAATGTGTAGGTGAGCTGATTTGTGTGTGCACACATTCACATACATGTGTGTGGCTGCATGTGCCTGAATTGGTAAATTTTCTTGACTGTTTTCTGATCCCAGCTATTTTTTCTTAAAATTTTTTTGGCAGTAGTCAACTTTTTGGCCATATTTACGATATGTCTTTGTTTTATTCTAGGCCCATATAGTAAGAAGACTTGCGGTACAGCTAAAGAAACTGTTTCTGGGTCAAACTGGCTTCTGTCAGGGACAGCTTTTGGCAGTCTCATATTCCTCACATTTTGGATATTTGGAGAAGTCTCCCTTGTTTCTAGATGGGCTGTGAGTGGACACCCGTATCCTGGGCCTGATCCTAATCCATATGGGTAAGGGAGTTTTGTGTTTTTTTCCCCCCTACTTTGAAAAGTAATGTTACGGCACCAATCCTTCAATGAACTTCACAGCTTGAAACTCTGCCAAATCAAAACATGTCACTGTATTAGTTTCCTGCCCTGTGAAGAGAGGGAGAGAGAACAAGATGTATAGGCGTTAGTCATGCTGTTCAGATAATACAGTGATGATCATGATGCAAGGACGTTTGTATAATAGAGTAAGTGCCAAGTTATCCCTACACAGAACTCATTTGAGGATGGGGGCCCAAGTGTATTAACTAGAAGTTACAATTTGAATTTTCCTCAGTCCTACTTATTTTCAGATACATTTTTGCAGTGACTTCTTTGATCAGGGATCAGTTCTTGATTGTGTTATCTGGTTTCTAGAACAGTATACCCACTAAACACCATCTTTAAGCAGCCTGGATAATAAATCATATACATTTTGTAACCCAGGATGAGGTTTGATCACAGCAGTATAACGATTCGATAATAATTTTTAGTCAGCTAGGATAGTAAATTGCAAGATTTAGGCTCTGGGATAAGACTTAGTATTCCAGCATAGTATCTGATTTACCACACCAAAAGTGGTTTTTGAATTTAAGAAACATAATTCAAAATGTATTAATGCAAGACTTATAAAAATTGTAAATGAGTTGGATCACTGACTGAAGAGAAGCTCTATAGAAGTAAACTTGAGGAGCAATTTTATAAGCTAACGTAAAATTGAATCGTGTTAGAAATGCACATAGGGTAATATTTCTGACTAAACAGTTTTAGCTTCACTTCATCCACACAAGATGTGTATTGCATAGTTGACTAAATAACTGCACAATAAACGTCTCAATGTCTACACATGCCCTTTTTAGGACAGATGAAAATAAACTCTGCAGCAGGTTAGTACATTTACATTTACAAGTACTACCCTGCTGCAGGGTTTTTTTTGTGCACTGTGTGCCAATCCAGCTGGCTGGGACATGTGGGGGCTTCAGTGTGAGAGCTGCCTATTGGCTAGCCCCATGCCGAAGCACCCTCATGCCTCAGCTGGCCCCTCCACAGCTGGGTTGGGATACGTGAGTTGTGCTCCAGCTCAACTCAATGTGCTGTGGTCTGGATGCATGTGTAACTGGTACACCTAGGCACAATGAACTGTGGAGCAATAAGCTTTGCGGTTTATTCATGTGCCATACTGGCCTGTACAGATGCGCCCACTCAAGAATGAAATGAAAAGTGTATTAGATAAAGATATTTCTGTTCATGTAAGCATCTTTGATTGCAAAAGGGTTATAAGATATGAAAAGTAGTATGTTAGTAGTTTTTTCTCTTTTTAAATCAGCATGTAAATTAAATGAGTAAGTGCTTTCTGCATCATCTGAAAGTCTCTCTTTGAGTACAATTAATTATAAGATTAAAATAATTGTATTTATTTTTTTCTTATTTTTTAATAGAGGTGCCATTTTATTGGGACTGGCTCATGGAGTGATGCTTTCGTTTTGGACATGGTCTTCCCTCACCAGTTTTTGTTGGTGTCTGATAGGTATGAGACAATCTGATGCAGACATGCTGCAGTTTTTGTTTTTTAAATCGCTTCTTTTTGGTTGTATCTCAAAAAAAATCATCTCCCACACAGCTCCCCGCACTGAAATTTCCCTAGTAATGTGTCTCAGGGGTGCCGGGATTACAGGAGAACCCCAACCCAAAATAGAAGAAAGCCCCAACTTACCACCTGCAGGGGCCAAAAGGGGTGAGAAGGCGCACGCAGAGAAACCGCCCATGTGGTTCATCAGCCGCGTTCATATTCAGCTGGGGCCCGGGTGAAGTTGACTGGAGATGCCGCCCAGCAGAAACAAAATACTGCCCCAAAAGCACAGGAGGGAGGCTGATAAGCAGAGGCCTCACAGAGGAGCCCACACCCCGAAGGGTGAAGCCACTGCATCGAGCAGCCCGGAATGACGAGGGTGGAGCCAGCAGAGGCAGCGGCAATGGAGCCAGAAGAGAAGCCGGCAGCAGCACTGGCAGAGAAGCTGGCAGGGGAGCCGGCAAAGGCACCAGAAGCAGAGCCAGCAGAGAAGCTGGCAGCGGAGTCACCGGCAGCGGAGCTGGCAGCAGAGCCAGTGGAGGCACGCCGACTGGCAAGCCAGCAGGGACGCTGGCAGAAGAGCCAGCAGGGAAGCTGACAAAGGGAGCAGCGGTGAGTGGGAAGGGCAGAGGAAGAGATGAGTGCCAAGGAAGCCGGAGCAACTACAGGGAAGCCCGGAGAGAAGGTAATGAGAGCGGGGCCGACGGGAACCCCAACGGGGATAGCCGCAGGGTGTGGCAGAAGACCCCAAGCAGGGACGGTTAACTAAGTAAGGGAGTCAGCAGATGGGCCCACAGCATCTCCAAGAAGAGTCGACCGGGACACCATCCCCGGAGTGGGGTCAGGCCTTGGGGAGAGATAGGAGCCCCAAGTGGGGCAAGCAACCGGGGCTGGGGCTTTGAGGCACTGGGAAAACACAGGGCCTGTAGGCTAAGGGTCACTTTTTATCTCTTTGTGGCCTCCTGGTCCACCGGCTGCATCTCTCCAGCAGTCACGGTGGTGGGGATTACACATTACATCACGGGCTGTTTGGAGTAGGACACTAGGGATACGGGATAGTCGGATCTGGGACCAAGGGCCTCGAAGCCTTCACGCCTGAGCTACGGCCCAGGGACACTGGGGCTTGTGGCTGGAGGGCCACAGGAGGCCAGGGAAGAAACCAAGTGGAACCAGGGATGCCAAAGGGCCAGAAGACCCGCGACTGAAGGTGGCGAGTGGCCGGAGTGTAGAGGAGGTTGGAGCCCTGTGAGTGCCCGCTGAGAAGTGATGACCCTGGAGGCTGCCTCAAAGGGGAACCCTTCACTGAGGTTCCATTCAAAGTCATGGCAGGCAAGTTAAGGGGATCCCCGGACGTCAGCTGGGGTAGCCTTTGGGGTCCACTCGTAGGCCTGGGACAGGCAAGATCGATAGTCTGGGGCTAAGGCTGCACAAGAATGCCTGATAGAGCAGAGGCGGGCACATAATGCCAATAGAATTACTTTTTATGAGGGCATAATTACCTAACTTAGGTTGTTTAATGAATTTTCTTGTTTGGCACTAAATTAAGTACTTCTTTATTGCCACACATACTTTATTAGGTCATTTGTATGGTAATCTAGCCCATGATTCTTTATCTAGTATAGAGTAGCCTTGCTCTGCTGACTTCCACAGCTTTATGCCAGTGTGAGATCTGGGTCATACTAGGCTTGGCAGAATTTGATTTTTATTTTTTAATAATGTTGACAGATGATATTAATGTTTTTTTTTAAGCATTTATTTTGATTTGTATTGGTTTTAAATTTTTAGGGTTGCACCATATTAGGAGTATGGGGTGGCAGACACTTTATTAATAACAATATACTACTATTGTAGTGCAGTTAACCATAACAAATGTAGCTACTATAGAACTTCCACCAGCTAAGGTGACCACCTTTTCAAAATGGAAAGGCAGAAAACATTCCTGCCTCTTCACCACCCCCAACCTCCCTCTCCCTCCAGCAGCATGGCTGGAGCAGAGCTGACCTGAGAAGAGCAGGGGCAGGTGTTTGCCTGCTGCAGGCTCGGGGCTCCCACCTTGCTGCCTTTCCCGTGAGAGCTCCATGTCACCCACCTGGTAGCAGCAGGGGGCACAAGTCCATGCTGCTGCCTTCCCCGCTGCTGCCAGGTGGGGAGGAGGTGCCTCAAGATGGTGGTGTGGCCAGCATGAGGCTCCCAGGGGGAGGGCAGCAGGGCAGGGAGCCCAGAGACTGCAGCAGGCAGCCTCATCCACCTCCACCCTGCAAACAAATCTGGGGGGGCATATGCCCCTCCACATGCCCCTAGGGGGTGCACACAGTGGTGGGGAGCCACAGCCCCCCAGGATGAGCTGCCTATGGTTCCATCCCCCCCTCAGCCCTAGGCCCCATGCACTGCCCTTGGGCAGCACCCCCATTTCCTGCCCCACTCCCCCCTCACCATGGGGGCCTCAGAATTCCTCCCCTGCCCCTCCTATGCCACTTCTTCCTCATAGACTTACTTGCAGAGAGCTGCTCTCCACGCTGCCTGGCTGTATCCTCGGCCACATGCATGTATGCGGGCATGTACATGCATGTGGCGCCCCCTGTGTCCCACTCCCAGCAGTACCTGGCAGGCTGGAATGCTGCCAGCCTGCACTGGGGAAACGTGCTGTTTCCCATGGTGAATGGAAAAGCTGGATCCTTGCAGAATACTGCAGATCTGGGACAGATGCTGTCCAGGAGTCAGGCAGCTCAGGACTAGGACTTGATATTCCCATTCTGGAACTTCCCACCTAATTAGATGGGTGGTCACCCTACCATCAGTCTTGGCTCCACTTGCTTGTAGCTCCCGCTTCCAATTTGTCATGTCCTCTTCCTTTTGTTCCCAGTTCCCTGGGGTTTTGGGGAGTTGCAGTCTAAACTACAGTCAGCATGGTTTTGTAGGACTGCTCCCCCATCATCACATTCTTCATCAGCCATCATTTTTCTTATGTGCCCTTTCTATAACTTTTGATTATTGATGATGGAAATATTTTTGTTAGTCAATGTGATGTGAAATTGATGTTTATCAATGTTGACCAATAAAAATCAAATTCTGGCAAGCTTAGCCATATCTCAGTGTTTTCAGTGAAGACCATAGGGTTGGTCTAACAAATACTGCAGAGTGTAGTCTTGCAATGAAGTCAGTAGACCTCACTGACCTCACTGACAGTAGCTGTCAGTAGACAGCTGAGAATATGTGCAAAAGGTGATCCTATTGACTGGGCAGTACAATTGGATTAAAGATGTATAGTTTGATCTAAAATTCACTTTCGGGCAAATCAAATTGCCAACCCTCCTGCCTACAGATATCCTTGAATCCCTGGCAGTGGAAGAATGCAGGACAGTCTGATAAATCATATCACAGATGTGTTGATTATTTTGCCAGCACTCAAGTCCCTGGGGCTGCAAAGCAATCAGTGTAAAATGGATGGTTTTGGGGCTTGCTGGATCTGGGCACATGCAGTCTAGGGGTCAGGATCTCTGATATTCTAGAGCCTGAGGAATGCTCTGCCCAACTGCCCTGTTCTTGAATGTGTGGTGGCAATTGTTCCCCGCCCTCTCAGGACAGGCAGACAAGCAGTTATTTTAGTTTTTATGGAAACCTGAATGAATTTAAAATAGAAAAATGAACTGTGCTTTACTGGTCTTTCAAAATCTACCTTTGGTTGTTTCTGTCAAGAGGACAAAGCAATTTACTGGTCTTGAATATTCAAAAATAAAGACCAGGACCTCAAATAAGTAGTTTTAAAAATAATGATATATTTTGGATTCTGTTTTATTATGGCTTTAATTTTTTGAGCCTGCAAGGGCACTTTCCATCACTTGCTCAAACTGTTCTCTACCACTATGAAGCTTAGACATTTTCTTTATTTTATTTTATAATGAAAGTCAAGATTTTCCTATAAACTTGTATCACCAAGAGCTGGGATTTCAGTTAAGATGTCAAGTATCCTGAGTCAAAGTAAAATCATGATATGTAGCAGTGCTACAATTAGAAGTTTTCCTAATAATTTCTGCTACAGTGGTGGATATTGAAAGTATAACAGAAGGACAGTAAGAACAGCACAGTCTGTCTGCATTGTTTAGAAAAGGGTTTTATTCTTGTGTTATCTGTGTTACTTGTTCTAATCAAACACCGAATAACTCTGACCTTATTATGCATCACGTTGATATGTACATAACTCAGATGATCACAGTTAAAATGTATAACTACTTTCTTGTATTTTAGTAGTTCCATATTTTTTAAGATTAAATTTAATTTTGTGAGCATAGTCTGTATTGCTATTATGGTCCGGGGGATTGTGACAAAGTGACTATGCTGTGGTCTGTATAAAGTTAACAGGGAGGAGACGAGACCCATACATAACCAAGATGATCCTTCACTTGATCTTTTGGCTGAGCGGTTATGTGACAGTCAGGTGGCTGTTAACCCATTACAGACTTCGCTATTCACACATTGTCATTAGGCTATTCAGATTCAGCTCTTAGTACAACAGCCTCTTAGGATAGTAAAGGTTCATTTATAGTCCTACAGAGTGTCTCAGGACTTTTATAGCACTACAAAAATATGGCACTGTGGGGATGTATTTGGCTGGAGAGCTACAAAATCACTTCAAAGACAATCTCTCCAGCCAGGGGAAAATAGTGAGCTGTTCTGTGGGCCTCTGCCACCAGAGTATGACCACTGACAGTCTGCCTCTTCCATTTTGGGGAAGTGGGCAGGCTGTCAATAGTCAGTTGATTACTGTTGAAAAGCGAAAATTACCAAAGACAAGCACTCTGCCCTCCAGGGGTGCCAGGGGTGTGGAGAACTGCTCTTCTTGGTGACCATGAGGACTCTGCTGGCCATGGGGGCTGTGACAGAGTCACCGCTGCTTGTATCTTATCAGAAGATTGGTGAAACTGAGTAACCTGGGTCTATCACAGCCTTAGACTTCACTTGGCCTTTTCTGGGTCTGTTGAAGCAGTGGCAGGAATTGTTGCTGGTGCCTTAAGGGCCCTGATTCTTGACTGTTGAAGCAGCAACAGCAGTAGCAAAGTCTTACCAGGGCTTCTGGGTAGGGTAAGAAACATGGAGTCCTATAAGGGATCCTGTAGACCCCTGTAGTGATTCATTTAGGCTCTGCTGCCAGGTGCAGTAGTCTGAGGAAGAGGTGAGCAGCCAACAGTGGCAAATGAACAGGTTAGGGACTGTTAAGAAAAGCTGGACATATACAAGTCCATGGGATACACCCAAGGGTGCTGAGGGAGTTTGCTGATGTGATTGCAGAGCCACTGGTCATCATCTTTGAAAACTCATGGCAATTAAGAGAGGTTCCGGATGGTTGAGGAAAGGGCAAACATAGCGCCCGTATTTAAGAAAGGAGAAAAAGGAGGATCCAGGGAACTACAGACCTCAGTTGCTCACCTCAGTTGCTGGAAAAATCATGGAGCAGACCCTCACGGGATTCATTTCTAAGCACTTGGAGGAAAAGAAGGTGACTAGGAACAGTCAGCGTACATTCACCAAGGGCAATCGCCTGCTTGCCTTCTATGATGACGTGACTGGCTCTGTGGACTCAGGGAGACCAGTGGGTATGGTATACCTTGGTTTTTTTAGCAAGGCTTTTGATATGGTCTCCCACAACATTCTTGCAGGCGGGCTAAAGAAGTATGGGCTGAATGAATGGACTGTAAAATGGATAGAAAACTGGCTGGAGCATCGGCTTCAAAGAATAGTAATCAATGGTTTGATGTCTGGTTGGCAGCTGGTATCAAGTGGAGTGCATGGGGCAGGTTTTGTTCAACGGCTTCATCAGTGACTTGGAAGATGGCATAGAGTGCACCCTCAGCAAGTTTACAGATGACACCAAGCTGGGGGGAAGTAACGGATACACTAGAGGGTAGAGCTAGGATTCCGAGTGGCCTAGACAAATTGGAGGATTGGACCAAAAGAAATCTCATTAGGTTCAGCAAGGACAAATGCAAAGTCCTGCACTTACGACAGAAGAATCCCATGCACTGGTATAGGCTGGGAGCTGGCTGGTTGGGCAGCAGTTGTGCAGAAAATGATCTGGGGAATTACAGTGGTCAACGAGCTGAATATGAGCCAACAGTGTGCCCTTGTTGCAAAGAAGGCTAATGGCATACTGGGCTGCATTGGTAAGAGTGTTGTAATCAGATCGGGGAAGTGATTATTCCTTTTTATTCAGCACTGATGAAGCCACATCTGGAGTACTCTGCTCAGTTTTGGGCCCCCCCAGTACAGAAAAGATGTGGACAAATTGGAGGGATTCCAGTGGAGAGCAGTGAAAATGGTGAGGGGACTGGGGCACTTGATTTATGAAGAGAGGCTGAGGGAACTGAATTTATTTAGTTTGGAGAAGAGAAGACTGAGAAGGATTTAATAGCAGCCTTCAACTACCTGAAGCAGGGTTCAAAAGAGGATGGAGCTAGACTTCTCAGTGGTGGCAGTTGACAGAACAAGAGGCAATGGTTTCAAGTTGCAGTAAGGGAAGTTTAGATTAGATAGTAGAAAGAATTTTCTCACTAGGAGGGTAGTAAACCACTGGAGCAGGTTAACGAGAGAGGTTGTGAACTCTCCATCTTTGCAGATTTTAAGACCCGGCTAGATAAAACCTTGGCTAGGATGATCTAGTTGGGAATAGTTCTGTTTTGAGCAGGGGATTAGACTAGACGACTTCCTGAGGTCCCTCCCAACCCTAATTTTTTATAATTTATAGTACAAATGCAATACCTGTCCAGGGCCCAGCCCTAATCTGACTGAAAGAATGAAATGGAAGGAGCCACAAAAATTTTCATTGATTGTAACTTTTTTCTGAAGGGTAGCCAACCTTTTTCATTAAGTATACTAAGTACCCTTTCATTAAGTACCTTTTCATATACTGCCTACCTTTTTCATTAAGTACACTAAGTTTCTGATTGCTACCCATTTTTTCTGTCTTTTAGAGAACCAAATCTTTCAGATTGTAAGCAGTAAAAAGGAAAAGTACAATTGATTGACTCGCTGACACTCTTTTGTGTCTCTTCATAGGCATGGCCTCTTCTGCTGGTCTCCTTTACTTACAGACCTGGAGCGCTGCTATAGCCGGCAACATCCTTGCCGTGTTTACAATGTGTGTATGGCCTCGATTGAGTGGACATATCATCAGCTCTCTGCATCCTGGGAAAGCCATGAGTACAGCTATGTTTGTCTGTGTTCTAGAAATTTTCTTCTGTGTGTGGTGCACAGCTTATAAATTTGTGCCAGGAGGAACTTACATAAGAGAGAGTTCCCACCTTCTTCTAGGTATGTTCATAACCAGGAATAACTGTACAATTATGGTTTTTTTTTTCTATGGGCTTTTCCTAATGCTTACTTCATGCTGGGGTGGTGCAGGCACTAAGGGATACAGTTGACAAGCTCAAAGTTTACAAATTTGAGGTCATAACAGAAGTGCTCATGGTACAACCTGTCAGGTTCCAACTAATCTGCAAATTTGATTAGATATCTTGTCACAAGAACACAAAAAAGGAAAGGAAACTTCCCATTGACTTCAATGTGGTAGTTGTGTTACTCTGACGGCAGGATAGGGAGATAAGCAAGATAATAAAGAATAACAAACCTGTTTCCCTCTCTATTGCTAAAAGTATTTGAATATGTGGGCAGAAAATAAAATGATATTCAGCTTACAGAAAAAGTAAGAATAGAAAGAATCTGAAAGCTCCATGTTCAAAGACAGGAAGAGGTATGGGAATCAGTGATTTCATACTGATCTAAGGATGTGCCAACATTACAACCCAGAAGTATGATTGATGCTTGTGTTGACATATCCAAGATTGTTCCTGAACTAGTTGGTTTAGAGCTAATAAAGGTATAGCTGCTAGCAGCACCCAGTTTAGTGGAAGCTAGAGAACTAGTATGGGAACCTAGATAGTCAAGTAGTCAGTCTATGCTGACTGCCATACTGCTTTGGTACAACATAAGCATTACCTTAGCGAACTAGTTTAAAGCTAACTTGAGTTTATCTGTGCAAACATTCTTCTGCTTTGTATGGTAGACACTAGACAGGGGACGGTTGCTTGTAAATTCAAGTAGATTTTACAATGTGACATAGAAGCAATAAAGGTCAAGGCTGGCTAGTTTTACATATATATGAATGTCATCTCAAAGCAGGAAGTTGATAGTCTTTTTCAGGAAGACTTTTGCAAAAGTCTATGTTAATGTTTAACTTCATTAGCCAGCTGTTTTCAGTTCTGGGTATCTTGGTGTCAGAAAAAGCAGAAAAGGACAAAAATAATTAGAGATTGGTCTAGGAGGAAAATTCTGAAAGCCCTAAATATGGATCTTTTGGCTATGTTACTAGTAGGTAAAGTACATGTGGGGAAGGGTGGGGAGGGGTTGGGATGGAATTGCCTGAGCCTGGATGTGAGCTGGCACAGCTGATCTGCTTCACTGAATGAATTGAATCACCCATTGATCAGATCACATGAAAAAATGGGTGAGGTATTCCCACAGGCAGATCTAGGATTTGAAAAGGTGTGGGGAAGTGAGGGGCAGATGATGTGGTGCGTCATCATCACGTAGTATAAAACACACATTTTTTTTCTCTCCAGTTAAAAAGAACCTAGAAGTTTACTAAAATGGTAGGAGCCTAGGGCTGTATTATTCAGTTCAAGACTGAAGCAAAAACAAGTATAACTTTATTGGAACATGCATTAATTTGCTATAATGCCTATTATATATAAAAACAAGACAAGCTAGGTAAAAATAATCAATAGTTGCTATTTCTTTAGTCCTGTTGTAATTAGAATTATATGTACATCTCTTTCAGATTCATAAAACAAAATCTAGACTTCTTTAGCATTTTGACACAACTTCCAGTGAAGCACTGGATACAATTTCCACACCTGGTTGATATTCACCTAAATTACTGTTTCCACCTGAATTATGTTTTTATCTTAACTTTAAAATGTGACTGCGCAAGGCCGGCAGGCTCCGGGTGGCTGTGGAGGCCTTGGGGCCTTGGGTCGATCTGCCCCACCAGGTAGAGCACCGGGCGCTGGAAAGCAGGGCCTGCCCAGGTGAGGTTGGGCCTGGGGGGAGGGCTGGCACAAGAAGGAGAGGCTCCCAGGACGTGGTAAAGACAACTAAAACTTTACTCATGGCAATGATGGCCCAAACTTATGTACAGGGCGGTGAACCGCTGATACAGGTGACGACCAATGTGAGGGAAATGACGGATGGTAAGTATACGTGGTCTCTTGCAGCAACTGCAACCAGCTGTTGTTGTATTGCAGCGGTTGGTTCCAATCTCCCTAGACCCTCTAGGGATCCAGCGATACTGAGCTACAGTAATGGTTACAGTACCGCGGTATCTGTGTGAGTTGGGAATGAATCCTTCCTCACACAGAGGCGTAGGTGCCCTGGTTTCCCTCTCTCTCTCTTGAGAGGACCAAGAGCAACCTGAAAACACTCTACACTCCACCACTAACTCCTGACAACCCACACAGCTCCTGACAACCCACCAACTTCCAACCCCCCCTCTCAGCAAGCAGGCTCTCTTATAAGCTTTCTAACCAATCAGTTTGCCGCATAAGAGGATGGTTCTGGATCCTGCTCGGTGGTTCTGTCTCTCACAGCTATCTGGGTTACGGCTATCTGTCAGTCACTACTATCTAGGTCAGCCGCTTAACCCTCTATTATCCAAAAGCTTTGGTTGGTGATCTCCGCTACCGCTTTCCTCATCGCCTTGGTCAGGTCACTTAACATGTAAGAAACATTACAA
>JAGPOW010001338.1:50436772-50448047 GCA_030014935.1 Caiman crocodilus
CCCTCTCGCTTAGGACTGATGGTGCTGCTCCCAGCATGCCACTGTCCCAAACTCCATTTGGTCTTAGCATAACTTGGGGCTAGAGTGGGCAGTCACAGTAGGACTGCCCACGTTCTTATAGACAACTATATGCATAAGTGTTGGCAGAATCAGTGGCTTACTCTGAAAGGATTTTGGGATACTATAGGTGTGGGATAATAATTTGATGAAGGAGCATAGTGATTATTTACACATGACACACTTTTATGAATCATTCTGTGTCCTACACAATGATTAGTAAACTAAAATAGTATTTAAAAGAAAAAGGCTATCTTAGGAAAAGGTCTCTCTAACTTGTTAACAGTCAGCATCAAAACTTGAAAATGTTACTAAACGTTTTTTAAATTGGGTAAAATAATTATGAAAAATTATTCAGTTCCAATAATTTGCTACCATTCTGTTATTTTTTTTTTTTATTTCCAGACTTTTGTAACATAAAGAGGCACCATGTTGTTAGAGACATTTATATAAACTAATTCAAGCTAATTATAATTGGACTAAAGTAAAGAAAATCTTATTTTGAGTTTGTCAGAGTAGAAGTGGGACAGACAATTGCTGGGACAGTAGACCATGCACAAGCAAAATACAGTGAAATATGTAAGAGTCCTCACACCCCCAGTAGTGACAGAATAGTGGTTATTTTTTAAATTGATTGATTATTGTAATTATAAAGAACTGTTGATTCTTTAAATATTGTTGTTGAAATCTCATGTAGCTATAAAGTTTGCTCTCTGAATGTAATATTAGTGAATGTGCTATTGTGATAGTATGAATAATAGAGCAACAAAAAAGTATCCCATCATCTGCTGCTGGTTTTCATTGGGGTTTCTAACTTTGAAAAACAACCAAACAAAATAATTTTTCTCTGTCAGTAGAACAAATTACTGGCACATAAGGTATAGTCTACTCTGCAGACTTCAGTCCAGTTTAGAGATATATGAGCTAGTTTTAAAGAAGCTAGTTCAAGTATCAGAAGCAGTGTTGCTGTGATAGCATGAATCTCAATACAGACTAATTTACATGCCAAGAAACCAAGTGGTACTGCCATGGCTAGACTGCTTCTGGTGTCTGAGCTAGTTCGTTTGTAGCACAATGCAAAGATACATGAGCTAGCTGCAATCTGTAGCGTAGACAATACCCAAGCTTCCTAAGTAGCATAGAAGAATACAGAGTATTATATTCCATATGGCACTGATATCATACCACAAGGCTTAAACAGTTTTATTAGTGGGGCAAAAAACAAGGAGAGAATATGGTACTAAGTTATTACATTGTTTTCTTCGCTTTCTTTCTTTTTATAAAAGTGCAAGTAATTACATACAGTTGTTGAGTAACTGTGAATAAATCACTTTGATATTACTTTAGATATACAGTGACATATAATATCTAAGAAAGAGATTACTTGAATAGCTCTTGCGTTTCACTTATGGAGAAGAGTGCTCACTGTCTGTCTGCTTTTCTCTCCTTCCCCTTCCCCTGGTGGGGAAGCAGAAGGGAGCAGCTCTATGAGATGCTGGAAGACTGAGTGCTCCATGGATAGGCTTGGCAGGATTTGATTTTTGGCAGTAAACATTGATAAACGTCAATTTCACCTCCCACTCACAGATGGCTGAAAAAATATTTCTACAGCACTGTGCTGACTGTAGTTTGGACTGCAACTCCCAGAAACCTTGGGGGCCTGGGATCAAAGAACAAAGAAGTAACAAAGCACATGAGGAAGCTACTAGCCAGTGCAGCCAGGACTGATGGCAGCTCTGTCACTCAGCTAATGTAGATTTGTCATTAATAAATGCTTGTTAGTAGTTGTGTGTCATTAATAAATTATCTGCCCCATATCCCTAATTTAAGTCAATCCTGATAATTTAAATTGATAAAATTAAAAAGAAATGCTTAAAAATAAACAATGATATTATCTATCAAAATTACTAAAAAAGAAAAACCACATTCTGCCAAGTCTATTCATGGAGCATACACATGTAACTAAAAGTGCTTCAAAATGAAGTGTTTCAAAGAAGTTTCTGTGGGGGAAAAAAATTGGATCAACAAGAGGATCACTTGCAAATCAAGGGAAATGATTCTTCCACTCTAGTCAACACTGGTGTGGCTTCGCCTGGAGAACCGTGTGCAGTTTTCACCCCACACTTTAAGAAGGTTGTGGGCAGTTTGGAAAGGGTCTAGTGTCAAGCAACAAAACTTATTAGGGGTCTGGACTTTGAGGAAAGGCTGAAAGAACTAGCCTTATTTGGTGTGAAGAAGAGAAGACTGAGGAGGGATTTGTCAAGTCTTAATGTACAGAGGGTGATTGGAAAGAGGCTATTCTCTGTGGCCATAGGGAGTAGAACTAGAAGCAATGGCCACAAGCTGCAGCAGAGGAAACTTAGATTGGAGATTAGAAAGAACTTTCTGAGTATGAGGGTGGTCAAATATTGGAACAGGCTATCTAGAAAGCTTATAGAATCTCCATTCCTGGAAATGTTCAAGAATAAATTAGACACTTGGATGGTTAGTCAGGGACAATCCTGCCTTGAGCAGGAGGCTGAACTAGATGATGACCTTGTGAGATCCCTTCCAACCTTTCTTTCCTATGATTCAGGGTCACTTTTAGAGCACTTCATAGGATGTGAGCTTCTACCTGCTCATCTTTTCTTTTCTTTTCCTCTCTTTTTTTTAAGGTTTCAGTTATTACATGTTTAGAACCTAAATGACTGTCGTGTTAACTTCATCAACATTTCCAGCTTTTGCAGCTTCATATTCTATTAAAGCCCACAGTTTCTTAGTATTTTTATGTAAATAATATGTCCTTTTTTCTTCCTTTGTTCTTGATAAAATGTGCCCAGGTAATCTGTCAGTTTGTAAAAGGGTTTGATATTTAGGTGAAATGTATTATATTACACTTTATTTAAAGAATTTGAAGAATGAATTAACTGGAGTTACAAATTTATTTTTTTCTTTGTAGATTTAATGTGAGGGAACCACAAAGAGGTTATGAAATGCCAACCCCTCAGAAGTTGTCCAGTGCTATAATTTGGCAGACTCCTGAAACATTAGAAAATCACAAATTCACATTTTGTGAGGCCTTCGTACTTCTCTAGGAATCTGACAATTAATACATTTGGGAATTAATACATTTAGTAAAGTGCTGCTAGGGGTTTGGCAGGGATTGCATCTTTTTGAGATGTGGAAGTTTTTAAAGCAAGCTATATTTTTCTTGCCAATACATCATCAACACATTCACACTTGCATGTACCAAATGAGTGTCTGGTACAGAGAGGAAAACTAGAAAGAGTTTTCTTCCTTGATAGGCTTTCTCTAATAATTAAACATATTAGTGTAAACATTCCAAAGGGAAGTCTGTGCAAAGACTATTCTTTCTATTTCATTTTGAAGAGTACACACGCAAGGTAAAATGCATTCTTCTTCTAAAAATATCTGTAGGAGTACAGATATTTGTGTACTTTCTAAATATTCTTCTTGGGGGTTGTATTGTCATTGGTATATATAGATATTTAAATGTATACTAACAGTAGTTCTTTTCCATGCATATTAATCTCTAGGATGGGAATATACTCCTACATATTTGACTCGAGATCATGACATTAACTTCCCCTCCCCTTTAAAACTAATCTCCCATGTTTGTTTTTTGTTTCAAGTCTTGTGGCTACTTGTTGGCATGGGTTTGCTAGGATTAGGACTACGATATAAAGCTTATGAGAAGAAATTAGGTCATGGGGTGAGTAATGTTTCCTTTTTGAAAATATATTATTTTGTTAACCTTGGCAGATCCAGGAGAGAATCGGGAGGAGGGGGAACACCCACCTTGGTTGTGCAGTGCATGCATAACGAAATCCATGAACTCACTGGCTTTTCAGTTTAACTCTGGGACTCCAAGGATGAATGCTGCTGCCACTTCCTCCCTGCCTTTCCACTGGCACTGAATTCAGCTGTAGGCAAGGGGATGTGGGAATAAGAGATGTTAAACAAGATTTGGGGCATAAAACACCTATTTTCAGGTTGGGAAAGAATCTGAGGAAGGACCTGGGAAAGGAGGATATTTTTTCTATCCAAAAGCTTGAGGAGGAAATGACCAGGGAGATGTTCAAATGACTTCTCTTTGAGAGAAAACCTTTCCTCACCCCTCTCCTCCTTCCCTGATGAGTGTTTATGTGAGTTTTATACACCACTGTGTAGTGAGGAGGATAGGGATCTTCCCCAGGGGTTTAGTAGAGCACTTGTGTAATATGTGGTGGTCTATGAATAAGGGCACTTGTTTTAGTTAGGGTGACACAGCATTATCTTCCTCAAAGCAGAATTTAACCTGAGGAGTAACAAAGAAGTTTGAGTGCTTCTCTAATAGTATTGCAGATAGTTGCAGCAGTGATGACTAGGTACAGCATGACCTAAGTATGTGTAACAATAATTAAGCAAACAAATCGTTTTGTATCGAGGCACACACTCTCTGGTTTCAGTAGAATATGTTCAGATTTTCTCCTGAGTTGGGCAGTGTTGATTTGTTGGTATGTATGGTATACAACTGCATCAGTTTCATACCATGCATTCATCAGAACTTACAAAATACCTTTCATAGATGAGCCTAGGGACTTCACTTCATAAATCTACTGAATACAAAAAATTATGGACTCAATATAGACATTGGATTTATGACACGTTACAACCCACCTGACATCTGATTCACCAGGTACCTGCCACATCTGACCTTTTACACTTTTCTTTCCTCCACCCCACTTTTCTCCCCTCATCTCTCCTCCTTTTTGCTCTTTGTCTTCCTAATTTCCAGCTGTTTCCTTCTTCACAGACAGCCTCTTTTTTTACCTTGAATCACTATTATTGTAGAGTCTGCTTGACTCACCTTTGGCTTTTTCCCCCTCCTTCCCCCTCTCCCTTCCCTGTTTTAACCTTTGTCTTCCTAATTTTGTACCTATTTACATTTTCACTAACATCCTGTCACACTGTTAGCTTCTCTCATTCCTTGGAGTCTCAGAGCAGCAGAGACTTGCTATGCCTGAAGAAGGGTGACTGTGGCCAAAAGAACTTGTCTCCAACTACTCAGTTGCTAAGAACTTGTCTCCAACTACTCAGTTTGTCTCGTAAAAAATATTGCATCTACCCAAAGAACCTTGCCTGCTTATGTCCTTAGATCAGCATCAGTTTCATTTTCATTTCCAACCTTCATAAATCACCATCCTTGAGAGGGTACCATGCTTATGTTCTCTTTGAATAAGGTAAACAGAGGTTTGGTTAGACTGTAGGGTTTGTCTACCTAGTAAGTATTTTATTTACACTTAGATTAGACTATTTAGAATTAATTCCTTCCCCCACCACCCCTGCAATTAATCTTTGATTAACTTGCTTAAAGTTTTTTGTTTGAACACTGCCCTAACTGCAGCTTGTCATGAGGTTGCATTGCTGGTATGTGTAATTGTGTAATATTACAGTGAAAAACTTCACTAAAGCTGGCACAAAGACCTACTGTGCTGCCATATAGGAAAACTAGTCTTGTAAAAAACCCTTAACTCACAGATTAATTTATACATTTATAAATTTCACTCTGAACGGAGCATCTCTGACAAGCTACTTGAATTAAATGTGCTCTTCTTAACTTATTCATTAAGAAGATTTGATGAAATTGGAAGATCCCAGATTCCTACCTGGCCAAGGAGTTGGCAGATATAGTTATAGCCACAACTCTGAGAGAATTCTTTTTATACTAACATATTTTAGCATGTAGATTGCTTCCTGCAAGTGTTGAGTATTCTCAACCTGAAATTAGACCTGGTTTGACTGGAAACACTGTTTACTTGACATGTTTCTATTATGCGACTGGAGAAGTGTCACAAAACCATGTTTCTGGCATAGATAATTGAAATTATGGATTAGAAATGTGCTTTCTGTGGCCATCCACAAATATTCACTCAAAATGTGCTTTTTGAGTTGACAAGTACTAAATATTTTCATTGGAAGAGTCATGACATGCAAGAAAGATTTAAAAAAGGTGAATGTGAATTCATTAAACTTTGAGCAAATATCTGTGTGTAGCTTTTTATAGTATTTATCCAGGTTTATGATAGATTGTGAAGGGAGAGGGGTGGTTGCATGCTCTGAGAAGGATGCAGATATTCATTCCCAAAACTGATTTTTCTACCCTCATTCTTATTCATGTTATTACATTTATATGTGGAGCCACATTTAAATGTCATGACTTCAGTTCATCTTTCTGTGCCATTAAAATATCTGTATACCTCCAAATGACAGTGATGGGACAATGTTCTGAATAAAATGTTTCTTAGATCTGTGGTATGTCACCTTTATAACTGATGCTACAAACCAGCTGAAAAGACATAATGGGGCTTGCATAGTTGTTTGTTTATTTATGTTTTGTTTTGTTTTTCAGCATCCAAAGAAGGATTTCTCTGCTATGGTCTGGCCTTTCAGGTTCGGTTATGACAATGAAGGGTGGCCTAACCTGGAAGGGTCAGCTCTTCTACTTAATCAAACAGGTACTTCTTATGTCAATATTATTTTTTCTCTGTTTCAGTCTTAGTTTCTCTCCCAGCAGCTTAGTTTATACTATTATGTCCTACAAGGTAGAATCCTACATTTGAGACAGTGAGCCACCTACTGGTCATCAAGTTCCCTCTTTTGCTAAGGCAAAACTGTTCTTTAAGGCAGCAGTTCCCAGATCCTGACAGATTGCGTACCACCAATTTAAAACAATACAACCTTAAGTACCAACTAGAAAAAAAATTCAGTTCAACCTTAAGTACCACCAGCAAATTTTTTTCATATAAAGTTATTATAACAAATCTGTTCATGCATACCACTAACAGGTTGTCTGAGTACCACTGGTGGCACACGTACCACAGATTGGGAACCATTGCTTTAAGGCATTAGAAAAAGTTTTTGATTTATACTTCTGTATATATAGCTATTGCAGTCCAATCACTTCAGTGGCATGGTTAAAAATCCATTTATATTCAGCAATAAGAGAAAGTGATTTCACTCTGTGTTAATGGTATTTCCAGTTGGAAAGAGCTCTTAATTAACCCTAGACTTTTTTTCTTGTAGTAGAAAAGAATGACTGTCCAAACACATTTCTGTAAGCAAAATATTTGGCACTTTATTTATAGAAAACTTTCTGAGACCCTCATGGATCCAATTTGGCTTTCAATATGCTGTTTTTGGCTTGTTTTTGATTTCACTTTTTCATGATTTTTATTTTCATTCTAATGAAAACAAGTTTTAAACAAATACGCCTCACAATGTGTGCAGACTGCATCTTATGGTGCTGCATAGTTTCCTGAGGACCATGAAAAAACTAAAAATGAATTATATCCTATGAAATTAACTCTTTTTCTGTTGATGATAAGAAATTAATAAAATAAACAATTATAAATAGTAGTTGAGAGCTGTAATTATGATGCAGTTATTTTTGATGTTATGCTTTATGACTTTGTTAGGACATTTCAATTTCAATTTTGATAATATTCAGTTACATGATTGGATTGTCCCTTTTGTTTCTATGAAAGGGTCTAAGATTAGGCAATATATATATATAGTGTGTGTGTGTGTGTGTGTATGTGTGTGTATATATATATGTATGTGTGTGTGTGTGTGTGTGTGTGTGTGTGTGTGAGAGAGTGGGTATATATATGTGTTACTTCCTTTGTAACACTGTTCTTACAGAAGCTCCTCTGGAGTGGCACAAAGGTGGTTAGGAAAGTGTTATGTTGCCATTCCAGTTAGCATTATGATGTTTGTTCTCCTTCAGTTTTTCCCTTGAGCAAGCATTGGTTTAAGGTCAGTGAGCAGTGATGAGAAATTGGTGCCTTGGCTTCATTTGGAGTTTTGCTGTCATTATGAGAGAGGGTCCAGGAAGCAGGGAGGAACTGATTCTAATCTCTGCTGATGTCCTGATACTTTTGTGATTAATGGGGCTGAACTCTTGGCTCACTCTGTAGGAGATCCCCAGCTTTTTAAAAATACAGTTTGGAGAGCTCCATTAATTAAAACTTGGGGTATTTCCTGTCCTCTTAGTTTTTTTCCTGCAGATATAACAGTGTAGACCATGATATTTTTTTTAGCTGGAAGGGTCTACATAAGAAATGTATTTAGGGTTGGCAAGACAGCTTCAGAAGCTACATTGTGCTGAGGAGAGAATCAAACCCAACAGTACAGAAAAGCTTTTCCTACTGGCTGTCCGCTGTGATTGCAGGCACCTCCAAATGCACACAGCAACATGCTGGAGGAGCTGCTCTGCTGTCTACTAAGCGTAATTGTTTAAAAAACTGACTTTTGGCTTTTATAGCTCCCAAGTGTGTTTTTTTTTTCCTGTTTAGTTTTTTTCTTTTTTCTTTTCTTTTTTAAATTTTGTAATTGTTTGGGCTGATCTTGTGGTTTTGGGATAAAAACCAAGGAACTGTTCAGTCTTGAATATGATTCACATTTACACTTATCTAACATCAATAGTTACAAAGGGCACGTATACAAGTCGTCCTGTGGTGACATAGCAATGCACTACAGCAATGTAGGAATCAAGTGGGTCTACATGTGATTGGCAGCTATGCCACTGTATCGACGTGTAGTGACGTGCTCCCCTGTTATAGCATGCCTCTATGGCAACATAACAATGAAATCTAACTGTGCCATGGTGCAGTTGGGTGGTTAGGAGGTACTAAAGCATGGCGCCATAGCAACATTGTGGCATGACAATGTGTAGATACACCCAAGAATTCCTTACAGTTTTTTAGAATTAATTTCATTGTTTCACAACACCCATTAACTAACTTGGTTTTTTTTTGTAGTTAGGATAATTATCTCACCTACTGAAGATCAAAGTCTCTCTCTTCACTCTTCTAGTAGATTAAAATGTTGACCATTATTTGAAAATATTTGACTGATCGATTAAACAGGTATTTTTTGACTGGTCAAGTACTCGCCCTGCAAGCGGGAATGACAGTATTAGTTATTTACTTTATTTCCTCTCAACATTAATTTTTACTAGTGAAATGTTATTTCTAAATATAATAATTCAGAAGTAAAAAGATAGTAATGATTTTTTAGGTAAATTCTAAAAAACATGTTAATTTTTAACTATTAGACACAATGTCCTCTTTGTAACTTTTATATTATCTTTGTATGTTAATGTAAACATAAATACCTGATAAAGGATCAAGCATTACCTTGTACCTGGTAAAGTTATTGCCTAGAAGTGAAAGTATCTTGCAAACCATCTGAGCTACTGTCTCCTCATCCAGTATTTTTATCACATTGGGCATGTCTGCATGAAGCATCTTAATGCACAGTGCACTATTCTACTGCGCATTAGTGCATCACAGCAAAAACCATGCTAATGCACAGTATAATTAATCTACTTCACATTAAGCATCACAAAAAAGCATTTGCCTTTGCTACTGTGCATTAGCACAGCTACTGTGCCTTTATCTAGTACCTCATATTAAAGGTACTAAATTTAATGTACAGTAGCGAAGGCTCATAAACGAACATGTGGATGCCCCCCTATTAAATAATATGCTCCAAAAGTGAAGTAGGGCTACAATTCCATCTTGTGGAGGGTGTTATTAAGAAATGACTTGGTGGAAGCAGCCTGAGCTGTTGATGGAAGGACTCCTTGTTTGAGATGGCAATACTCCTTTCCTTGTAGTCTGTCAGGTTCAGAGAATACTTCAATTACAGGAAGAGAGAGGAAATCTTATATTGCATTATGTAATTTGGTCACTATAGGAGTGGTATAAACTGGTGCTGCACAAATCCCAGTAGGGTCAGAAAGAAGCTTATTGATTTTCATATTGACATAGTTTCAATTTTAAAAACATTTTTGTCTACTAGGTGCTGACTTCGTTACCATTATAGAGAGTGATGCCTCCAAGCCATTCATGGGGAATAATGATCCAACAATGTGGTTAGGAGAAAAACTGGGTTTTTACACAGATTTTGGTCCAAGTACAAGAGATCACACTTGGGGGTGAGTTGTCTTTGGATACAGAGAGCATGGGACATTTTTAAAGACCTAGATTAAAAAAATATATACCAATTAAAATGCTATATGCTTTAATAGTAGAAGATTGCTCCAAGGCAACTGAACATACCAAACAGCCTTGGGTTTTCCAAAAGTGGACAAACAAACCCTCAGAAAATTCACAGAATAAATGTAACTAGAATTTGAGAACAATATGCACTATGTTTCTGGCTGTAAAACTTAAGGAAGATGAATGTGGTACTGATTTTTAGAAGGGACAGTTTTCAAATTCTGCATTCTGAATTCCCCTACCCATTGCAATGTAGTAGAAGACATTCCTACCAGCATGCAGTCTGGCCACATTTCAAAGGGCAATATTCCAAACAGTATAACTGGCTGACATTTCTCTTCATTGTGTTTTACTCCAACCTGTGATTTAGGCTAAATGGGCAGGATAAAGCTGGAGAATGTAACTATGCTTGACTAGCAATTTTGATGACCTTAAATTAATCCAGCTTGTACTGTACACAAGGAAATGTGGAGAAAGAGTAGTATCCATATGTTTTGTGGATAGCTCTTTATTACTTGTTGACCAACTACTAGTCAGGTGTGTTTGAAGATCTTTGCTGTCTCAAAATAACACCTTATGACAGGATAGTCTAACTGACAGCATGTGGGCTGTATGCAGCCGGCAGAGGATTAAACTGAGATCCTTGGGCTCCTCCTTCTTCCCCCGCATTGCTTTGGCTGCTGCAGCTGAGGTCTCTGGGCTCCCCCTTCGTCTTCCAGCTTCCACTTTCTTCCCCTGCCCCAGGGGGTGGGGTAGTGTAGCCTGCATTGGCTATACAATCACCATCAATCATATGTGTACAGCAGGGGAACCCATGGCTGAGAAGAGAGGGAGAAGGCACATTCCTACCTATGAATGGGGTGCAGCTGTAGGGGGGCCACGCAACCTTCTACTGAGAGTGCAGTGTTGCGGGGGGGGATTCTTCCCATGCATGTAGTGCCTGGGTAGCTTGCCATGTGGTGCAATGGGGAACCTGCATCTGGAGAGGTGGGGGAGGACCATGGACCCCTATAGTGTGTAGCCTCTGGCCACTAAGAAGTTGGAAAGCCCTGCCTTGGGATAGTATCATAGTACCTAGAGCAGGCCATCTAGTCTGACCCCCCCGCCAATGGCAGGAAACGAGTGCCAGGGTCACAGGACCCCAGCCAAGTACCTATCTAATCGACTCTTAA
>JAGPOW010001338.1:50448147-50462282 GCA_030014935.1 Caiman crocodilus
GTCAAATGCCTTCCTGAAGTCCAAAAAGACTACATCAACAGGGACCCCCGCATCCATGGCCTTGGTCACCTGGTCATAGAAGGCGACCAGGTTGGTCTGCTCCTCCTGCTTACCTCCCATGCTGCGTGCATTAGTATAGAAGCATTTAAGGCTATGCACTGCCGCCTCCCCCTCCTCTTGCGTTTCCCCCAAGCTGCCACCACCTTTGCTTGCCCGACTTACCTGACTTAGCGGCCGAGCATCCTCTCCTCTTTCAGCTGGATATTGGTTTGTTTTGAAATTCTAGGTGGATTTAGGTTTTTCTATGGCATATTAATCTTGCTAACAACACCTGGCTAGAAGATTCTGCCAGAGGCTTAAGATTTAAAGCAGGGGTATCAAACTCAAATTAGTTTGTGGATCAAATTCCCTGCTTTGCAGTTGTTGCACCTACTCTGATTGCAGTGGTTGCTGCCCATGGTGCTGACAGAGGTTCATCTTTTGCTGTGGCTGTGACAGCCACAGAGATGTCAGCATGGCCAGCAGCCGGGGGTTAAAGTGGATTAGTGTCCCCTTGTCAGCCTCCTACTGCAAGGTGGGTGCTGGCTCTTACTGCAGTCACTGTTGCTCACACCTGAAGGCGAGTGCTACCACCACTAGCAATGGGGAATGGTAAATTCAGGGGTAGTTTCAGTAAGCACTGTACCAACACCTCTTCCCATAGCAGTTTGAGGCTGATAAAGGGGTGCAAATCCATGATGGACCAACTATTGCCCCCATTCATTCCTTCATTCTGGTACCAGGTGAGGATGGCAGATTGGATGACCCACATCTGCAGGTCTGACACCCCTGATTTAAAGGAGGCAGAATCAAGCAGATCAAGTATGAGTATTGCTTGATAACATTTCCTACTAAAATACCACCTCATAAAATATTTTGTGACAGTAAAAACTACACAAAAAATGTCTAGACTGGAGCTGAAAAAAACAGAAGGTTTGCAATTAGGAGTGGTTTACTTGTAAATATTATAAACCAAAAAGTTATATAAAGATCGTTTGCATAAAGTCCTGTTTTGCCTGCAGGATACCAACCACTTAGTTCAGCTCTCCTTCCCTGAGCCACTCTTCTTGGGTAGTTTTAGGCTGTATTGTATACACAATTTTCAAAAGATCCCCCCCCCCCCCCAGCTGCCTCACACCATTCTGTAGGTTATGAGGTAGTCAATTAAGTTCTGCTGGGTTTTTTGGAAACTTTTTCTGAAATGTACCATACCCTGTTGAGGATACCATAACAAGTGTGTACTTTGGAAGAGCTATGCGATTAGGAGTTGTAAATGGCACAATGATCTTGTTTTCTCATTTTCCTGGGGTGCTCAGTGCCTGACAGTAGACCCTTTGCAGCTTGTTTCCTTATTGAAAGACTATACTGACAATTTTTTAACAAAGTTTTAACTGACAAAACAGTGAAATAATTTATTCAGATATTTGTTGATTTTTTTAATATAAAATTAAATTAATATAAATTACATTTATAAATACAGATATTGAATATATTCATTTTTATAGCTATTTTATTCTGTGCTGCATTTGTTTTGTACAGTTTGGCACTGAGCCTGCTGTCATGAGACTAGCAGATATAAATTTGCTGAAATGCTATGCTAAAAATTTAGAGTCTGATCCAAAGTCCATTGAAGAGAGAGTCTATTCGTTCACTTTGGAGGAACTGGTTCAAGCTCTAAATGCTAAAATTAATCTATACATACTAACTACTATCCAGTTCCACTTACCTTCTTTTATTAACTGTAGAGCAGTGTTAGACCAGTGTTAGTACGTCAGGTATCAATGTGTTTGGTCTGCTTGTGTCTAAACCATAGGCATTGTGTTTTAGAACTAAGTTGTTTAACAGTCTTTTTATTTATTTCCATTTAGGATTATGGTTCTTTCAAGATACCCAATAGTGAGATCTACTCATCATCTTCTCCCATCCCCTGAGGGAGAGATTGCCCCAGCCATCTCCATGACTGTCAACTTTACAGGGAAGCTGGTGGATTTTGTTGTTGCTCACTTTGGAAATGAAGAGTGCGTATTTCTTATTAACCCCATGGCATAGAAAATGGAGAGCAAAATGTAATTGGCACTGAGTAATGCTTTTAAAGTGTAAATGTCTCCCATAATGCTGTTTTAAAATCAGGCACATCAGAAAAGATACTGAGATGCAGATAATTCTTGGGGAAAGGGTCTTACTGCATCAGTTTAAAAGAGAATGCATCTTCTAAAATCATTTGGGCCTCTGGTATCCAGGCTGTCATTGTTACAGACCTTAAAAAGCTAGTACATTGGTTTTATATCATAGTGTATACCTATTTGTTTAGATCAGATCCTCCTTCAATGGATTAAAATAATTTCATTATGTTATATGAGGATGGTAGAGCTGACTACAGGTGCAGAAAGTGTGGCTTAGTATGAAATTCAAGCTGCTAAGTGTGGAGTTGATTTTTGTTGCACTGAAAGATGGGAGATTTTGAGGCTTCCAATGAAGCACACTGTGTAAACAAAGAAGAAAAATCCAGGCCATGAACAGGTGTTAATTTCTGAGAAATTTCCACCAGGAGAAATCTTTCTGAGACAGAGTATACAAGTTTTTAGCTCTTGATTTGAGGATGGCATGGAGAATGGTGGCTGCTCTACTCTTCCTGGTCTCCAGAGGGAGTGGAGTGGCAGGAAAACACTCCTTGCACCTTCCCCAGACTAGAGAACAGATGGGGAACAGCCTCCTCTGTTCTGCTTCCAGACTCCAAAAACAGAATGGCAAAACCTCCAGCCCCTACCCTAAGCTGGGGGACCCTGGTCTGAGGAGGTAGTGGAGAACAAGGAGCTAGCTGGAAGCTGAGTGGAGGAAGCAGCACAGTAAACTCCCCACCTGCTTCTCAGACTAGGGACTAAACTGCTCTGGTCCTCTTCTGTTCCCTCTCTTGGACAGTCCCAGGTCTGTGGAAGGGGGGCAGCATTGCCCTGCTAGTTCATTTCCCATTTCCCCAGAACCAGAACAGGAGGGGAATGGATAAACATTTACCCTTGCAAGAGAGATCTCCCAGGTTGACACCGGGAAAATCTTTCTCCCAGAAGGAGAATGTTTCTCACAGGAGAAATTGAATGCATTATTTCATGCTCATAGTTTTTCCTAGTAGAAAAATAATGCTTGTATGTGGCCATAGTCATACCTCTGGGCATCTAGAACTAATACTGTGAAATATTGCCTCCAGCATCAGAAATACAAAATGGCAATTCAGATGCATAATGTGACTAACAAATCTATTGTCTTTCTGAGTCTTTCCCTTAAAAAAGTGTTTTGAATGCTGCTGTATAATTCATAGTAATAGTGGCCAGATTCCGTGACTCTTGAAGTATTGTTATTTTATTCTACTTTATTCTCTATGTTAGCCAGTAAAAAATGCCCAATTTTGTAGAAACAATTAGGGAATTTTCTATTATTTGATGTAGATTATACCTAGAGAAATTTTGCAGTCAGTTAGGAATTTAATCATAAAAGAACTTCTGGAAACAGTAGGAATTCTTGTTAGCAAAATGAGTGGTATATAGACATAATCGATAACAATGGAATGTTCATTCATGCAAGACCTTTGGCCTTGTGGCTTTACACAAGAAGAGTACAATGCTGATACTTGTTTCAATTGGAATGTGTCTTTTAATTTTCAATCCAATTCAGGGATTTCTCCAACACCTCCTTCTACACTCAAAAATTGTTCTTAGTGGAATAAAATAGTATGGTTAACTTTCTGTTTATTTAAGGAAGAATACTAGTGCTGCCAATTCTCATAGTATTTACCAAGTTTTTTTTCTTAGAGCTCAAGCTCCAGTAGTCAAATGATTTTAAGGATCTTGGTGTTCATTTTTTATAAAAATGTCTCCAGCTTTCCTAGATGCAGTGAATGGCTTGTAAATATACACTCAATCGCTAAAGGTAGAAGGCAGACAAAAATAACCTGAACTGTATTGTTTTACAACAAACCTGTTATTAATTCTAGCTAATCTTATGTTTTGTAAGGTGTTACCCAGGATTTTTTAATGCTTGGAGCTTGCAGTATTGCTAGTCCTACAGTTTTCTTGACAGAGGTTTCACTCCCTCACCATCATGGCCAGCATTTGTCTGTCCTTTGGGAGAGGGACTTGGTTTTCCCCACTTACAACCAACTGCAAGATTGTAGGCAGAAGGGTCTCAGGAAGAGCATCTTGTATCAAGCATTGCTTCACTTATCCAGTCCAGGCCCACTCCTGATCTACAGTGTATTACAGTTAAGATTCAGTCATAGTACCTTACAGGGCATAGTAAGGTTTTACTTAGGCTACAGTTTGTAAAGTTGCAACCAGGGTTTTGTGACACTTAAGTCTCATACTGTCAAACCACAATTACCTGAGGTGTTCTAGGTGGCCATTTTTGTCAGTAGTGTTTCTGGGATGGCATAATTCTTGAGTGGCATTAGGAAAACGACTTCATGTAAGTTACACTATACTGTGATAGCAAAATTCTAAGACAGTGTTGTCCTGTCCATAACATAAATCATGTTAAACTGTGGACATCCCTAAACATGTGAGGCAATTGTGTGCTGGCATAGCTACACCTCTAATGTAAACAGACTGACCACAGCAAATATAATACCTGCAGATGAGCACTGTATAAAAGATGTAGAACAAAGTGTTCATGGAAAGTACTTAAGTGAGAGAACCTACAGTTTTATATGCACTGAAAAAATGAAGCCCTGAAAAAATATAAAAGCAACCTATCATTGTAATTTTTTGTTGTACACAGTTAAACAGGTATGTATGTGTTAACCCTATAGGTGGTTTTCTGTGCAATAGTGTTCTTTTTTTTAAAGGCCAGAATAGTCTTTTTAAAATATACTTTTTTTTTCCAGAGAGGACTTGGACAGAAAACTCCAGGCCAGAGCTGTTGCAAAGCTGTTAAGGGCTAGCTCTAAGCAGGTTGTATTTCTTGGATATATTACTTCAGCTCCTGGATCCAGAGATTACACAGAGTTAATTGAAAATGGGAATGTTTTGGTAATCTTGAATTACTACTACTACAAATAACAATTAACTGAATTAAAAATACAGTTTATACACTCAAAAAACTCACACAGCTTGTTTTAAAATGAGTTCTATCTTTCACTTACCTGCTAGTAAATATTACTGTAGTTTAAAATCTTAAAAATGCCTTAAATGAGTCTTCTTTCATTTACCTCTCTGGATCTAATATCACATTTTTCTTTCTTTGCACTATGTTTACCCATGGGTTATGATAGTAATGTAAACTGTCTTTAAAGAAACATTTTTCTTCATTTGTTTGATTTCTTTTCCCCTGCAGGATATTGATAATACAGATCATGACAGATGGTGTGATTATATTATGTATCGTGGACTAATAAGGTATGTCATAATGGATGACTTATTGACTTGAAAGATGCTAATTTTCTAATATCTAGATATCTAATTTTTAGATATTATGATAGAAATCTGTATAACTCATGAACAAAATAACTTAAATTTACACTGTTCTTTTCTTTAATTTACAAAATTCTTTATTTTTTTAAGCTAGCTAAAGGTAAAGTGTTAAGTAAACTATTTATGGTGGTTAGGTATATGAGGTAAGATGAAACACTGAAAGATAGATTTAATTTAAGAGTTTTTGTGATTCTACTGTGTAAAGTGAAATTATAAAAATGTCATTATGAGAGTGCTATCTTTGTGTGCCAAGACATTTCAGATTAGAACTGCTCAATTAATGCACAAAAAGACATCTTTCTCTTGTCCTACCCCTCAAGGCTCAGCTTTACAATTTCATCCTGCAATGCGAAAACCAAGCTGAGTTCTTTTGGACACTCATATCACCACGCAGATTTTATGAATTCTGAAATTGTATTTTGGGGCAGGCTTATGCAAGATGTTGAGCGCTCTGGACTCACTCCAGTAACACTGATAGTGAAGTCAATGAGAATATGCACATGCTTACAGTTAAGCACATGTTTAAGAACCTTCCTGGACGAGGGCCAGAGTAGTCAAGCTTCTTGTAAACAATTCCATTGGCGATGCACGGATGAGAATTCAGTCTAGCTCACTGTGCTACAGCTATATGTATTCTGACATGTTAATAGGAGTAAAACATAGTGAAAAATGTTTGTCTGTAACTGCTGTTCAAGGAGTAATTTTTAAAGCAGTGGTGTAACTAGGGAAGGGTGAATGTGGCAAACGCACTGGGTGCTGATTTGTGTGTGTTTGTGGGGGGGAGGTGTTTGAAAAAGCAATTGTTGCTGGCAGCTATGTGATCACTATTGCTATCATGTGGCAACTGGAAGTCATCACTGTCCATGTGCCTTGGACATCCAGCTACATGCTTATGTGACTGTTTTGAAGTAACTTTTATGGCTGTTCCCGCACTTTAAGTTCAGTTGCCTTCCCTGAATACATATTGGAGACTTTCAGAGTGATTTAATTGAAAAAGTTGACGAGTATCAGTGTGTCTATTCTAAAAGCAGTAACTTACAACATAGTGCTTCCTAAGCAATAATCCTTGCCCAGCATGTGGTCTTAGGCACTTAACACTGTTTCTTACCTTTTTCCTTTTGCAAATTTGTGATGTAAAGTTTATGTGTGTAAATAAATGGCTTTGAAAATTTTGCATGAAGGATGCTATAGGAATGGAAAGAATGATATTGGTCAGTTACAATGGTAACTATGAGTGACCCTGATTTACAAAGTTTTAATTTAATTAAATTGCTGTTTCAAGGCAATTCTGCATTTGTACCCTGATAGGTTGGGTTATGCCCGCATTTCTCATGCTGGCCTAAGTGATTCAGAAGTTCAGATGGCTAAGTTTCGGATTCCAGATGACTTGGATAATTATATTGACAATGACAAAATTGTCATCGACCCCAGCCAAGTTCCTGAGGATATTCATTTCAATCCGAGGTTAGTGTATTTAAAAAGAACAACATTGCCAATAAAATTGTTTAATACAACATGGAATATGGCCAGGGCAAAATTGGGAGGCCAGAGCCCCTGATTTCTAGCCTGATTTTTTTCCCCCCATTGATAGGGCATATGATTTGAGTAAGTCTCATAGCTTTTCTATATCTCACATGTACTGCTCTGAAAATTGAAGTTAATACCTACCCTACACTAGTGATGTGTAAGTTACCCCATGCTTAGGACTTGATCCTGAGAGAATACAAGCATTTGCAATCCTTTTGAAATGTAATGGGAGTTACATGTTGAATGTTCCATGGATGAAACCCATAATGTATTATCATTTGAAATATAAAATGAAATATAAATGCTAAATATTAATTATGGAGACCATTTAAAATAATGAGTCCTGAATAAGGAGTCAGAACAAACGTTAAAGGAGAGAGAGTTCTGAGGCAGTTTATTTATATGCTTTGTGGAAAATGACAATGAGAATACTGTGGAAGTTTGATCTTCCTGTGGCTAAGGAAGGTCTCATTTATTCCATGGATGGTTCCACTTACCTGCTAATACATAGGAAGTAAGAGAAATGAGGGCAGGTGGGAAATTAGAAGTGGTAATGAAGTTTGAGATAAGTTTCAATGTTTGTTTTTCAGATATTGAGATCATTACTTACTATTCATGCGTAAGGGTTTACACACTGTATCCCATATGTTGGAACTTACCTACCATCAGGATTCAAAATCCAGATATTTTTCAGTTGATTTCAATGTAGAATTATTTCCCGTTTGAAATTCTTTAGCTGCTGCTTGAAAGCAGGACAATGACAACCATCAAAGCATAAGTTTTACTTTTTTTAACTCCTGTATAACTTTTAAAAGAAAATTGTTATGGTTTTTACATGTTTAATGCTGACATTTTGAATAAACAGTCTGGTTTTCCTTGTCTGAACACGCCTACCATACCAATCAAACACAAGTTAAGAGACAGTTTAAATGTGGTATGAAATATATATGATGCCATTGATCTAAGGTTTATAACATTCTGGCATGCTTTTAAGACTAAGAAGGGTGAAACATTAACAGTTGAAACCCCCCATGGTAAGATGGGGCTAGGATTTCAGTGAAAAAGTGAAACTTCAAAACATGTTACCTAGAGTTTTATTTATAGACTGTCCAGGGCATTAATCCCATTACATGAATCCACAGTATAAGAAATGAAATGCTTCTGTTAAACATTTTTCACTTGACTGGATTCTGATTTATAGTTGATCATGATGCAAAATAAATTATGGCATATTGCTATAAGAAATTAATACCAACAATAATTAAGATGAAATATTTATTACACTTTAAAATGGCAGAGTTTGATTACATAGAATATTTCATTTTACCCAATATTCAATATTTTTACTTAGGTTTGGATCCTACAAAGATGGACACAATTATGAACATATTCATCATTTTCATATGAGTACTCCCAAGTATTTCAAAACAGGAGACTAGAATGAGGAAATAATGTATCAATCTGGTGAAGAGGAAAGGTCTGGAGCTTTAAACAGAACTACAAACCAAACCATACTATGCAAGTTAAAACAGAAAAACTATCAGGTAGTGCAATATTATTAAAATCTGCCCATTATGTCCTGATTGATAACAGAGGAACCTGAGTACACCATAAAGAAAAGATTTTTTAGTATTTTGTTTAGAGTGAGTGTCAATCAACATGGACATTGGTGTAAAAGGAAAAGTGAATGTTGGTTTTTTTTAATTTTATTTTATAGGGACAAATTTGTCAGTAAACTGGAGAACACTGGAGGGCAAAGCTTGTAGTAAAGCCAGAGAATGGGGGGGCTGGACATGGCTCTTTCATTCTCTTTTATGCTGCTGTGTTCTATGCTATGTGATCCTGAAGGAATTGCTTGCCATTTTGAACGTATCTAGCTGCCCTCCTCTAACATGCCTTTTGCACTGGGAGCTCCAGCTGGCTATACCAGTCTTTATCCTCTAAGACTTTCAACAGGCTGAGGGAATCAAAGTCATAGAATACAGCCAATTTTGCTCATTTTGAATAGCTTGAGCAATACAAAAGAATGGAGTAACAAAATCTGCCCATATATTAAACTGCATAATTCTGATAGGGCAACAAAAAGTAAACATCTGTCCAGGATCT
This sequence comes from Caiman crocodilus, assembly GCA_030014935.1. Taxonomy (NCBI): domain Eukaryota; kingdom Metazoa; phylum Chordata; order Crocodylia; family Alligatoridae; genus Caiman; species Caiman crocodilus. The sequence continues at coordinate 50,457,279 of JAGPOW010001338.1, forward strand.
TCTCAGATTATAAATTATAGGACAGTTTTCACTGCAATGAGAAAGGAAACTATAAAATGTGGTCCGACCCCTATAGCATATGCATTTTGACACATTGTGATCATATTTGCATTTGTTGCTGTTCTAAATTATATTGTGCAAATATTTTAATTCATTCTCTAATGTATCCATTTTGATATGCACAGAAGATATAAGAGGGACATGACTTTTTCAAGAAATTGTTTGCACATGTTTCTAACAAATGGTTTAACATCATTTTAGTTATGAATGGTAAATTAGGTTTTTACCAAATTGCTATGGTTTTGATACACTTTGGGCCATATTCTATACCTTAAATTAACACAAAATCCGCTTCATAAAAGTTAAGACTTCTATGTACAAAATAAAAGGCTGATTGTAATTGCTGTCTCAAAAGGTACTGTTTTAAAGATGCCCATTTCTTGTCTGGCATTCTACTTTTTTGTGTATATTGGAATGAGATGTTTGTGCCACAAGCTGTGTGGCGTTCTTTGGCATTATGACAAATACCAAGCAATCATGCCACTGTAAACATTTTGTTTCAAAAGCTCTTGTCAGACATGTTTATCCGGGTCCTGCAGTGGTCTTATGCACGCATAGGTTCTACTAATACAGTGGAAATTTTACGTACAGGTCAACTAGTCTCAAACAGAAACTTTGTCTGCACAGGAACACGGTGAGTAGTTTTATTAAAATTAGACTGTCAATTCAAAAATCTCATCTCTGAAAATTTGGTACCACTCACCTTTCCCAAGAGTATCTGAGTATCTTTTGTTTTGTGCATTTTACAATACTTTGTCTGTATCCAGTTTAATGGTTCCCTGTTCTCTGGACTCCAGCAACTGCTACCACCAAGTGTCTCATGTCTCGGTCATATCACCCTCTCGCAGGGCACTTAGGTGCCTGCTCCTAAAAGAGCAGAAACTGCCTGGGAAGAGCTCAAAGAGCTGGACAGGAGCCCAGGTGCAGATTGCCATGGCAACCAGCTAATGAGGAAATTAGCCTGCACCTGCACCTGGTCAGCTGGCTGGAAGGGGCAGGGCCCTGGGCCCATATGAACCCAAGGATGGGGACTATGAGGCAGTTCTCTGCTGGTGGTCAAGGAAGGATCCCTTCTGAAGTAAGTGGCAGTATGACTGGGTTCTGCTTGAGTAATGTAGAGGGGCCGAGCACACCTTATGTAGCTTGTGTTATGTTATTGCCCACGGTCTTATATTTTATTTGTCATTGTATAAGACTGGTGGTTTGGGTGAGGCTATTTGGGGAAGGGGAAGGCCTCATTGGGGACCCACGGCCTCATTGGGGACCCACGGCCCCATGGGGACCCCGGCGCCAGACAGGGCATGGCATTTGGGGGGCACAGACCCAGGTGCAGAGGGGCACAGACACAGGGCTGTGGAGAGCCCAGTGAGCACAAGGGGCTGAATTATGAGACCTAGACAAGACAACACCAGTACCATCTGTGAGGCTTGGGGCATGGTAAAGGGGTGTTTGGAGCCACACATAAAGCCCATAAGGCTAGGGTGCTTCCAAAACACCTGTTGTGAAATGGGATGTACAAGAGGTCTGGGAACCCATGGGGTTCAGAGAGTCTTTCAAACCATGTCCAAGAGGTCTTAAAGACAGCCTCCCTATTTTTAGATTTTCCATCAAAGACGTGGTGGGCAAGAACTGAGGGTGCTCATTGGGCCAAATTGGCAAGGTCAAGGAGCCTTAGGAGATCATGGCCATCCTTGAGAACTCCATCCTGTGACACCTCCCCCTTCTTCACTCTGCTCCCCAGGAGCAGGTGGCTCACTGGTTCTTTGAAGGGGTGTTCAGTCACCACAGTTCCACTACAGACCAGGTTATCAAACTCTTGCTTTATCATTTATAATTCACAAGCCATGGATGAATTCACTTAGCAAGTGAGATGTTTGTCCTCTCAAGCACAAGGAAAGGCTTACCACCAATATCAGCTCAAACTTTGCCCTCAGAAGTTGCTACAGTCTGGGTCCTCTGAATGTTCTCTCAAGGCTGCCTTCTTGGAAGCTAAGGCTGCTAGGGCATGCCTCCACAAGCGTGTATGTGTGGTCTGCAGTGCTGAAAACTGCATGTGCTGCAAATGCAGGCATTCATTGTGTTGCTAATTAGCAGCATGGTGGCGTTTTTTTGACACCACCAGATCCCAGTGTCAAAGGAACCTGTGCCAGAAAAAAACAGGGCAGCACACATGGTAGCAGTGTACGCTGCCTGAAACCAGAGCCTGGCCAGCCAGAGCCATGCTTGGCTGCTGGTCATGCTCTGTGTGCCCAGATCACCACTGCTGGAGCCCTGGGAGCCTCCCCAGAACCCCTGGTAAGGCTGTTGGCCCCAGTCTCCTCTACCTGGCCTGGGGCAACTTGCCATGTGCCAGTGTGCATGCAGGGGTGCTCCCTGGGAACAACTAGCAACAGCACATTTGTGCTGTTGCTATTTGTCTCTGGGGAACACACATTCCTACTTGTGGGGATGTGCCCCTATAGTGTCTGATGGATTTGTCTTGAAAGTCCTTTCCTGAGACCTTCAGCAAGGTCCCAAAAACCCCATGTCAGCTGGCAAGCCTCAATTCTTCCATTGGTTTTCATGCAGTTCCTGGCATTTGAACAAATATTGCTCCTAATAAAATAACCAAATGGGTCTTTACAGATTCTTCTGATGATAAATCACTGTTTCATGTCCAACCTCACATACATAAAACAACATTAACTTACCAAATTACCAAATATTCTCCACAGGCAGATTCTACAAATACTTAATGATTATAAGTACTGGTAATTTTACTCTTGTAAGCTTAAACCTTTGCAGACAAAGAACTTTATGAACATCAAAACAAGAGGAGAAAAACCCTTATGAGTATTTTTTGGTAAATAATTTTAGAAAACTCAATTCAAGATATTCCCTTTAAAATAGATTTTTTTTTGGTTTTGCTAATTAAAGTTAACAATATACTTTGAAAACAAAAAAATTACATAAAATACAGGAAATAGGTTTAATCTGTGAGAATTTTTTCTTTCTCCTAAACTTGTCAAAAGTCAGTTACCTAATCTAACATGAGATCTTCCCTAAAAATAATGCGAGTCTGATTCTAGCCCCTGTAATCTAATTCATGATGACGTATACTGTGCTACAGTTTCTTCTCTGTCATCTTCAGAATTTGTGTGCATGTTCAGAGATTCTGTACATTTGTTGTGATTTCTTAGTGTGCAAAATTTCAATTAAGAGTGCTCTCTGAAAACACCACAAAACAAGTATGGGTAATTTGAATATCATTACTTTTAAAAAAGAGAAAAGAAAAATAATCTATACATTCATGTGAATTTTTTTATAGGTGATATATGGGGTACATACAGACATTTGTGGAGCTAAAAATAGCCTGGTGCTGGGGTGGACTAGGAAAGATACATCCCCAGGGCTAGGCCCAGAGTCTAAACTTTCCCGACCCTGGGGCTGTGTTATGAATGTGTATAAAAGTTCAGGTACAGTGAGACTGATCTATCTGATCTGCAGGGATACAGGTTTTCCCTGATTAAAAAAAAATAGCAAATTCTCTGATAAAACCCCCAATATCTGTTATTTAAAATGAAAGGCCCCTCAATCTCATCCCTAGAACCTCCCACAGCCCCTTGCTGCAGGGCCTTCCAGGCTGCCAGGGCTATGGGGGCAGGGACCTGGGTCCACACTCCCCTGCTTCTGGCAGGAGATGATAGCTACTGTAGCAGAGCAGAGCCCGGCTCCACCTCGCTGCTGCCTGCCTACTGAGGGCTTAGGTGGTGGGGAGTGGTGGGGCAGAGGTGCCCAGCTGCTGCATGCACTCCTGAGAACAGGGAGACCTGTGCCCCCCAGATCTGTGGGTGGGCACGGGCTGCCCATTGCAGGCCTGGGCTCCTGCCTTGCTGCCCTCCCCTGGGGCCTCTGCAGCCCAGCAGTGCAGGGAGCAGCAGGGATGTGTGGGGATCTCCTTGCTGCTGTGAGCTGCCCTGTGCTGCCCTGGTGACATGTGTAACCCAGGCAGTACTCCAAGAGGTACTCCCTCTCCAACTGAAGGGATCAAAGCAGGTGCACAAGCACTGTGGGAGGTGTAGGGACTCTCCTCCCCCTATAGAGCAGAGCCAGACCACCAATGGGGCCTTAATCAGGTACCTTTTAATGAGAGAATGGTACTGGGAACATAACAGGCATAAACCAGGGGGTATAGGGGACACTACAATGCCCCAAGAGGGCAGGATTCAAAGATTACACTTACAATCATTGACAAAAGACAGGGTTAGCAAAATATAGAACATAAACAGCCGAACAAAGAATACTGGTTGGTGAAATATAAAAGGCACAAAATGTCAAATAACAAGGAATATAGAGCCTAGGTACCTGGAGAGGGGAAAGAAAGAGAACAGTGACCTCTTTCCACTGCAACAAAGATTTCTCTGTTACTTCACTTGCCCCAGCTACGATTCTGAATTCAGTTCTTCTACCTGATAGGCAGAAACTCTACCACACAACTACTAGTGCTGAGACTGGTCCAACCTGTAAGAGGGCTTTACCTTCCCAGAGCCCTGGCCTCACAGCTTCCTGGCCTCTTATTGGAAGAGCTGGAAGCAGAGCTGGGAACCTCTCAGGTCGCTGCTCAGATCCTTGCTGGAGCTGGGGAGCCTCTCTTGCTGGCCACAGCCTCTCATAGGGGATCCTGGAGCCTAGCAGGGAAGCCTCTCTTGCCAGCCACACACTGTGCTGCTGAGGGTCCAACTGCTGTCTGCAGGTCCCACTCCTTCAGGTGCTTCTGGGGCAGCTGCTGCTGCCCTGCTGGTCCAGCTCTTTGAAGCTCCTTCCTTGTGGTCCTTCACTGGTCTCCCCTGAGTCAGCTGCGATGTCCCTTTTATCCCCCTCCAGGTGACCCAAGGGACCAATCAGGGGACATGGAGGGTGAGTCTCTGGGGCCTGATTGGTGAGGAAAGGGAATCCCAAGTCCTC
>JAGPOW010001338.1:50474046-50534782 GCA_030014935.1 Caiman crocodilus
CTTTGATTAATCCTTGTAATAAAAACTTAGTATAGAATCCTCTTGTCTCGAGTCCCTGAATTTGGATCACCAGAACCTGGCCCTAGTGGGCTGTAACACAGGGCCAGCAGACACGGGCAAGATTGCAGCACTGGCTGCCTCAGGCAGAGCTTGGGCACATGCAGAGTGCCATGGGGACAGCCAAGGGATGGATCCAATGAGTTGATGGGCTGCATCTGGCCTACAGGCCATATTTTTCCCACCCCTATTCTACACTTTGCAGACAAATACTTCCACACCTTGCTGCACTGTGCGTGGAGGTGTGGGCATGCCCATCCACCACTCCCTACATGGTGTAGGCCTCTGCCTCATCTGTAGCTACTCGGCTCCTCTGGCACTGTGCTGCAAGAGCATTCAGGCTGCCGGCTTGCCCAAGACCATGGGCTGTGCTGTTGCCATGGGCAACTGCCCCTCGGTGTTGGGTCAGGCAGTAACAGAAGTGAGGGGGAGCCCCAAGACCCAGGCTGCTGCTGTAGCCAGACTGAGGAGTAATGGTGACTGGGTGGGAAGCCCAGGGGTTACATTAGACAGCCCTGCCATTAGTTACTGTGACCAGTGACCATTATATTTTCTGTATGTATTTTGCTTCTCCAGGTCTCATCCTGTTGTTCTGCTGCTGTAATTCAGTTGTTTTTTCCATTGCAGTTTCCAATATCATCTTAAATAAAAAATGTGGAATTTTTTGTATCCCTATGATTATGTTTCCTGGAGCCAAATTATTTTCAAGTCTGGGCTTTAAGAAATGCAAGAGATATGCAACTGTTTTGTAGATACTTGGTGTCTTCAGCAATTTACAGCATGATTCCCAGAAAAGTGGGTCAATGCTTGAAGTGACAGAGGAAAGCCATGTTTCAGTTTTCTTCTCCATGTTTTTGATGGCAAGAAAGAAGTAAAGGCAACTTTGATTTCTGTTACTCTCTGCAACTTGGCCTGTACTTTGTACAATTTATGATTTCCTTTGTGTACTAGTAATTTTAACTATTAATTAAAACAAATAAACAGCACGAATATAAGAAGACAAAGGTCCTCTTGCATCAAATGTAAGTGTCATGGAGCTATAGTTGGGGCAATGGGAAGAAGAGATTAAGAAACGAAGAATTATTCAATTTTCTGTGCCCCTTTTGCTTGCCAAGAGTTGTGAAGGTAGTTCAGACTTACTGTTATGATGAATATCCTATACAAAAAAACAAGGCATAAGAAATCAGGATTTGCTGCTGCTGCCTTTACTCGAGTGCTGGAATTTTCTGGCAGGGTGGTGATGTAGCATGAATGCCAACTGCTAACATATAAAAGATAATGAAAACAGGGAAAATACCACTTGCAAATAGAAAAAAATCCTGTTTTTACTAGCCCTGGCAATGTGGCACAAAATTCATGATTTTATAACAACTTTTACGTAGATATAACGTAGTATACTGTGCCTTCAGAGTTAGCATCGAAACTTGTTCAACAGATACTAGTCGTGCATTTGCAGGAAAGAAGACTTGTTTAATAGGTGCAATAGGCTTGTAGTAGACTCTATTTCTGGCTTTGCCACAAGATCCAGCAACGTCCAATGGTCAAGGGAAGTAAGTCTACAGCAGATGCGTGGCTGGCTACCACCGGTCTGAAGGGGGCCAGCTGAGACCACCTGATGGAAGCAAAAGCAAGGGACAGATTCAGTGCCCTCCCAGTTTTGAAAGGCTGTTAAGGACTTTGATGCATATGCAGAAGGAAGCTGAAATACTATGAACCTGCTCTTTCCTAACTTTGAAGTCCTTCACTGTATTGACTTTCTTGTAATTTAGTCTTGCTGGAATAATGTCTTAAGACATTTAAAGGCTGAAACACAATCTTACTTTGTGTTTCTATAAGAACCCTCCATAAGGCCGGATTAGCATGGTCTCAATTTCTACAACAGCTACAAGACTAAGTCCCACATGAGCTGGCAGCAGCAAAAGGCTGTTATAGCAGGGAAACAACAGCTTGATAGCATTTCTTCTCCCTTACACACATGCACTGTAATGAATCTGCACTGGTTTTTCCACTGCCTCACTCATGCTGTATTCCCTACGGGACAGCAGGTATATGGCAGCGGCAACTTCCACGGAGCTTCGGGAAAATGAGGCGCTGGGAGGTAGAGTCGTTTCATCTAAAGCCCCATGCATATATGTCGCCCCAACACGTATAACATTGTATTAAGAAAAAGGTTTAAACTGTAGTTGTTCTAGACTAAAATGATGCCGGGAGGAGAGGGGCCGAGGGACGGGCAAGACCCATCTTCCCGCCTCTGTTCTCCTCCTCCGCCATGCTCAAACGCTAGAGCCTCACCCCAAAGAGAAAGGAAACGCAACTACCGCCCCACAACCGAACCCAACTCCCCCCTCGCCGCTCCGGCCACCTGCTCCCCCAACAAGTAGCACTCGCTCCGTTCCAGCCCCGCCCACTAAGAGCCTGTAGCTCAGCCTCTGACCCTCTTAGCCAATCATGCTAGGCCACGGGCGTGGTCTACGCCTCTCCTGTCCCAATCAGATCCACGGACTACACAAAGTGGTGCTCTTTGCACGCGCTTTCCGAGCCAGAAATAACTGCCATCAGTATGATCCAATCAGGCTGGGAGGGAGGCGGGATTCGCTCAGGACTTTGGCCAATAGAGTGGCAGAGGGAGGTGTGACCGGTGGGGTGGGCTGGGCAGTGCGAGACTGATAGAGGCGGAGTCCAGTGGCGCAGCCACAGGGGCGGCTGCGTGAGGCTGCGAGAGCCAATGGACGGTGTGCGGGGGCGGGCCAAGAGGGTTCTGAGCCTGGGCTCTGTGATTGGGAGAATCGGAGGGAGCCGGGCCGAGCCGGGTGTGAGCCGCACGAAAATGCACTCGGATGCTGCGGCTGTCAGTGAGTGGCGGGGGCGGCACGACCCGGCTTAGGGCTGGGTTGAGGGCGGAGACGGGAGAAAGGCAGCGGGCCCGGGCCCTGTGCGGGAGCCCTGGGACCGAGGGGTGAGGCTGTGACGCACTTTCCTGGCTTCGCTCGAGGGCGCCGGGGCTAGGGCTGGGGCGGGGCCGCGGGGCCGAGCGCGGGGTGGGGCCGGGCCGGGCTACGTCCCCGGTTCCAGTGTCCGGCCGGTGCGGGGCAAACGGGCTGTGACGGGCACCGAGTGCCGCGGTGTATTGTGGGCGTTGGAGTCTGGCCGCCGCCTAGCGCGAGTCCGGCTATGGATGGCGGACTACCACTCCCAGCATGCCCCGCCCCGCCCCCTCCGTTTCCCTCGGGGGCGGGGCTGTGGGCGCCCGGTGGAGGGGGCGGGGCTGAGCATCCTGCCCAGGGGGAGCTGAGGGGGGAGGGGCAGCCGGGGGAGGAGCTGCCCCAGGCCGGGGCAAGGGTTGCCTCAACCCCCCTCCCAGTGCTACTGATTTCCACGTAGTGTCCCATGGGGGGGCCCTGGCTGCTAGGCTTATGTCACAGGGTTGAGAACACGCGCTGGCTTCCCTTCCCTTCCTGGGGATTTACTTATCCCTGGGGAGAATGGGGTTTGGAGCAATTCTGACCCCAGTCAGAGTGATTGAGGGTGAGTCTGACCCCAGTCAGAGCCTGACCATCAGCTTGTTGAATCTCTCCTTCAGAATCCGAGGGTGGGGGGGCAGGCTAAGAAACGCAGATTTGTTTCAGCCGCACAGGGTTTGATTGTTCTGCCCAGTCTGATTCTTGTCATTATTTATATGATTTATAATAATGTCATTCTTTATATTCAGGTAAGGCGTAGGAGCTAATGGATGCTTTTATCCTGGAAAGGAGGATAAAAATGAACTTGTAATGAACATAGGTCAGGGGTGGCCAATCTGGGGCACGTAGGGCAAGGAGTGGCACAGACAGCCTCTTGTGTGTGGCACTTGACCGGTTGGGGGAGGGACAGGTAATGTACATCACCAGATGCAGCAGATCAGGTGGTGAGCACAGGGCCAGAAGGCCAGAGAGTGGGCCATGTTTGGGGAGGGAACAGCATGCAGATCAGGTTGGACAGAGGAGGGGGGATTGGGATGGCTCTCAGAGGATATGAGGCTAACTTGTGGTGCACCTGTCAAAAAGTTGGATCCCACTGACCTAGTTTATGATATACAGTTCATTTTGGTGAATAAAATTCTCTTTTGGTCTTTGCAGGGAACAGTGTGTACCACCAAATTAACAGTAATAATTATCTCTCAGAAGTTTCTCCATAATTCACATTTTGCCAACAGAAAAATAAACATATACTGTATGTTCTGTTCAGTCTTGTCAGAATGTATTTTGCTAAGAAGAAAAAATAAACTGCAAACTCTTATTTTTAAGCTACTAGTTATAGCAGACAAACAGGGCCTAGTCCCCTCATTTATGACAACATCAGTTATACGATGATTGCTGAAAATAATTTTTAGGTATAATTCTCAGTAGAATACTACCAAATTTATGTTTTTGTTCTCTAGCTGCTAATTGCTGCCCTCTCTTCTTACCTTTCTGTATCTTGTCCTGACAGTTAGGAGAATGCCTTTCTTTCTTATTCACTCTCATAAACTATTTGGGCCTTCTAATCTAGCCTTGCCTAGCAAAATAGCTTTGCTTTCCAAATGTTGGCATTATGATGGAAATAAATAGATGTTGCCCTGGGCTGCCCTTTGGGCTGCTTTTGCATAACTTGATTTCACTTTATTGAGAGGCTTAAATGATCAGAAATGCCAGAAAAATACTTTCTTCTGTAGTCTTGAAAATTATTAGCAGTGACCATTTTTTCCATGGCAGCAGTCTGTACTTAAATATAAATGTTTTCCTAAATTCTAGTATTTGTTTGGTATTACCTTTTCCTGATATTTATCTTGTAAGTTTATATAATTCACAGCTCAGAAAGGATGAAAGCTTGACTAACATCTTTCCCAGCTATTTAGTTGATTCACTAAAGATGTGATTAAACAAACTTTTGATGTCTTGCATATTTCTGGGATCATGATTCCCAGCTATAACAGCACTCCATCCTTCCTAAATTATCAACTGTCTTTTCTCATTTATTGATATGGGTGGCAGAGAGTGAATTTGCTGTTCTCTACACTACATACCTTTTACATGTGATTCAAGTCTTTCCCTAAACCAGACAGTTCTTTATTCTTTCTTACTCTTTCCTCATAGCTTTCAATTTTCTACATTTTTCTTCTTTACCTATGGTATGTCAGTCCTTTATGAGGAAAACTTAATCTTCCTTCCCCAACAAACAGCTTATCTTCTACAAGTTCCCTACAACTGAGATAACCTCTCTTTAATTGTTTCACATGCCACAATGAATTTAGAGTCACAAATGAGGTGACCTTTTTCTCCACTCGTACTTGTCGCCTTGCTATATTCTTTTGAATTGGGCAGGGTCTGATTGCATGTAGTTCAACACTTTATTTCAGGTTTATCTGACAACTAATGCTTTAAAATACCATCTCTCTCTCTCTCTCATCAGATTTCGCTTTTGAAAACAATTTCAAAATTGTTTATCCTCCCTGTTTTCCTCTCAATCTTGTTGAATTCTTTTTTTTTTTTTTTTTTTTTTTTGAGGGAAGACCCATTTTGATTTTTGTCTTTCCTTTGCTTCCTTAAAGTTACTGTAAGACTATCAACTGTACATGAATTTACTGCTTGGAGAGAAAGGAAAGAAATGCTAGCAATAGACCTTGTTTTTATCTAACTGCTTATTGCCATAATTGATTCTAACTGAATTATGAACTAGCTGTATCACACTACAATTTGGTAATATTATCTTAGTTGGGAATGTTGAGAAAAATTATATGATGAGTGTATAAGTCATGGCATCTGCAGATGCAGAAGCAACTACCTGAAATTAAAAAGCATCCATTCTTAAGCCTCGTTGATGCACACATTTTGACTAGTTTTAATTAAACCAAATGTAATACCATTCTGGATACTTTTAGTTTTTGGTTTAAGAGTGACTCTATTTTAATTTATCTCAAATCTCTTCTTGATCAAATTTTAAGTAAACTAAAATAAATCCATTGCAATCTGAAATAATTGAACATGTAGCCTTTTGCACTAGTTAAATCATCTTGATTTAATAATCATGCCTGAGATTAAACCTGTACAGCTTAATTGCAGATAGGGCATACACTAATTCTCAGGACCCTTTTTATCCTTCAAGAACAGATCTCTTCTTCTTTCCAAAAAAAAGAAAAAAGAATAGCAAACAGGGTGTAGAGGGTGAAGGTGTGAGGGTGGAATTGCGGTAGTTAGTTGCTTGTCAATACTACACTTAATTTGCTACTGTAAAATGGGAACTGCATCATTTCTAACATGATATTTACACAGTGTTGTTAGGTATCTGTGCAGTAAGTATAAATTCATTATTTTTGCATAATGATAAATACAGCTACCATTAGAGTGCACACTAAAGTACTTATGTGCATTCTTTGTCTGTTGTTATTTTTCCATGCTGTAGAATGGTGAAACTAGAAAGCATCAATATTGCAGATTTTTAAAAATAAAGGAATGTTCTATCTGTAAGGCTCAGAAACATGTAAAGACCTCAGGTTATAATATAAATACAGAGGAAACGCACATTTCTAGAGAGGGCCCTCAGAAAATGAAAGTTTCTATGCTGAAATTGTTATATAGTTAACATTGCACACCATTAAGGGCAGCAGTATATACTGGTCTATATCCAAGCTTATTTATATACTATTAAAGAGTTTTATATTTGTTATTATAGAATGTAATAATTCTAAGCAAAACTAGCCATCCTTTACTAAAATTAAGCAGCTCAGTTAAGCCTGTAATCTTGGAAATTCTGATATAGCTCAAGTTTTTCCTGTGACTTTTCTAGTCTGTGTCCATATCTTAAAAAAAACACATATTCCAATTCTGAATTTACAATACGATTTTCATCTATTTTGTCAAACTCAATAATTGTAGTTGCTAGCCTGCTTCTTGATGTTTTCGGATATATATTTCAAAACAGTGACCAGTTTATTTCGCATACTACAGAAGATGGAAAATCTGAAGCAGACGAGACGCAAGAGGGGTCCAAGGTTCTATTGCATGAAGACTACCAGTATATCTGCCAGGGTCCCTGATTATACTCTTGGACTGAATACCTGAAAAAGTTGTGTTCTGCAAAATTTGAAAGTACTTTTCCAATATGCAGTCAAATGCATGTTGCTTGTTTAGGAATCCAGTCATGCTAGAACCATATTATTATCCCTAAGTTTACTACTTTTGAACCTTGGATCCAAGTGTTGTGCAATAATATGAACTGATTGGCAGCTATATTTTTCCTACCTACAAATAAAATCCTTTATTTTTACTACTTTGACTTGAATGGAGATCTAATTTAGAAGGTCAAAACTAGTTCACTTTATCTTGTCCATAAATTGAGGAATGCTTGACAAATGCTTTGTCTGATTCATGTGCAGTGTTTGCTGAAGTAGTTTTCTGTAGAGTCTCTAGAGGGTTCTGCAAGTGAACTCAGAAGGTATCCTCACGATGTACAGTGTGATGCCCCTTTTAACTACCTTAAGATCATCAATCACTGTTCATGAAGAGCTTCTTTGTTTCTTAATCAGGATCTACATGCTTTCCATCTTGTTTTTCTAGAATACTTCAATGCAACTATTTCATCTTCCCATACTTTTCTTTTTTCTGTTACTACTTACAGACTACCACTGTAACATGAATAGTTTCCCTATATTTCTTTTTTTTGGTCTCTTAGAGTTTTTCCTGTATTCTCAACTTCATGAAATTATTAAGAGACAGATTTAGGCCCTAGAAAACATCCTTTTGTAGTAGTATTTGAATAGTTATACATTATGATGTCCCATGATGGCTTTTATATTACTGGCACTGTTAGCAGAGCAAATACTTCCCCACTTCCAGTCATTTGTAGTATGCTACATATTTCACAACTGTTGTACTGAACAGTGTATCTGTCCTCTCCTGTTATAATGCTGCTTTAAACAATAAAAATACATTGAGGTGTGTTTTTTGCTTTTATCTGTAAATAACTGCCTGGCAAAGTGCTTCATTTATGGTGGGGTTTTTTCTCCCTCACAGCTCGCAGTACACCTTTGTGTGCGGAGTGAAGAAAAGGCTTGCTCCAAGAATATTTGCTGGGTAACTGATATGTTCTTAACAGTGGAAATTGTTGGCAAGCATCTTTTACATTGATTGAATACCAGAAGTGTGCATTTGCTTGTGTGAGAGGTTGGTTGGTTATTTATTTATTTATTTTTTTTGTGGACATTCAGGTGTCAGCTTATTCAAAAATGAAGTTTCATAATTGGTAGGGTTGGAAGGGACCTCAGGAGATCATCTAGTCTGACCCTCTGCCGTGGCAGGAAAGAGTACTGGGGTCAAACAACCCCGACCAGATGTACGTCCAGCCATTTTTTAAAGACCTCTAAGGTGGGAGCCAGCACCACTTCTTTTGGAAGTTGGTTCCAGGTCCTAGCCACCCTGACAGTGAATTAGTGCCTCCTAATGTTTAGCCTGAAACTACTCTCCACTAGCTTGTGTCCATTGTTTCTTGTAACTCCCAGGAGTGCTTGGCGAAACAGGGACTCTCCCAATGCCTGCTGGTCCCCCTTGACTAGTTTGTAGATTGCCACTAGAGCCCCTCTCAGCCTTCTCTTTTGGAGGCTGAACAGGATCAAGTCCCTCAGCCTCTCCTTGTAGGGCCTGCCCTGCTGACCCTGATCATGTGGGTTGCCCTCCTTTGGACCCTCTCCATATTGGCCACATCCCTCCTAAAGTGCAGTGCCTAAAACTGGACACAGTATTTCAGTTGTGGCCTGACCAGTGTCACATAGCGGGGGAGGATCACCTCCTTGGACCTGCTTGTTGTTGTGCTGCGGGTGCACAACAAGGTATGGTTGGCCTTCCTGACAGCATCCTCACTTTGTCGGCCTATGTTCATTGTGGCATCAATGATGACTCCAAGATGCTTTTCTGTCTTGACGCTGGCGAGAAGGGAGTTCCCCAGCCTATAGGTGTGCCACTGGTTCTTCCTCTCCAGGTGCGTTACCTTGCACTTGTCAGTGTTGAACCCCATCCTATTCTCTTTGGCCCACCCCTGTAACCTGTCTAGATCTGCTTGCAGCCTGTTCCTTCCTACTAGGGTACCCACTTCACCCCACATCTTAGTGCCATCTGCAAATTTGAACAGGGTGCTTTCTACCCTCTCGCCCAAGTCACTGATGTGTTGTGAGTCTTGGATATGAATTGAAAAGTCCATTGTTTTCTTGATGACTGAAGAGATGATGATTTAGTATATACACCACTTCCAGATAGTGATGTCCCACAAGCAAAAGGGGGTTTTGATTAAGAGAACTTATTACAAACATAGCCATTGTTGCTGTCATTTGCCGCACAGTCTTCTTGAACTTCATTTACACTCGGGAAGAATATTTTTAATGTCTGCAAGACATTTCATATATGCAGAGAGATGCTTGGGTCATCCTTTTTGTACTTGAGACTACATGCTTCATTTAGGAATATTTACAATATACATGTCTCTTTTTTGATCTATACACTTTTAGTGTAGAAATGCTTCTTTGTGTTAGAAGACAGTCATACTGCCTTTGGTGTATAGGAAAGAAAATGATGAGCTCTTTCACGCTAAAGCTGGTTTCTGTTGTGGATCTTAGAGTCAGGATTTGGTGACAGGATCCATTCCAGAGTCCTCAAAGTTCTCCTTCAAGGCTTTGTGTGCAGTGGTCTTTTACCATCTGTTTTCAGATACAGACAAATATTTTAGCTACTTTAAAAGGGCAGGGGAAGGTGCTGTTTGCAAACCTGCAGCAGCAGTGGTTATAAACTAACTGATTATGTCTGCATGATCCTGTAACAAATAGGAGCTAGCAAAATTGCTATAACTTTGATTGATTTAAGCAAGGTTAAAGTTGGAGTGGTTTTGTTACATGTGTATCACTACAGAATCATGCAGATCTCATGGTTGTTTCATAACAGCTTATATATCCTTTGAGAGCAATAACAATTGGTACTTCTGTCTGTGCCCCTCAGTGATTCTATGCAAGCAGATACAGGTGTTTATGTAAGCTACACTTTTCCCTTGCAGTACATCAGGAGTGGGCAGAATATGGTCTGCGAGGCAATTTTAGGGGCCCCGCGGGCCAGATAAAAATTTACAAAATTAATCTCTATCTGCCCTTGGTTCCTGTCAAAAATGACGTGAACCAAGGGCAGTAGGACCCAGGGGAAGCCCAGTGGGATCCCACAACAGCTGGTCCCTCCTGGCCCTGTCCCCACAGCCCAAAGCCCCCACAGGGGCTTCTGGCCTGGGATCATATGGTTGCCCGTACTGTAAGCTCAGTTGGGGGAGGGGGGAAAAGGGCAGGGAAGGAGCCCAGGGAAAAGCTGAGTGCGGGGTGTGGGGAAGTGGTCCCATGGCTGGCACTTCCTGCTGCAGCCACTCACAGCCCTCCTGGGGCTACCTGTGCCTGCTCTGGACAGCCCTGAGTGGGCTACGAGTGGCTGCAGCAGGGAGTGCCGCCCATGGGGTGGACAAGGGGCTGCTTTCTCCCTCCCATGCTCAGCTTTTCCTCAGGCTCCTTCCTGGCACTGAGGAGAGCGGCCCCTTCCCTGCCCCATGGCTTGACACTTCCTGCTGCAGCTGCTTGCAGCCTGCACGGGGCTCTGCTGAGCAGGCACCAGGCAGCCCCTCCTAGCTGCAAGGGGCTGTAGCATGGGGCGACAGCCATGGGGCAGGTAAGGGGCCACTTTTCCCTGCCTCGCGTTCGGCACCAGCTTGTAACCCAGCCCCACTGCCAGCCTGGGTGCTGTACTGGCTCCAGGCTTGCCTGTCAGGGCTGCATGTGGTGACAGCAGTTGCGATGTGACACCGCCCCCCCCCCACTTGCTGCACTAGGCAGTGTTTGTCACTGGTGCCTGTAGGCTGCCCAGTGTGTGAGCTCCAGGGAGGCAGCAGCAGCCAACGCTGCCTAGTGTGGCAAGCTGGGAGGCCACAGCTGCTGCTGCTGATAGACAGGCCTGGAGCCAGTGCAGAGCCCAGGCTGGCAGTGGGGCCTGGTTACAAGCTGGTCCTGAGCGCGGGGAAAAGTGGCCCCTCACTCACCTCGAGCAGAACCAGACAGCCGGTGAGCAGGGGGTTGGGGTTGTGTGCTGCCTTCTGCCTGTACCACGGGGCTGGGGGACACTGAGAGTGAGCAGGTGTGGGAGCCAGCAGGAGTACGGGACCTGCACTGGTGTCCCAGCGCCTAGAGCAGGGTGGCAGGAGCGCGGGGTCCCAGCCAGCAGGGGCTTTATGGAGCCGGGCCAGCTCCCCCCCTCCCTGCTGGTGCAGCCCAGCCTGACTCCACAGACCCTTGCCAGCCTGTGCCCTGCTTTGGGCCCCACTGGTGCTGGCCCTGGGACATTGGTCCTAAGACATTGAGGCATTGGTCCCAAGATGGTGACCAGGGAGCAGGGCACCTGTCAAGGAGCGGGGTCTCTATCAAGGGGCGGGGCTACCCATGCAGCCCTTGACAACCTGACAAAACTGGGTAAGCAGCCCTCCACCTGAAAACAATTGCCTTCCCCTTCAGTACATATTGTCTGCCTCCCACTCCACTGAGAGGGTGATTGGGGTCAGTCCAGAGGACTGCAGCATCAGGTGGGCAGCTGCTTTTCCTCTATTGGTGACACTGGTCTCCACACTACATATTCCACTGTCAGGACAGAAGCATCAGAAGCAGCAGTCCACAAGAAAGGTCCCCTATACTCACTCCCTGTCTAATATTCTGCACTTCTTTATTGCAGTACCCTCTTGTGACTTGGGACAGTAATAATGCTCTAGGTGGTTACATAAGTTTGTGCTGGAGGGCTACAGTATATAGGATTTATAATTGGCTAATATTACAAGATTTGAAAATTTTATTAGAAAATGTTTTGATAGACTGAAATCCAGTTCAGCAGTAACATAATTTTAAATGTAATGCTAAAATTCTTTCATTGTTTGTTCTGTGAGAGAGAATGTTTTAGTTTTTCACCAAATGCTGTTTCTTTTTGCATTGAACCTCAAACAAACAAAACAAACAGGTGTACTAATAAAGATTTTTTGGGCCAATATCAATGGCCAATTGTTGACCAGCCATATTGGCCAATACTGATCCGGTTGCCAGTATGCAACCCAGCAGCATGGAGAGCACTGTCCGTCTGAGAGAGAAGAGGTATGTGGGGGCAGATCAGAGCCTCTGTAGCGAGGGAGGGAGTGGGGCAGGGCAGAGGCAGGGGCAAGCGCTGCCCAGCTGGTGTGGGGCTCAGAATGGAGTCTGCAGCTTGTCTGGGGAGGTGGAAATGACTCCTGCTGCTGTGTGCATCCCCGGGGGAGGCATGAGGGGCATGTGTCCCTCTGGATCTGCACAGAGGGAGGGTGGGCTGCTTCTGCACGCTTGAGTCATGGGCTGCTCCAGTCTCTTCCTGGTGGCTGCGCTCAGGCTGGGTGGGGCAGGGCAAGTGGCAGCAGTGGGAGAGGGGTCTACAGGGGACTACAGTGTAGCCCCCACTTCCTGTGCTGCCGCTGCTCGTCCACCCCTGGAGCGTAGCTGCTGGGACGAGGCTGGAGCAGTCCCAGCCCCGAGCACGCATGGCAGCCCACCCACACCCTGCACACAGATCTGGGGAGGCACATACCCCCAGGGGAAGCATGTGGGGGCGGTACATAGCAGTGGGAATGCCCCCCCATGCCCCAAGGATGAGCTGCTGGCTCCGTCCTGCATCCTGCCTCACTTTGGCACAGTGCCTGCCCCTGCCCCTGCCCCAGGCACAGCCCCACTCCCTTACTACTGGGGCCTTAATCTGCTTCCTCATGCCCCTTCCCTTCTCCACCCCGGAAATTACCAGCCAGATGCTGCACTCATGGCTGCTCATGTGCTGCAGCTGTATGCATGCATGTGGCATTTATCAGCAACATTATCAGCCACATCAGGCAAAAAAATGCTGACTGCCAATAATGTCAATTTTCCTTTTTATTCGTGCGGATACAATATGGACTGATGTATCTATGCATCTCTACAAACGTGCACACAAACGTGCACATGTGGAAAAAGGTTTTCCTGAAAGTTTCCTTTTCTTTTTTGGAAAGTCATACTTTTTTAACACTTAGTGTTAACTTTGTCATATGCTTAGTTGAAATATAAGTGTTTACTTCTGTAAAGAATAGGTAACGTGTTTTCAGCACTCCTTTAGATATTAGTCTTGAAATCTTGCATTAGAGGATTTTTCCCTTCCCTAAACAATCCTGATTATAGCTCTCATTTGTGTTTTTGCCTTTGCATTTCAAAACTATGCTTTTTTAAAAGTGTGGCTTTTAGGCCTTATTGAAAGTAATGGTAAATTTAAAATCCAGGCTTTTATTTTAACGTTTTCTAAGTGTAAACCATATATGCAGTTGTTCCTGAATCTGTAGGTAGGCATATATTTCAAAATACTGGAACTTAACTGTTTTAAATTAATTTAAATTGTAGCTTGAAAATTTTTAATTTCATGATTTTATCTTTCTCCACTGGCCAAGCATATTTCATTTAAACAGGTTCAACAGTAATATTTTCAGCATGCTCCTTTTCTCCTCTCACACCAAACACATCGCCTAATTTTTTGTATGGTATGTGGACTTCAATATCTAAGCATAACCATTTCATTGCTGAAAATAAACTGGGCGCATCAAGCAACTCAGTTTTCTTGCACCGTGTTTCATAGGAGGCTATTGCCAACACTTGTGTTCAGATGAGCCTTCTATCTATTCTAGATTTGTAAATAAATAGGCATGTAAGAGAATCCCCAAATAATATCTTGATGGGAATTTTGATGGTTTTTTTTTTTTTTTTTAAATATAAAGGTTAGATGTGGCCCTTATTCAGTTTAAATTGGTTTGTTAGGAGCTGTGAGTATTGGATATAGATTTTTTGCACTTGGCCAAATGAATATTCTAAATATTTTAATGGAGGCTTTCAGACTTTCAGTTACTAGTTTATTTTAAATAAGACTATTATATTACAGTGAGACTGTGGTATATCCAGGAGTTATATTTGGTTTCAACTTCTGACATCTTCCAATTCTCACAGTTTTGTCAAATTAATTCCTTTTGGCCTTTTTTTTTTCTTTGTTGAAACCCAAAGAAGATATTTTTGAAAGCCAGAACTAAATTGATATTGCAGGTGCACAGGTAGTTTGGCAACATCTCTGGTCTCTAGTCTCCCAGAAGAATTGAAAGAGCAGCCACACTGGAAGCAGGTTGATTCACTTCTTAAGTCACATGCCTAAAATTTGGATGTTTCCCACATATTATAGAATTCTGCTATTTTATTCAGTCTAGCTTTTGTTTGACCTTTGTTCATTTTTGCTTAAGGAGGTCTTGGAGATACAGAATGACTTGTACCTTATATACTTGTATATATGTACCTTATACTTGTATATTATGTGCTTTGTATGGAAACATCAAATATCTCCTCAAAATGATTGTCAAGTAGTTGGTGAAGAGCATTCAATAAATCTTGACATTATGTAGCTTCTTTACCTTTATTTTATAGACTTTTTAAATTTATATTGTGAATCATAGAAAATTAGGGTTGGAAGGGACCTCAGGAGGTCATCTAGTCCAACTGCCTGCTCAAAGCAGGACCACCCACAACTACATCATCCCAGCCAAGGTCTAGCCAGGTCTTAAAAACTTCCAAGGATGGAGAATGCACAGCCTCTCTAAGTAACCTGTTCCAACCCTCCTAGTGAGAGTGTTTTAGTACCCTCCTAGTGAGAGTTTTTTTCTAATAGCTAACCTAAACTTCTTTTACTGCAACTTGAGACAATTGCTCCTTGTTCTGTCATCTGCTACCGCTGGGAACAGTCTAGCTCAGGCAGGCAATTATTTCGGGCAGAGGGCCGCTTACTGAGTTTTGGCAAGCCATCAAGGGCCACATGGCAAGCATCCAGGGGCAGATAAATATTAACTATCTAAGTTTTAAGGGGCCCCACAGGCCAGATAGAATGGCCTGGCAGGCCACATCCAGCCCCCATGCCACATTTTGCCCACCCCATACTAGCTTCATCCTCTTTGGAAGCACCCTTCAGGCAGTTGAAGGCTGCTATTAAATCCCCCCCTTAGTTTTCTCTTCTGCAGATTAAATAAGCCCAGTTCCCTCAGCCTCTTCTAAATCATGTCCCCCAACTACCTCACCATTTTTGTCACTCTCTGCTAGACTCTCTCCAATTTGTCCACATCCTTTCTGTAGTGGAGGGAGGGGCCCAAAATGGCACAGTACTCTAGATGTGGCCTCACCAGTGCTGAACAGAGGGGAATAATCACTTCCTTCGATCTGCTGGCGACACTCCTACCAGTGCAGCCCAATATGCTATTAGCCTTCTTGGCAACAAGGGCACAGTGTTGGCTCATATTCAATTTATTGTCCACTGTAACCCCCAGACCCTTTTCTGTAGAGCTGCTGCTTAACCAGTTTGGTCCCATGCCTGTACTAGTACATGAGATTGTTCTGTGCCAAGTGCGGGACTTTGCACTTGTCCTTGTTGAACTTCATGAGATTTCTTTGCTCCCAAATGATTATTGGATTAATGGTAACTGTATAAGAGGATTAATAACTGGGTCTTAATTCAGGCAATGTTTTGGGGCATTTTTATGTTGTGTGTGGGTTTGTTTGTTTTTTTTATTAAACTACAGACACAACACCTGAATTATATTCTTACATCATAGCTGGTAATTCTCTAGTTCTCTCTTACTGTGTCCCAAACTCTGAATTTGGGAAATTCTGTTGTTCCAGTACTACATATTCATAATGTAATCATTCTGAAGGTTCTTCTGACTCTTGTTATATCTTTTCAATGCTCTAAATGATTACTTTCAAAATTACCATTTTAAATAGGTTATTGCTGTAAGGGTTTCTTTTTTCTTTTCTTTTTCTTTCTTTGCTGGCAAATCACAATTTTGGTTCTGACTAACAAAAAATGGCCTTAATTTTGTTTGGTTTAATAAGAATCAAACTAGCCCAAACTGATAAATTGATGACAAGATGTCTGTCCTCAAATTAAGCTGCAGCAGGGTTGATGTGAAGCCAAATTTACAGCTCAACAAAGCGATTCCCTTTAGATATAAGATATATTTTATGATCTGTGGCAGACATGTTTATCAAGCATTATACAATCATAGAAAATTAGGGTTGAAGGGGACCTTAGGAGGTCATCTAGTCCAACCCCCTGCTCAAAGCAGGACCATCCCGAATTAGATCATTCCAGCCAGGGCTTTGAGAGTATCATGCGGAAAATCGTAAGAGCAGACTTTAAACCTGTTTAAACCCAGTTTAAAAATGGCAAATAAGCCACAAAGGAGCGGCTCGTTTTATAGCAATTTCTTTGTGGCACAGAAGTATTCCCTAGGCAGTGGGGGATTTAGGAGCTCCCTAAGTTTAATGTATGATTCATGATCTGAAAGCCCAGACACTTGAAGGGTGGGCTGCAGCTGGCAGTGTGCACTGGAGCCTGGATCTCCAGTGCACAAAAGGCAGGTGTGCCTTTTAAAGGTCTGGATGTGCGGGCAGCCCAGCATTGAAGACTGTGCGCCAGCAGTTCTGTAATTGTGATCTTACAAACGCTAGCAGGACAGTTTTGGTTTCTGGGATAAAATTAATCAGATCCTAATTGTGTGACTACATTAATGTCATCTAGGGCCCTTTGCGATGTGGAAGTATCTCGCAATAATTTTAATATGGCCAGTTAGTGTGTTAGTTTATCACATGACACACCTAAGGCATGGTGAATATAATGTCTGCCAGGGGTCTATGATTCTTCAGATTTCTAGAGATATCTTTAATGTTTAATCCACTATGATGAGAAAATCCAAACTGGTATCTCTAAAAGGTATTCCTGTAGTTGTGAATACATTTTGTTAATATTTGTTTACAACAGTGTTGTTCTATATGAAAAAAATCTGAATTGTGCTATATTTTTAGTGTAGTCTTAATTTGAATACCATGTATAGTCTGCCCTCAAACTCTGTGCTTTGTGTACTGTTTGTTTGGAGAATCTGTTTATAATACTGAAGTGGAGGTGTGAGGACTATGTTTTTCACTTGCATTTTGTTTTAGCATCTGGCCAGAGAATAATATTCCCATTCTGGAATGTTGTAATCTAATGACTAGTATGAGCTAGACATATAGGGCCCTGCCAAGCAAAATTTTGTGGAGGAATGTTCTGTTTATAGGGTTAGCTGTTTCTTCAGGTAAGGCTTGATCATGCAAATGTAGACTACCATACATAGTTCTATTGAATTTCATAGGAAATCTTACTATAGTAATAACCATATTCAGTAGTGTTTACAGACACATAGAGCTGTAAGGGACTCAAGAAGTTATGTGGTTCAGTCCCCTCCTCAGGATAGGTTCATTCCTATCCCAAGTATCCCAGACAAATGTTTGTTTAGCTGAGGGGTTCCTGAAGTTTTTATACCGCGGCCTGGCAAACCGTGGACCAGCAGTTACAGCTGACTGTGGCCAGAATTTCTGGCTGGAAAATAGGCAAGGATATCCCATCCCTTGGGCAGGAGGTGGGCCAAATCCTGCGCTGCCGCAGGCCCTGCGGAAGGAGCTGTGGCATCTTCACCTGGTGCTGTGGGGCTGCGGTTTGCCAGTCTGCTGCCACTTACTTTTTGTAAGTTGTTCTTACTAATTCTCAGACTGTGATGGGAATAAGGCGATGAATAATAGTATTAACTCGCCTTGTACAATGTAGCTTTGTGGTGATGTTGTTGTTTTTTTGTTTTTAAAACAACATTAATATATTAAATCTTGTTTAGAGCTATAGAAACTGTAAGAGACAAAACTAATCATTTTCCCCCCTTTTAGATTTTCAGCTGAATTCTCATCTGTCAACACTGGCAAATATTCACAAGATTTACCACACTTTGAATAAGCTGGTAATGTCATTTCTTAATTTAATTAATTATTTATTCTAGCATGCATTTATTTGTCTTTTGAAATCTTTAGATTATTACACTTCGAAGAATTTTTTTAGGGAGATGGGATGGTGGGCAAATTTAAGAAAAAGGAAGTTCACAGGCTTTACTGCTAAACAGTCAAAAGATGGGCAGTGGTAGTGAAAGTTGCTTGTGTATGCACAAGGGGCAGGGACAGCAGTTGCACATGAATTGTTTTAAGTGACCAGAAACTGTTCTAAACCTGTAACAGCAGAAATTTAGTGCACATAACCCAGTTTCAAAATGGCTGAGACTGGTTAAAGATAAACTTGGTTGAATGTAGTATCAGGCTTAACTGATTTGGGTCAAGTTGGTTTATGGAACTTTTGTCCCAGACCCCTTCCTGGTTTAAGTTAAATCAGTCTTCCAGCATCCCAGCATGCTTTTCAACCCTAGGCTGTGCTGTGCTTTGCTGTCCTGTCTGCTCCAGAGAGCAGGGCTGGCCCTGCCCCTCTGTTTAGCCAGAGTGAGAGTGGGACTGTGGCCAGATGCTTGCCAGCATGGCCCCCTAAGATGAAGGTGAAGGGGCAAGGAGGGATGGATCCTGCCCCCCCACCCCTCCCTGGGACTGTAGCTGGGGTCTGCTTGGCCAGGGTGGAGCAGCCTCTCTTAGGGTCCCCTCTGGCCCCCTCTGCTGCTCCAGCAGCAGGGGTGGGGGCATGACCAGATACTGGCCAGCATAGCCCTGCTATCTGCTTCTCTTGCCCAGGGCTGGGGCTGAGGCTGTGGGGCTGAGCTGGGCAGTCCTGTGGGCACTGCTGAGGGTGGGTGCGAAGGGACTGGCCTGGGCTGGGCCTTGGGGACAGGGGCCTTCTTGGCCAGCTGCGGCTTGGATTGGGGCCACAGAAGCTGTGTGTCTAGCTTGCCCCTGTCTCCCCACACGCAGGCGGGGCTGGGCTGTCATAGAGCCACAGCTGGATGAGAAGGGCCCTGCCTCTGTGATTCCAGGCTGGCCCCTCTGCACCCACCCTCAGCAATGCCTACAGCTGGCCCAGCTCAGCCCTGGGTGAAGCAAGTGGATAGTGGGGCTGGGCTATGGGGACAAGGCCCTTCCCAGCTGGCTGCAGCTCTGTGACAGCCTGGCCTGGCATGTGTGGGCAGTGGCTGGCTGGGCAGTGGTGCAGAGGTGACACTGCTGCAGCTGTGGGCAGGTACCTTGGCAGCTGGACTGGCCACGTGGCATGAATCCTTCATGCCTGTGGCTGCCTGGGCCAGCTTGGAGGTGCTGGCGGGCCTAGAGCCTGACTGCTGTCCATCGTGCAAGTTCATGTTCCTGCTGCCATGCCCCCTGCATGGTGCTTGCTTATCTGTTTCTAGCTGCTACAAGAGATGGAGGAGCAGGCACAGTGCAGGGGGTGTGGTGGTGGCAGTGGTTGCAGGAATATGAGCCCCCGTAGTAGGCAACTGCCAGGCTTCAGGCCCACCGGCACCTCTGAGCTAGCCCAGGTAGCCATGGGCATGAAGGACTTGTCCCATGCAGCCAGTCCAGCTGCTGGGGTGCCCACCCGCAGCAGCAGAGGCATCACCTCCATGCTGCTACCCAGCCAGCTGTCGCCCACGTGTTCCAGGCCAGGCTGTCACCAAGCTGCAGGCGGCTGGGAAGGGTCTTGCCCTGCTGTCAGCCTGTCTCACCTGGGGGTGAACCAGGCTGGCTGCAGGTGCTATTGACGGTAGGTGTGGAGGGACCAGCCCAGGTTGGGTTGGTCTGAGGGGGCAGGGGCTTTCCCAGCCGGCTGTGGCTCCAGGACAGCCCAGCCCAGCCCAGCCCAGCCTGGGTGTGGAGAGCCAGGAGTAATCCAGGTGTCCAGCTCCTGCAGTCCCAGGTCAAGCCACAGCTGGCTGGGAAGGGCCCTGCCCCCACAGCCCAGCTCAGGCCAGCCTTTCCGCACCTACCTTCAGCAGCACCTGCGGGACCCTACAATCCCAGCCTCAGCCTCAGCCCCAGGCGAGGCAGGAAATGGTGGGGCCATGCCAGCCGGCTGTGGCAATGCCCCTCACCGTGCAAGCGGCCATCAGGGTAGAAAGCCAAGCAGATGCCAGCTGAGGTGCCTGTGCCCATGAGGGGAGTTCAATCCTCCTCTCTGCTCCCACTTTACTTGAGGCTGCTGCCCTGTCCATCTCTGGCCATGCCCCCGACTGCTTAAGCAGCCAGCAGGGTGGAAAGCTGGGCAGACCCTGGTTGGGGTCCCTGTGCTGCTGGGAGAGAGGGGAGATGGGAGTTTAATCCCCCTTCTTCCCCCAGCTTTGCCTGATGCTCCCCTGACTGGTATCTGGTCATGCCCTCTACTCTGGGACAAACCTGCTCTGGGAAGGGCTGCTTTCCCCTTCCCCCTCCTGGCACACCCTGGCTGGGGTCCCTGCAGGCCAGGGTGGGGGTTTAAACCCCTTCCCAGTCATACTCAGTGGCCTGCCCCCCATCAGCTTCCCTCCAGCCTCTGTTGTGGCTGCTGCTGAAAGGAAGGAAGGGCTTGCTCTAGTGCCCCCTGGCCTGAGCCAGTACAGGCATGTGAATCCCTGTTCACTTGCAAATTGGTTCAATCTATGCAGGTTAGACTAACCTGCAAAGATTGAATCAATTTAGGCTCAGGCTTTTTGAATGTCTGTACTTTAGCCAAGGAGTTGGAATTAAGTTGAGCTGTGTTCAGTGGAGCTGTTGACTCATAAACAGGTTCCACACAAGCTTTCATATATACTGTGGTGTATACATAGTGCTTGTGTCTACAGCTTTCAGCTTTGTCAGATTCTTCAAGATGCTTGTCTCATTTGTTGTGCATAATCACAAAACTTTCAATTCTGCATTGTAGCTAGCTGTGGATCCATGTACAGCATAACCTTTTTCAGCTGCTTACTTCATGAGTTTTTTTCAAAATTTGTGTTCAGATTAGAGTTTTTCTCAAGGGCTCATAATTTAGTCCATTTTATTAGTTTTCCTAGGAATACATAATGCTAATTTTGCTGAATTGGAGTTATTTTTGTATTGTATTTCATCTTTTTTCAAAGCTAGCTAGTAATTCTTTCAGCACTAGAGAAATTTAAAACAGCATTGTAGACATTTTTATAATGAGCTCTCTCTCTCTAAACTAGCTGAATAGTGTTTGATTAAGCTTTAAAATATTAAAGAAAATTACCCTTGGTACATTCTGAGCCTAGAACATTTCATTTCATAAGGTTGTAGTTACAAAAAATACAGAACAACTTGAAAATGGAGTCTGTGTACACACATGCAAATTATGTGTGTTTCCTAAGTTTGTTTTCCTGGTAGAAAAACTTAACTGGAAACTTGAACAGACATTCAAACACTGGAGCAGAGAGCTTGCAGTGTGGATGTTGCAGAGCCAGGGGGCCCTTGTGCACACATCTCAGCATGCTCTGCAGGCTCTCTCCATCTGCCTGGAGATAGACAGCATTAGTGCACAGGGCAGACTGGCTTGGCTGACTCTAGACTGTGCAAGGTCAGCCTGTGTCTCCCCAGAGCACAATGTGTGGGGCTTGTGCAGGGAGTATGTTCTGTTCCCTGCTCAGTTAGAGCAATACAGTGTATTCTGAGTGACGGACTTCCTCTGTGGGAGGGGGGGTAGGAACAAAATACCCTGGGATGCTGGAGGACTGTTATGCAGCTTCTCTCAGAAAGGAAAGTGTATATATGTTTACTGTCCCAGGAGAAATTCTCCTGGGAGTGATTTTAACTGTAGTTCTTCCCTTGTTATTTTTCTCCCAGGGCAGCCATTTTTGTTCTGGGAGAAAAATCCTGAACATCTGTGCAGTCATGGTTTCTACTGGGAAGGCAATGACTCTTCCAGTAGAAACTGAATGTCAGTGTGTGGCCAGACTAGAAACATTTAACATAACCTTAACTAAATGTATAAAAATGAAATGACCTATCAAGTAGTGCTTAAATTCTGAACAGCCAAGCAATCGTATCCTTTAATTGCATTAATCAAAATGTCTTGCAGAATCTGACAGAAGACGTTGGTCAAGACGATCACCAGACAGGTATTGAATAAATACATACTAGAAACATACTGTAGTAATTAAAGTGTGTTAATTAAAGGAAAGCTTATGATAAATATTCAAACAAATGCTTCAGACATCTAAATTAATGTCTTCTGAAAAAGAATCAAAGGAGATTTGTTTTGTTTTCTTTTGAAGCAAGTGCTTTTGAAAAAGATTTGTTTCTAAATTTATTGGTGGTAAAAGATCTTGCTGTACATACTCAGGTATAAGGTGATGCTGAGTAGAAAATGACCCCTGAACAATTAGGTTCTGTATATGGAAAATATGTTATAATTTTCCAGGTATAAAATCTATTTATTGCAGGTTTGCCTTAAATTTAATCTCTTTCCACTTCTACAGCAGGGAAAACGTATCTTGGGAGTGGGGGGTGGGGTCAGGTGCCCTTCTTGCTCTCTCCCCTGCAACTTCTTCCCCCTGCAGCCTGTTCCCACCCACCCTTGTTATCTGGTCCTGCTCTTCCTGAGCACGTGGAAGCGAGGTGCAAATTTGAAAAACTTTTATCTACGCACACTTTGTTAAAATGGTAATGAGGGAAGCATCAGAAGGAAGTGGGAAAGTGGGAAATTTTTGTAGATTTTGGGTGAGGAAATGGTTGTGGAGGATGGGCTTATATGGGACAGAGTGGAAGGGGAAGTGAGGTTGGACATTGTTAATATATTATGGGAGAGCAGAAAATTGTATTAAAGCATGGGGTTTTGAAGGGCTGGGGATACAAGGTTTGAAAGGAAAGGGAAGGGGTTTTGAAGGAAATAAGAGGGAAAAGACAAACTAATTGAAGTGATTTGTCAGAGCATCAAGCAAGGTGAGTGTGGAGAGAAGGGTAATGGGGGAAGATTTAAAAGGGGAACATGTAGAGCTGTTGTGGAGAATGGTGAGGAAGGTTTTAACAGTAAGAGATGGAATGTAGGGTGGTGTTTGGGGAAAAACAGGAAAATGCCCATGGGAGAAGTGTGTGGGGGAAGAATCGGTGGCCTGTATATTTTGGGAATGCAGCTTTGCACAGAAGGTTTGGAGGAGAGCACAAAGATTTTTACAAGTTTTAGAAGTGAATGATGAGAAATTTTGAGACTATGGGTTGGTTAAGAAAGGGCAGGAAAAAGGGAAGGTACAGGCATGGGTTATCTTTGTTAATGCAGCACTGTGGAAAGTGAGGAACTTTCATTATGAAGGGAATGGATTTTACTATGAAAGAATGTTTACATCTAGCCCTCTTTGAGCTCAGATATTACATGTAAAGGGATGAGGAGGAGGAAGATGAGAGTAAGAGGGAGATGTAGAGGAAAGGTAAATGAAAATATGTATTTCACTTGAGGGAGTGCCTGAGGTAGTGAGGCGAGAGAGGGGAGGCTAGGAATGGGGATAGTTGTGGAACGAGATAATGTTATTGTAAACTGTTAAGAGATGAGGAGGAGTTAATATGTTATGAGGCTTTGTTGGATGATATAATGTTTGATATTTGTAAATATAAGAGGTTTGTTTTTAATAAAATGTTGTTTAATAATAATAAAAAAAGGTTTCCATCATTATGCTTGCACAGTATGGGCCATGTGTTTTATTTAATTAGTTCTGTTTTTGGTTTCCATTATTGAACGCACACTGCTTTTGGAAGCAATTTAATGATAACTTATTTAATGAGGTTTCCTTTTGCGCAAATATAAGACGAGGGGCCTTCTTTCCCATGCTGATTGATGGGAGGGGAACCTCGTCCTGTATTCAAATAAATACAGTAATTGTTTCCATCTTTTTACTACTTATGAACAGTAATTCTTGAAAAGACCCTGTCTCAACATGCCTCTCACTCCTGGGTCTCAGGTCTTTAACACAAGACTAATTGAATCCCCCTTGTTTTCTGAGGAGTTAAAAGAGCAGGAGTGGAAGTAGCGGCCTAACTGCTGCACTTCATGTCGCCCAGTCATCTCTGTCTTTTACTAAAATTGAGAAAGGAGCCTGCCTAAGGAATTGAACCTCCCTAACAGCTGTTTTGTCTCCTCTATATGCTGTGTCACGTCCATCAAAGTTCATTCTTATTATGTAGCTTTGTTAATTATGTTTGCAGGTGCAATTTTAGACACAGAAGAAAGTAGGATGGGCCTATAAGTATTTCTTGAGGTTCTTTAGGAAATTTAAGTCCAAAATTGGTCCTTCTTGAACAATTAATAAGGCAGGCACTTGAAGCTCAAGACAGTTGTCCAAGACAACTGAGTATAAGGCATTGGGGCACAGAGCATACATTACACACTTGAAGACAGTTCTCTTACTCTGCATCACTGAAGTTGGGAATTCTTAACATATTTGGAACTCTTCTTGTGGCTAGCCCAGTATTCTTAGCCTGACAGTCAGTATAAAAACCCCTGGCCTTGCTGCTTGCTGGTACCTCTTCTAATGAGACTATGAGTACAGATAGCTTTGTAGTTGCCCAGTATCACTGCTTCAGGTAACGCTAACTATCTATCACACTCAAAGTTTCCCATCTGCCTGTGCAGTTCTAGGTGATGAAAGCTGCTTTCTGAACTCCAGATTTGCCAGAAGACTTTCCTGCTTCCAAATATGTCACTTGTGTGGAAAACCATGATTGAAAACATCTGTTACAGAAACTGTTGGCTGGTCTTGAGTTACAATCAAATGGAAATATAAGAGTTGCTAGGGAGAGGTCCCTGTGCCAAGAACCCCAGTCTAGGAGTTTACCATAGATGTGCATCATATGTTGAATGAATTGGTGGAAAAAAAGGTGTAGTAGATCTTTTGCATATATTTTCTGATTTAGACAGAAGGATTACTATCAGTGTGGACAAAAGTATGTCCATGAGCTCTCTGGCATTTTGCACGCTGATCAATACCTCTTCAGATCTATGTTGTCATATTCTTTCAAGATGTGTTGTTTTTGGAAGATCTCCTTAAAGATCAACATCTTTAATGAAAATACTTTTTACCTGCTTGATTGCTGTGGGCTTCAGCTTTTTTGTTGAAAGGTCATTTTTCTGCTGGGTAAAAAATACTGAGTCTACAGATCATGGTGATTGAGTTTCAGGACATGTTGACTTGATTCACACATGGAGGCAGTCTTCAATTTATGACTTTTGGAGTTAAAACAAACGACATTTACAACATTTGTAAACTGACACCCTGTGTCGAGGTTGCCATATTGGTTTTTCCTTTACAACAGGTGACACAGCTGCGTCCAGCTGGTAGGTCTGTTGTGGTGCAGGGGAGGGAAAGGATGTGGGAGGGCAGATCAATGCCCCCCACAGTGAGGAGGTATTGGGGCTGGGGCTGGGGCTGGGGCTGGGACCCAGGCTGAGGCAAGCGCTGCCCGGGGGGGGGTAGAGCAGGTAGCGCCACTGTGAGTCATCGGTCTGGGAGCTGCTTATGTGGCAACTTGTCTGATAGCTCTTGCCACTGTTCCTGCTGCCAGTCCAGGAGGGTGTGGGATGGGGGGGGGGGGCATGCCCCAGGATCTGTGTGTGGTTTGTGGGGCCAGGGCTGTGCCCGGTTGTACTCCAGGTGGAAGGCAGAAGGCTCTGGGACTGGGGGCTATGCCCCTCCCCAACACTTACCCAGCCAGACAAGAAGCATGCAGCGACGAGACCCGGCCTGGTTTTGCTGCACTTTCCGGACAAGCAGCGGCTTCGCCCTGGCTGGGTGAGTGGCAGCAGGGCATAGAGGGGCATGTGCCTCTGGACTGGGGTGGGGCAGGCAGCAGAGTGGGGGCTATTGGGAGGTTGCAGTGAGTTTTTCAGTGGCACATGCCCTGCTGCCGCTCACCCAGCCGGGGCAAAGCTGCTGATTGTCTGGGAGGTGTGGGTAGGCCAGGCTGGCTCCTGCCATTGCATGTTGCTTGTCTGGAGACTGAGCAGCTGCATTGCCTTGCGCCAGCCCTGCACCAGCTAGGCAAGTGATAGTAGGAGATAGCCCGCATTCCTAGAGCCTTTTGCCGTCCGCCTGGAGCGCAGCCTGTTGCAGCCCAGGCCCTGCCTGCCCTGCACAGATCCTGGGGCACACACCCCTGACCCATGCCCTCCCGAACTAGCAATGGGAGCAACGGCAAGAGCTGCCACATGAGCAGCTCCTGGACCAGAGGTGCAAGTTGCCCTATCCCCTCCCTGGGCAGCGCTTGTCCCAGTCCGAGCCCCAGCCCCAATTCCTCCTTCGCTGCAGGGGTATTGGTTGTTTTCCCCCACTCCCGTCCCTCAACCCCCAATACACACACACCTCTTCCCTCCCCCCCTCCTCACAACAGACTTACCAGCTGGATGCAACTATGTTAACCTTCGTAAAGGAACTATCTTCCATTTATAACACTGTTTCTATGGGAAAATAGATTCTGAGTTGCAATGTTTTGACTTGAGCCACAGTTTTCAGGAACCAGTTGTGTTGAAAGTCTGAGGACTGCCTGTAATAAGTTTTAGAGGGCTCTGTTCGATGGACTTGTCTGACACTACTCTTAGCTGCTGTTTGATAGCCATGTTAATGGATCTGGTCTTCATTTAAATGTTCTTTTCCTGCTAACATGTATATCAAGGTTTCTCTTCACAATATGCTCAATTATTTTGAGAATTCTTTGACTTTTTGAAGAAGAAAAGTCATGAAGTCTGTACACTTTATTGCTTCTTGTGGTCTCCATCTGCTGGTTAATGTTGTTACAAAGTAGATTTAAATCCATTACATTAAATTTAAGACGGCATCATTTTTTTAACTTAGTTGAAACTGTAAGACTAAAGTCTGTAATGACAGAAATTATTAGTGCTCTTTTTAAATGTCACTATTTAATTTTGTATCATACATGCAAAAGTACTATAGTTAAATTTTTTAATTTTAAGTGCTTGTAGGATCTAGGGTCTTATATGTATACTTTTCTTGTAAATTCAGATTCTTACTGCTTGAATTCGAAGTCAGGAAGAAAATACTTCTGAAGCAGAATCAAGGATAGAAGAGTCTGTTATTTTGCTGAATTTGTTCTCATTTTCATGTTTGCTGCACTTGAGGGTTTGATGTATATGTTAGATTTCTTATTTGGTTTTAGAATAAAATCCCTTGCTTGTTAGGAATTTTGATTAGCCTTGTTGCTACTGCTGGCTTAATGGCAGAACATCTTTTTTGTTTCTTCAAAGCAATTCCTTCAGTGTTAACAGCGCAACATCATGTAGATGTCTATTGCACTAACAAAATAATGCTGATTCTTCTTTTTATTATATATCGGCCAAGTTTTCCCATTTTTCTTATTGAACATACTTGAAACTTTAATTGCTAG
Source organism: Caiman crocodilus (assembly GCA_030014935.1). NCBI lineage: Eukaryota > Metazoa > Chordata > Crocodylia > Alligatoridae > Caiman > Caiman crocodilus. Next base: position 50,501,333 of record JAGPOW010001338.1, read on the forward strand.
GAAAGCAAAGCAGTATGCTTACAGGGTTTTTTTATTGGAGAAGGTGAACATTATACATAGGACTTCTACTTCTCTAAAGATAACATTGGTAATATCATTCACCTGCTAACCTCTCCTGATGTTTGAGGACTGTTCCACTCTTATGGAGTGTATCTTGCACTTTGCTTTTTTGTATCTTTTTCAGCTCTTAATCGATTATCTTGAGTGTTTATTTCTGAGAACTCCTTCTCCTCTACATTTGAGGGAACTGAATGGTGTGTTTGAAACAGTATTCATTCTTGGCAGGACTTTGGGTTGGTGATGACACGTAACAGCTACTTGGAAGTTCTGCCTTGCAAATGCTTGCTTCAAGTGTCAGAAATCAAAGAACTAGGAAAATTCTGTCAGTCATGAATGGAGATCCAGGAGTAAGAATCTTTTAAGAAACCTACAGCTCTTTCACTGAAGAAGTTTAAATAATTTTCCTGTCAAGAATTTCATGATATTATTGAAGTCAGTGGGTGTTGTGTGTATGTTCAGAGGGCGATCAGGCTATAACTAATTGTAAGAGAAAGTTGGAGATAGAAATTACTTTAAAACAAGACAGTCTGCGCAGGAAGTGTTCATATTAATTCCTTCTAAGTGAACAAAACTATTAAAAATTGCTTTAAGAGAACTGATAGGATTTATGTTCAGATAGAGAAACCAGATAAGGATGCATTAAATCAAAATACTTAAAACCCATGATATTGAACATCATCCAATAATAAAAATAACACATTTTAAAAACAAAACTTGTGTTCGTAATTTCTTGTAGTTTTTAGGCAGTCATTCAGTGAAGTTCAGTGAAAGATTTAGTCCAAATAAAACTGCAGTAATCTCAAGAACAGACATAGTAGCTGACAAGACATTGTTCTTTAAGAATACTTGGACATATATTAGTATCATAGGACTGGAAGAGACCCTGAAGGATCATCAGGTCCAGCCCACTGCATGAGCAGGAAAGATATCTGGGGTCAGACAACCCTAGCCAGGTGACCATCCAGTCTTCCTTTGAAGACCTCTAGGGTAGATGATTGCACCACCTTCTGAGGGGAGCTTTTTCCATAGTCTGGACATGCTAGTTGTAAAGAAGTTTTTCCTAATGTTCAGCCTGAAACTATCTTCCAGAAGTGTGTAGCCATTGTTCCTAGTTTTCCCCCAAGGCCTCCTGGTGAACAGTTGTTCACTGAGCCCCTGATGTATGCCTCTGATATAGCGGTAAGCAGCAATCAGGTTCCCACTCAGCCTTCTTTTCTTTAGGATGAAGATCCTCATATGGCTTGCCATGCAAGTCCCTGATCATGCAGGTGACCCTTCTCTGGACCCTCCCGAGCTTTAGCACATCCTTGTTGAAGTGCGGTGCCCAGAACTAGATGCAGTACTCCAGCTGCAACTACACCAGTTAAGTAAAGTGGAAGAGTCACTTATTTGAATTTACTGGAGATGCATCGATTGATGCATGTCAGAGTTTTATTGGCCCTAGTGGCTACTGTTTCTCATTGCTGGCTCATATTCATGCTGGGGTCTTTATTATCTCCAGATCCCTTTCATTTGTAGTGCTGGTCAGGTTAGCGATGCCTAGCCTGTAGGTGTGCTGGGGGGTTTTCCTTCCCAGACGCAGCACTTTGCATTTCTCTGTGTTGATTCTCATCTGGTTCTGTTCTGCCCAGCATGCCAGCCTGTCTAGGTCTGCTTGTTTCTGCACCCTATCTGTGGGTGTGTCCACACAACCCCTTATCTTGGTGTTGTCTGCGAACTTGGCGAATGGGCTTTTCACCCCCTCTTCCAAGTCATTGATGAAGATATGGAACAGCATTAGGCCAAGTACTGACCCCTGGGGTATGCCGCTACCCACATCTTGCCAGGATGACACCGATCCATTCATTTGAACTCTGTGTCCTACCCTGCAATCAGTTTCACACCCACTTGATGGTCCTGCAGTTGAGCCCAATATCTTCCAGTTTCCTGATCAGTACCTTGTGGGATACCAAGTCAAAGGCTTTCTGGAAGTCGAGATCTGATATCAACTGCTTTTCTCTTGTCCAGGTGATGAGTCATTTGATCATAGAAAAAAATGAGGTTGGTCAGATGAGACCCGCCCATGATGAAATCATGCTGGCTGGCTGTCAGTATTGTGCTTTCTGCAAGTTTGTCACATATAGCCTTTTGGATGAATGTTTCTAGGATTTTCCCTGGAATAAAAGTTAAGTTCATTGGCCTGTAGTTTCCTGGGTCTTCACGCTTCCCTTTCTTGAAGATAGGCACAACACTGGCCCTCTTTCAGTCCTCTGGGATTTCTCCAGTGACCCATGATTTTTGAAAAGGGGCTCTGCAACTACTTCAGCCAACACTTGCAGCACTCTTCAGTGGAGTTCATCCGGTCCGTTTCTTCAATTGATCGTACACCAGTTCTCTGGCAATGGTGGGAATGGTGTCAATCCTGTCCTGCTCGTTCTGTACCCTACCTGGCATGTTGTTCCTCTTGGTCTTGTGAAAGACCGAGGCAAAGTAGTCATTTAGGAGTTCTGTTTTTTCCTGAGTGGCAGTGACCAGGTATCCTGAGGCATTGAGCAGCGGCCCCACACTCCCATAAGTTTTCCTTTTACTCCCTATGTAGCTAAAGAAGGACCTATTGTTGTCCTTGATTCTTGTAGCTAGTTTTGTTTGGTTCCTGCCCTAGCTTGCCTAATATGTTTTCTACAAGTGCGGGTGATTGTCAAGCAGGCTTTCTTAGAGGCTGTCCCAAGCTTCCATTGTTTGTACGTCTCTTTCTTTTTCTCTAGTATTGCTGCAACTTCTCTGCTTAGCCAAGAGGGTTTTTGACTCTTCTGCTACTTTTTTCTCTGTAAGGGAATGGATTTTCTCTGAGCCTTAAGGATTGTATTCTTAAGGAACAACCATTCTTTTCATGCTCCCTTTACCTGTGGTGCTTGGTCTCTCGGGGAATTCTCTACTAGTTTTCCTCCTTCAGAAGTTTTTTTTTTTTTTTTTTTTTGTGGTAATTGCCGTACAATTTAAGAGCTACCTGTGCTTACCTCTTCTCACAATGGCTGAAAGTTGAAAGGAGACAAATACTGACTGAGAATAAAGTGTAAGTTCTTAATGAACAGTAACTAGCCTTTGGAACAATTCACCTGGGATGTTTTAGCTTCTGTCATCTATAAATAAATATTTTATGTCTTTTTCTGGAAGAGATGCTATAGGTCAACCATCAGTTATCATCTTGATGCAGAAATTCTGGGTGAAATTCTTGCTTTATCTTATGCAGGAGATCTGACAAGATGATCATAAATGATACATTCTGGCTTTCAAACCTATGAATTGCAGGAAGGCTTAATATTCCTCTCACAGTAGGGTCCATTCTATATGGCTTTGCTCCTTTCTTCTTCTGAAAATGGCATCCTGAGAGCAGTCCCCATGGTTGCTCTGATATTTCTTGCAGTCTGTTTCATGCAAACATAGGTACAATTTATCTAAACCACTTCATTTGTATTTCATGTAAAAAATATTCATTGTTACCTGACTGAGCTGGAAATAAGTCCTCAAAACTGATCAAACTACTGCTAAGATGAAAGGAATATCAACAAGTTGCAGTTGGCTAAAATACACTTGAATGATAATCATATTAAAATGATCTAAGTATTCTTTTTTTTCATTTATTAAGTAAATGTTTGGGGTAGAATTCATACGTCTTGTCATCTTGTTCTTCTCTAACCAGGTGTTCAGTCCTGCTGTCATCTTAAGGTTTGCAGTTTATGCAAGTGTTAATATTTCCTTTTCTTGTAAAAAGTCACGTTCCAGCTGATTTTTCAAGTCAAGAAAAATGTATAGACCAGACAAGATTGTGCAAATCAAAATCCACAAATGTATGTTTCTTAAGTGTGTTAAGTCTATTGGAGCTTTAGGCACGGTCCCTTGATTTGTTATCTGTTTCAGATGCATTTAATAGTTTTAAAAAAATCTTTATTTATTTATTTATTTATTTTCCATAATAAGATACTTCAGGTAGTGTTTCTAGAACTGTGTTGCTTTTCTCAAATACCTGTAACCAGAGACAAGATCCTACAAACCTCTTGAGCACCTGAGGGTACGGATACATACGTTTTTGGAGCCATTTCCAAAGGGCAGCAGCTATTATGTTCTAATCCTTACATGTAGATGAGCTGAGAATAATACTGGATGAAGCAATGTCAAAGTTGGAATATTTTTGCTATATTTGTATCAAAGTTTTGAAGAAGGGTGTAACATCACAGTGCTAGGGAGAATTTTTTAAATAAAATTGTTTCTTTCTCTCTCAAACAGGGTGTATAAAAGCAAGGCCAAGGAAAGGATAATGGGTAGAAAAATTTGATCAGTAGAAACCAAGCCACTTTATGTTCATACAGAAAGCTATCTTGAATACCTTACTCTATGGTGAACATAACAAAAAGCTGTATGTTCATACAAATGATGGTACCCTCTATAAATGTAAACATCAGTATAAGCATTAACCAAATTTCCTTAGACTGCAAATGAGATTTGGGTATCCAAATAAAATCTATGCCTTTATGTTGGCTTAAAAAGGCCATAAAACTTTACTTTTGTTTTTCAGATGCAAGTAACTACCTATTTAGAGGATTATATGAAGTTATACAGTAATATGAATAATCTTGGGTGTAATAAGAGCTATAGAGAAGGTGAATTAAAGGTCGATCTTATCCTCTTTTGAAGTTTTTTGCAATTTCTTTAACTTGACATCTTTTTGCCTTTTGGTTCTCATACCCTTCCCATTGTGTTTTCTCCTTTCTGTTTTTTTTTTTCTAATGTTCAGAGCTGTAATGACTCTCATGTTGTCTGTCCTCCAACTTTTTCAGTTCCATGTGAGGACTTTATTTCTGTTTGATATGGGTTGGACAGATTCTTTTTGAAGTTTGACAGTGTTGCTGCTAAGAGAAGTGGAGCAGCCAAAGCAAAGTGATAGAAGTGCTCTCTCATGGCAGCCCCTTTATATAAAGCAATTCCTACTCTTTCTGAGCTACAGATAAAGAACTTTTTGTCTCAGAAATTAAATGGGGGAGGGTAGGTCTAAGATATATGATCTCTTAGTTATTGGGCTTACTCTTTATTTAAAGTGATGGGCAAAACTCAAACATTCTGGTTTGAAAAAAAAAGTACCAAGAGTTGCTTCTCTAAGACTTTGGAACAAACTGACTCAAGAAAAGATTACTGGTCATTATTTATATTAAACAGATTTGAAAACAGTACAAGAAACTGCAGTCTATTCTTGTATTACTTGTCAGAATATCTGAAATACCATCACATAAAAACAAGATAGATTTTTTTTTTTTGATAATTGCAGTATTTTGTAACTTTAAAACTTAAGTTTTTTTAAAATTCAAGTCAGTTTGCTAATCTTTAATTTTTCTCAAATGTACCTAGTAATGGACCTAGTTCTCTGTTTTTGAGCTGTTTCATTCCTTGTCTGGTGTGTTTATTCCCTCCATAGGAAGTCTTCGATCTTGCAGTTCATCAGACTGCTTTAGTAAAGTGATGCCTCCAAGGAAAAAGAGGAGACCTGCAGCAGGAGATGATTTATCTGCTAAGAAAAGTAGACATGATGGGTATGTCACTTTAATGTGGGCTAAGATTGATGAAGTACTTGAAAATATCTATTACTAATGAATAATTTGTTTACTATTACTCCTAAGTAGCAGCAAAAATGGCACTGTCAAATTCTGTCTTTTTTAAGTGTGGAGGAATGACCTTCTTCTTTAAGACTCTGGTGATTTAGGAGATCTAAGTTCAGTTCTGTGTGTGTCACAGACTTCTTGTGTGGCCTGAGGGGGGAAAAAATCTTGTGTAAGTGCCCAGCTGCAAAAATTAGCATAATACTTTATCTTGTCTATTTGAAACTGAGTTTTAAGAATGCGGGCTATCCAATCTTGTCATACTAGGAAAGACTAAGAAGGCCTGGGCTCTTCAGCTAGAAGGTAGAAGACCTGAGGATGGACATGGTAGAGGTCTATAAAATCATGAAGAGTATAGACAATGAACAGGGAACTGTTTTTCATGAAGTCCCAGAATACTAAAACTGGGGGGCACCCACTGAAATTATCACGAAGCAGGTTTAACACTAACAAGCGGAGGTCTTTTTATGTAACACATAGTGGAACTCTTTACTAATGGAGCTCCTTACTACAAGTGGTAGTAGAGGCAGATAGTATAGCCAGGTTGGAAAAGGGACTGAAGAAAGAAATTCATGGAGGATAGATCTTTTAATAGCTGTTAAACAGAACAGTCAGGAATGCATTGTCTGGCATGTCAAAACCAATGACCATGGATGCCAGGGATTGTAATGGATAGGGGATAGATCAGGATATACCCTGTTTATATGCTCTCCTGCTAAGGCCACTCCTGCCACTTTCAGAGACAGGATCCTGGGCTAGGTGGACTATTGGTCTTGAACACCTATGGCACTTATGTTCTTATTGTAATAATCCTCTTCTAAATATGTCATGTTGTGATAATGTTGTATGCCTCAGTTTCCCTGATGAGGCTGTACACAGTAAAACAGGGATTAATAGGGTCCATGATGTTAATAGCACTGCCTAATTACTGAAAATCCATTTTGTCTGACCTAGCAACAAAGGACTTGAATAGCTCATGCCAAATGAGCTTGGTACTCATCTTTTGGAGGAGATGCCCCAGAGGTATAAAAGGGTGGATACTGAGATAAGCATGACAATGGATGGAGCAGTCTCAAGAAAGCAAGCAGTCAGCAGAAGAGAAGAGTCCAAAGAGAGCAGCTTTGGGGCTTGTCAGCAGTGTTCCCTCTAAGGTGTAGGGATCCATGAGTACCCTGCTTCAGTCTGTGAGCATGCTGCTTTGGTCCATTCCTGAATTGGTTCTGCTTCCCCCTTTAAATATTACACTGCGTACCAGATGCATTCTTTAATATTTGTCTCAGTCTATTTATTATCTTGTTAGATGTTTTTTCTTTAAAGGCGCAACTCTACTTTTAACTTGCATTGTTGTCAATAATAGAAGAAACTAGCTGTAATACTCACATGCTACTTTGTAATCATGTCGATATGGCCAGGATTAACACTTAATTAATACTTAAATATGGGCAAGCATTTGAGTTCTTTCTTTTCAGTTACCAAAGAGCTGACTTTGTCTCCAGTACCTTTGTTACATGAAGTGTGTGTACCTCCTTGTCATGTCTCTTGGACCCACATGCAGGCTGCACTCTGCCTGCTCCCCACTTCCGTGCCTCACTGCAGCCTTTGAAAGTGGTGTGGTGCCATGTGTGTCCCGCTGCTGGACAGATCAGGCAGTGAGGCACATGGCATAGCTTTCAAAGGCTGCAGGGAGGCAGGGAGTAGGCAGAGAATGGAAGACCTGTGGGGCTGCTTTGGTGCGGGGGCTTGGGGCACAGGGATGAAAGTTAAGATTAGGGTAAAGCCAGTGGGGCTTGGGGCAAAGCTTGCTTGAAGGGACTGGGGACCAGAGCAGTTCCCTGGAGCCAGTGGAGCCTGTGCAGTGCTGGGATTGGTCCCTGCCTCTGCCTTGCCTTGGGGAGGAGCCGCTGCAGGCATGGAGAAGGAAGGGGCAGGGGCGATGATTACCCACTGATCAGCGGCCCAGCCCCTCATGGGCTGCTCTGTGGAGGGAGGCGCAGCCCCTGCACAGCTGAGCAGTATGTGTCCTGCAGTAGCCCTAGTATGCAGCATTAAAAAGTTACTGTGTGGCAACATTTTTTATTGTGCGCAGTCACGCACATGTGCAGCTTAGAGGGAGCCTTGCTAGTCAAGTATATAGGAGAGAGAAGAGCTATGTTAACTGGACATGTTCAGGGTTGTACAGGCTGGACTTGGACCAGAACTAATTCTGCCTTCAAAAAAGTCAGAGAACCTCTGGTTCAGTAATCTTTACTCCAATAACTCTTCTTCAGTCAAGGCATTTGTCTGTTTTGCTGCTTAGAATGTTTAGGTATTTGGAGACTGGACAAGGCCAAGAGGGTCCCAGGCAAGCACTCCTTGTAGGGGAACCCCATTGCATTCTTGTTATAAAGTGAAGTGGTGTCCTGCGCATTGGCACCAGATGACTTAATTGTTGCATGAACTGAAATTTCTGTGCATACCGGTGAGACTCTGGATAAGCAAATTTGAACGATGCCAGAACTTTTGCCAGTTGTTTGGTATTCTGTCAGCTTCAGGCCCAGTCAAGATTGTCTTTACCAGTAATGAGGACTTACTAGAACCACTTAAGTCTTGTGGCTGACACAAGTGATTTTAATACCAGCAGTAAAACAATTCAGATACCACTGCTTGCACAGTCACCCAACCCAGGTTCTTCTGACATGTAATTTGTATGAGACAAATAGACATTAAGTATCTAAAAAACTGAAACATTTTGATTCCCTGGATCCTCCTTTTGCTGTTTCATAAAGCTGAGCACTGTATTTGCCCTTTTCCAATCATCAGGGACCTTTCCTAATTCCTGTGATTTTTCAGAGATAGTGGCCAGTGGCTCTGAAGTTGCATCAGCCAAGTCCCTTAGCAGCCACAGGTGCATTGTGTCCAGCCCCATGTACTTATACACGTCCAGCCTTTCTAATTAATCCCTAAACTGTTCTTTCACCACTGTTGGCTGCTCACTTTTTCCCCAAACTGTGCTACCAGGTGCAGTAGTCTGGGAGCTGACCTTGTCTGTAAAGACTGAGGTAAAAAAGGCATAGAGTACTTCAGCCTTTTCTGCATCATCCGTCACTAGGATGCCTCCCCCATTCAGTAAGGGACCCATACTTTCCCTGACTTGCCACTTGTTGACATACTTGTAGAAACCCTTCTTGTTACCTTTCATGTCCCTTGCTAGCTGCAACTCCAGTTGCACTTTGTCCTTCCTGATTTCATCCCTGCATGCCTTGAGCACCTGAGGATTGTTTGTCAAAGTTTCCACTGTGTGTAAGCTTCCTTTGTGTGTTTTAGCTCACTGAAGAATTCCTGACTAAAGCAAGCTGGTCTTCTGCCATATTTGCTAGCCTTCCTGCACATTGGGATGGTTTGTTCCTGCTCCCCCAGTAAGCTTTCTTTAAAGGTTTTCTATAAAGCCCCTCATGACAATGGAAGAAGAATAAGAAAATAACTAGTGGTTGAGATTGACATCAATTGCTACCTGCAAGCCTAAGTTACATTCATGGTCAGCACACTGACTATGCATTAATCAGTGAGCATCTCAAGAAAGGTGCAGGCCATGATGGAGTACTTGTCCTTTTAGGACTCAGAGCTGTTCAGGATGTGCTGTCTAGGACAGTGGTGTTCAACCCTTTGGTCCCTATGGACCAGATGAGTGGTTCAGGGCCGGTCCGTGGGCTGGATCAGGCTCCATGGTGCCTTGGCCCAACCTCTGTACACCTGGATTGGGCCCTGCACTGGCCTTGCATACTGGGATTCATGCAAAGCTGGAGACCATTCCTTGTGCACTGGGAAAGTTCCCCCTACACAGTCCCACAGGCTAGGATTGGGCTTCGCCATAGCACACTGCTGCCACCTGGCCTTGTGTGCCAGTACTGTGCTCCTCTTCCAGGGATTCAGCCTTATGGTGCCCTGCACAACCAGTGTAGCACACAGGCCCATACTGTCTGGCTTGCAGAGTTCCCCATGTGTCCAAAAAGTTGGCAGTAGGGGAGCCAACTAATGCTGCCACTGCTTCCTTGCCACCAAATATTTTGTACCTGAGGGAAGCCCTGCAGGTCAGACGATATGGCTCTTTGGGCTGAATCTGGCCTGTGGGATGGGGATTGAGCGCTCATGCTCTAGAGATACCTATACCTAGGCTTCCTTTGGACCTAGCTATATCATCCCTGCCACAGCCAAGATAGTGAATAACACCCTGCAACCCTAGACTGATGTAATATTCCAGAAAACTCAAACTGAAACAAGGGCCACTGGTTTCCCTGCCAGTGTGTGGAACGTCTTCAGTACATTGGTATGTTACTTAATTGCAAAACTGTTAGAGTTATTTTAGAGAACATGACTTCTGGAAGCCCATTCTTGTGTTCCATCGGGGATAGTCTGCCTAGATATAAAACAGGTGGACCTCTAAAGATTGCTGTCCATAGTAACCCTTTCCTATCCTATTCTACTCACTTTGTACTTGCCCTAAATCCTTGTCAAGCCTCAGAGATCCTTATCACAGAAGTGTGGATTTGTTTCTTCTAGAAGTCATGGAAGCTTCTCCAGATATTTCTTTATTCCAAAATATAAATTGATCTTTATCATGCTCTAAAAGCTGAGGAAACTCAACAAAGACATATGTCACCCTAGGTTCAGAAAATACTTCTCTTTCATTCTATCTCCCCCAGCTCAATAGTAGTTTGCAACTCTCAGCTGACAGAATGTGAATTTCCTCTTTGCAATCCACCTAGGTCAAAAAAAGTACCTAAGATTCACATTGGACCAAACCATTATTAACATAGTTCTGCTCTTTTGACTCTGGACAGTATAGTGTTTTTACTAAATACCTGACCAAAGTGGTAATTTAAGGTTGTGGAGAATGCATATCCACCGATACTTGGATCTGTGTGCCCTTTCTCTGTTCTTAGAACTAACACTCCTGCTGCACCATGAGAACTTATCTATTTATGGGTTTGAGTGACAGTTTTAAAATAACTATGATTAGCTCCAGACCAGCAGGGACTGATCTGTCTGCCTGAGTACTAGTTTTGAGGTTTGCAGTTAGTGATAAAACTGCTTACAGGGAAATCAGGTGATGTGGTGTCAGAGGCTGCTAGTTTGTATGCTGACGTGTGCCTATGGATGCTTGTCATGAGGCCTGCAGTTATTGTCAGCTGTGGCTGAGATCAGTGCGTTTCTGTCCAGGAATTGCATGATCCAGAGACAGTGTTCTGTGTTGAATCCCAAGTGAATTCACTTGGTGGCTGAACCCACCAAATAAATGTATAAAAGGGCTGCCATTCTTTGTCTTATCTCTGAGTCTCTCATGGATATCTAGGAGTCAGATTGGAGTCCATTTGAAGATGCAACAGGTGTGGTTCCAGGAAGATCATCTGGCACTACCTTACTGCTTCTGCTCACCCATGTACTGATGATTCCTATCTCCAGTGAGAAAGGCAGTGGCTGCAGTAAAGGGGGGCTATGTTACTTCGTGTCCGTTGGATACACCAACACTTCCCTCCCACAGCAGCAGCATATCCCATGGGGAGTGGGGTGGGGGAGCATGAGGCTCATGTGTGGCCTGGGGCTACTGGGATGTGACCCCCCCCCCTCCCCCCCAAACTCATAGCTACACTGCCAGCTGCAGGAAAATCTGCCATTAGCTAGATCCAGTCTCTTTAATCATTGAATCCACACAAGGACAGTATGTTACCACTCCCTGCCCTACGGAATAAAAATTTCTCTAGGACCTTGTTCATATTTGCCATTTATTTAGGAACCACAGTCTGCTGGAATCTGTGTCATAATTGCCCACCCCTGCTCTAAGAGGACTGTGATTTTGGGCAGAGGGCTGCTTACCAAGTTTTGGCAAGCTATCAAGGGCCATATGGGTAGCCCCATCCCTTGACAGGTGCCCCACCCCCTGGTCACCATCTTGGGACCAGATGTCCTGCCCGTAACTTCTGACCTTTGCCACCTGAAGTGTCCCTCCCCTTGCCCCTGGAAGTACACCTTTGGGGAAGAGGGTTTGCCATCTTAGGGGGAAAAAAAAGCAAATTACATACTAAAAATCAAACGCCCATAATAATATATTTTAATTTAATTTAAATAAATATTTTTGTCCTGATTTGTGTGCGTTTGTGGTGTACGTGCAGAAGTGATTGGGTTTGTGGGGATGTGTGCGTGTGAATACAGATATAGGTAAGGGAGTGGCCAGCAGGCAGGCAGGAAAGTGGGGAAAGTGGCAGTGGGCGGGAGTGTGGGACCAATGTCACGGGGTCAGCTATGGCAGGGCCCAGAGTGAGGTGGTAGGAGTGTGGGGTGCAGACTGGTGGGGTCTGTGGAGCTGGGCTGTGCTGCACCAGCAGGGAGCAGGGGAGCTGGCTTGGCTCCATAGAGCGCCTGTTGGCCGGGACCCTATGCTCCCACCACCCTACTCTGGGCCCTGCCGGCGCTGGCCCCAGGACACCAGTGTGGGCCCCACGCTCCTGCCTGGCTCCCACATGCCAACTCCCAGTGCCCGTGACCCAGCCCCAGCCCCAGCCACGTAGCAGGTGGGGAGCAGTGCACAGCCCTGACCCTGCGCTTGTTGGCAAAGAATGAGCTGGTTCTCAATGTGGGAGAAAAGCCGTGCCCTGCCCCGTTCGTTGTCCCGTCCTGTGTTGTCCGTCCCCCACCCCCGGCTCTCTGGGGTTGGTGTTCCATGTTGCAGCTGCTTGCAGCCTGTATAGGACTGTCCTATCTCTCCGCCATGTTGCTGCTGCCTTGCAGGACAGTGATAGCAATGGAGAGCAGGCACAGGCAGCTCTACATGGCATGCGGCGTGGGGAGGAGATGGGGAGCGATGCTTTTCCCGCACCCTGAGCATCAGTTCATTCCACAGAAACTGTTGCTCCACATGGAGGGAAATGTCTCCCCTGGTCACTGCCACTGGGTAGTGTTTGCTGCAACTGCACTCACGGAGCTTGCGCTGCGCTAGGCTGTGGTGTTGCAGCTTTGCTGCCTCTGTGCTGCGCCCTGGCTGCCTCCTCATGGCCCCTGCTGCTGCCCTGGGCAGCATACAGGTGGTGGTGAAGCAGCTGCACCGCAGCCTAACGTGGTGTGAACTCTGGGCAGGCAGTCGCAAGTAAACATTGTCCAGTGGTGGCGAGCTTGTTTGATATAACCGTAATGCATATTATTCATAACTCAGATGTAGATTTCATTTTTAGAAGGTACACGCTATACATTTGAAAGCAGTGATTTATTTTGATATTTTTTTCAGATTGATTTTGCAGCTACATCAGAAAACTGAATTATAATTTGGTTATTTTATTTACCAAACCTAATTGAAGCAGATACTTGTGAAGTCATTGGGAAGTGAACTATCTCCAATTAACTAGATTAATCATGGATATTTGGGGGATATTTTTGCCGTGCTGTATTAGGAGGACATCAAATGAGCACTGCAGGTATATGTTATTAGCCTCGGGGTTTCTTCACTTTCTTCTAGATTTCTTCTCATCTTTGACTTCTCCTCTTTTATGGCCTGGTAAGCCTGCTGCCACGATATTTTCCCTTCTGTACCATTCCTTCACTAGATTTGAAATCATTAGAGCTGTTGTAGCTCAGAAACGCATCCCTCAAGACTTCTGGAATAGTCTGCTCAACATGTTTCTCTTTTGTTTCTTTTCCCCTTCCTCTTTTGCATTTATCTCCAGACTCTTCCTCCTTGTCCAGATCTACTCCATTCCCAACAACCCCACTGTTCATTTAACTTCTTGAAGTTTTAGAGAGATGTAAGGGGTTTGACTCTGTGTACACAAACTTGTACAGAGACAATGGGGCTGCTGAAGGGTAGGTAATCAGGTCTTTGATCTCTCATCTCCATGTACTGCTGTTAACAAGGAAGTTATCCCTGGAGATACAAATCCACAGTTTGAGAACTGAAACTAAGCATCACCAAGATGCTTAATGGGATCTTCTAGAGACAGAGCACTGAGTCCCATTGGGTAGAGTGGTTTTCTTTAATCTTTACTAATCTATAGAGAAGCCTCTAATATAATCTATGGCCTGTTGTGACCTAGTTATAAAAGGTTTTTAAAAAGGTTACATGAATATATTGTTTCAAATGGTATCTAATTAGATGTTATAATCCCTATTCCATGGTGATATTTTCAAGCTTTAACGTATCTTAAATTAAAATTATCTTTGTATAGGTTTATTTTTTAAGTATTTTAAAAATAAGATTAAATCAAAAACATCTGATTTAAGTAAAAAAAATCAGATTATTTATTTTATTTATTTATTTATTTATTTATTTATTTTTAACTGTTGATTTTTTTTATCCACCCTGACCTACAGTAAAGCTGGTTCTTGAAATGTCAGTTTGGATTCTGCAGCCTACCTCAGTCCCTTCTTTTGGAGACTTTGACAGTTTCAGCTTTGGAGGAAACCAGGGAAGGGTTGTGGATCTCCATCTTTCTGCCCTCATATGGGATCAAAATGGGGCATGGATGGTATATTCCTAATGGACACTGCTATTAAAGTGTTTACCTATAGTTGGGACTACCGGCACTGCAGTATCTTGATGAATCTCTGTTATTGCATAAATAATTTCTCTTAGTGCTTGTGTTGGCATGCATGTGATGCTAATTGGAATTCCAAGTACTTGATTCAGCTTTTGAACAAACACAGTATTTAGTTTTACTGGTACTTGGTTATGCAGTTGTGCAAATCATTGGATATGACATGGTCAAGATACTAAGAAAATGCTAATGTTTATACTAATCACTACAAAAATGGTTTTGACAGTTGCATTGGCTATTAACTATTTCTTGACTAAAACACTTTTTAAATTAACTTAATAAATTCATTGAATTGTTTTCTTTATTTTTAGCATGTATAGAAAATACGATTCAACTAGAATAAAAGCAGAGGAAGAAGTCTTTTCAAGTAAGAGGTGCCTAGAATGGTTCTATGAATATGCAGGTAAGGTGATCTGTATAAATTACCTGCTTTTGATCAGTGTTTAAATGTATTGAAATTTAAGGGCAAATAATAAATTAACTTTCTCTCATTCTTCAGGTGGTTCTAATTTGAATTGAGAGCCTTGTTGGTAAATCATAGTTTTTAGGAAGCAAATCTTTAAATATTGCTTTTTAGAACTTGAAGCCAAAAAGTTCAAGATATTCTAGTGTCTGATGGAATATAAAGCACACTGGGATAAATACGTTAGATCACAAGGAGACTCTTCAAATAGTACTTCATTGGCTTTAAGCTACATGTAACTAAATAAACAAGCTAGTAATTTGCCTTTTTAAATACAGTCAACCTTTTATATAGCAATGAAGTGTCATACTTAATTTATATTTCTAGCTGAAATATCTTTCTCTTGAGTTTAGTGCTCCAGTCAGAAAGCACGGGTCATTTTCACCGATTGCTTTGCTGCTGAGAAACTTAAGTCACTGCTATTGTGGATTTGTTTTCAAACAGGGAGGTGGGGAACCACGTTCAGTTGGTCACTGCTATCTCTTGTTTCAGTTCTAAGCAGAAAACTTAATTCGTTGCTCAGATCAGAATTTTTTCCTTACAATTATTTTTCATTTTTTAGCATATTGGTCATTACATTTCATACTCTGGGCATGGGTATGCATTGCATTTGTAGGGCTACAAAAATAGCATAAGCTCTACAGAAGTGTTGCTGGATGAAACAGCAGCTTCTCTTTACTGCTACATTTTGTAGCTCCACATTTAATGTGTAAACACTGTAGGGTCTCACAGTCTTGCGGCATTCCACAATGCTGTTTCCTTTCCTCCCCTCTTTTCTCTTCCTCCCCCCACAAGAGGGGAGGGAGGAAGAGCAAGGTGAACAGTTACTGAATGCTCCAATATGCTATTTCCCCTGGAAGCTGGGGAGTGGGTGGCAGGTTTGGGGGACCTGGAGCTGCTTTCTGGTCACTGACACTCCTGTGTTGAAGGGGAAGGTCTGGGTGTGGGGCAGAGGGCACAGGTGGTAGCTCTGTTTCTGGGAATTGGACACTGCTGTGTGCTTACTAACAGCCCTATCATACCTTCTTTGCAGTGACTTTGTATCTCTTCAGCTGGGGAGCTTGGCATGTCCCTCCACTTATGTAGCAGTACATTTTTGTGGCTCTTGAAAGTCCGTTGACACTTTTAGTGTTAAAAATGTAATGTCTATCCATGGCCTCAATTTCACAGTGGTATATTAAACAGGTCTTGACTCAGTAAACTTCTTTTGGGGCTACCAGCTGTGAATTTTCAGCATAAATGGTACTCCACATGTTTTAACAAAAGTTAGCTGATATCCTGCTACTTATTTAAGCAGACTTGTCTGAAGGAAGCAGTTTGAAATGGGAGGGAAATAAATTTGTGGAGCCCCAAGGGAAACTAAGTAGGTGGCAGATGTAAGAAATGGGACTGATGGTTAGTTCTTTGATAGTATGTGTAGTACTTCAGGTGGTAAGTGCATGTAATCTTTTTTGCAGATTCTGGCTTGGGTTGTGTGTATGGCTCATACTTAATTCCTTAGTTTTTTTTAAAAGAATTTTGGCTTTCCACTGGCTGCAAATGCAAGATGTAAACATGGAGCAATGGGGGATTGGTTCGGTTAGTAGTGGTGAATAATTGTTCTATAAAAGGCATTCTCAAATGAGAATTTAAAGTATTTACTTGGTAGGTTTTTTTCCTGTTACACATGCCTTCAGTTAATATTGCTGTGTTATTTTCCCCAGCATGTCTTTTCCTTGAGAATAATTGGAGTCTCTTTGACCGCTATTTATGTTGAGTGGGAGGAAGTGATGGGAAAGACAACCTGTATAATTAAAACCTGCTGTTTCTAAATTGCTTTTACAAGATTGAAAAGATCACCTAATAGGACAAGGTCAAATTCTGTTTGTTATTTTCTAAGCCTGTTCTTTGTTTTGTTTTGTATTGTATTCAAATTCCAGATTTCATGTAGAATTCCTCTAATGGGAGCCTTTTTACAACAGATAAAATTATCCTTATTCAAGAGGGATTTTTACCTCATTTAAAAAAACCCCCACAACTTGTATGTTGCATAACATGAGTTGGTGGTATTCATAAATTTTGATCTTATTTTGTAGTGAGAAGTGGTGAGACTTCTGACTTACTGCTGCTGTTTTAGCTGTTTGCATTTTTCCTTAGTTTTTAACCCTGCAAAGCAATTGCTGGTTATAATTATCTTCTGTTATGAAGTCTCTGTGGTGTGGCATGATATTGCAGTGTAAACAAAACAAGGTCATGAGACTTATTTCAGGATTTTTTGTGGTGATTCTTTCAGCAGTAGTGCCCTCTGTTCTCCCGTCACTTGGTATGAATCAGGCGGTTTGGACTCCTTCTCCTCTTCCAGGTCAATTGCCAATTCCTTTCCCAGGTCAAAAAGATTCTTCAGATCCAGGTTCAAGACTGAGTGACTTCCATGGTACTAATTCATTGTCTTTTCTCACTGAAGGAGAGCTTTTACTCTATCATTTTATCAGTTGGATAACCTCTGAGATTTTCAGGATTTGATGCAGTATATGGTCCAGGCCCTACAGATTTCTCATGAAAGAGTCACCATGCTTGCTGACCAGCTAGTTGACATACCTGTTCTAAATCCACTTTTCTTGACAGGGAGGTCTTAATAGACCTGGCCAAGTTCTGTCGGATTGCTGCTTTGAGTTCTGAGAATTGGAAGAGGGTGGACAAATGGTGCCAAGCCCTCTTCAGAAAAACTGGGTTTTTTTTTATATTCACCTCCTTTTTTATTTTTATTATATTTTTATTATACTCCTCCTTTTGATGGTAGCTGTGGCAAATAAAAAAGCCAAACAACTGCATTGCATTTCTAACAAAACAGCTCAAGCTTGTTCACATATTTGTTTGGATGATCTATTTTTCATCCAGCCTTTGATTCTAAAAAATAAATGATTTAAGCTCTTCTGGCTCTGTGTGACTAGGTGTATGGGTGGTGGGAGGACATTGTCAGTACCATTATCTCCCTTGCCTTTACCTATGTCATATTGTCAGGTGAGTGTTCTCAGTGTTTCTGGTGCTTTGCCTTGTAGTTGTGTGCGAAGGTTTGAAGTGATTTTTTTCTAGAATCATAGGGCTGGAAAGGACCTCCAGAGGTCATCTACTTCACCCTCCTACCTGAGGCAGAATCATCCCTATTTGAACCATTCCATGCAAACCATAATCTAAACTCTACATAAGACTACCGTCAGCCATGACACAAGACAGACCTAAGACCCCAACCTGCCACAGGTAAAGCAGGGGAACCATGGCAGCCAATGTGTATGAGATGTCAATATATGCTCAAGAGATTCCAGGTAGGGGGCAATGCCCCCCACTACAGAGGAAGGCAAAAATCCCCATAGTCCATACCAATATGACCATGGGGTAAAATGCCTTCCTGATCCAAAATATAGTGATCAGTCTGACTCTCAGTGGAGGGGCAAGCTAGGAACCTTTGACTTTGGTCCCAGCAGGAACATTGGCAACACACTTCAGTCAGAGGCCCCAGCCTTGGCTGTAGCCAACACCAAATGCCTCTAGGAAGGCATAGAAACACCCTGACACACATGTTTCCAGCAAGATGTTTCACTGTGGGACTGACATGGTCACTTGTCTGATTTGGTATCAAGCAAGCTTTAATAATAATCCCAAGACTGTAGAGAAAATATAGCTGCACATGCAACCTGACAGGCAGCATAAGAGTTTCATAACAATGGTCTTCAGTGGGCTAGTCCTCTGATCCTTTGCTGCATGCATGATGTTCTTAGGAGTCTTTTGACCCAATTTCAACAGAAAGGAAATAGCACCTATGTCTGTCTCCCCAGTATCACAGCCAGCTCGCATGCACACACCCACCTGTTTCATGGTTTTATATTGTGCGGTTGCTGCTTCCCAGTCATTGGCACCAATTATCAATCAAGCTTATCAAATGGTTGGCGACCGTTGATCCTTCTGGATCATGGTGTATGCGTGACAGGTCACCCAGACCTTTGACACATATGCCTAGGCAGTAGTATGGAGGAGTAGAGGCTACCCAGATTTTTCATCCCCTCTTTAGGCCATTGAGACAGAATCCAAAGGCCAGACTGAGTCCAGACATTTGGTGCCTCCATGAGTGTAGTTGTATAAGCATCCAGGAATTGAACCTGGGCCTCTTGTGTGGCAGACAAGGATTCTGCTACTGAACCAAAGGGGGAGTCCAATTAAGCTTATATTTTTACTATATATAGACTTTAAACAGAAGATGCACGGAAATTGTCTGTGATTGCCAACTTCACATTTAATTTATAGCATTCTGCTTCTGTCTTGGGCCTAGTTTTGTTCAAAAAAATATTAGCTTGTTTCAAAATCTCACACTACAACATATAGCAGAAAAGTAGAGAAGAGGGCAACCAGTGAAGCCTGGAAGTATGAATAATACCAGTGGTAGAACGTAGGCGTAGCTATGCCTAGATTATCCCAACCAGTAGCTTTCCAACCTCTTCTTGAATATCTCCAGTGATGGAGAGTTCACAACTTCCCTAGGCAATCTGTTCCACTGGCTATCCAATCTAAGCTTTCTTTGCAGCTTCAAGCTGTTGGTCCGTGTTTTCCTCTCTGCGGCAAGAGAGAAAAGGTTTACAAGCCTTTTATCATCTTTGCTGCTGACCTCTGGACCCTCTCTAACCTTTTCACTTCCTTTTAAAATGTGGAGCCCAGAACTGCACACAATACGGGGCATCCTTGGGTAAATGATTGCTTGTGAATGAAAGGCATTGGACTTGGTGGCCCAAGCAGTCCCTTCCAGAACAGTGTTTCTATAGCAGACACCTTACCAAAGGAATTCAAAAAACTTCTTTTGGGCCTTGTGTCTGAAGAACATGTGGTGGCTAATATTACTCCCAAGATACTGTGGCCTGTTTGATACCCAGGGCAGTGTCAGTAGGCATTCTTCATACCTCAGAGTTCTGAGTTTCTCAGTTGTTTTATGCCGAGATTGCTGGTAAACACTCAGAAGTCCAACCAGCATCCAAAGGCTGGAGTTCAAAGGAGCCATTTAGGACTTCATGGCCATATCTACACGAGATGCTGACTGTGCAGCCGTTACTACGCAGTCATTTAATACTTGTATAAACAAGAGGCACCTTGAACCTAAAAAGGTTGAGAACCATTGCTGCAGAGTAGAGCTAAGATCCAAAATAACTTGGATAGACTGCAGAAGTGGCTTCCAATCAATCGGATGAGATATAACAAAGTTCTGCACCTAAATAATTGCATTCACAATTACAGACTGGGGAATGGGAATGACTGGCTTGGCTGCAATACTTCAGGAAAGAACCTGTGGATTACAGTGGACCATCAGCTGAATAGGAGCCAACAATACCTTCTTGTTGCTAAAAAAGCAACAGGTTACTCAGTTGCATCTCTATTGCAGTATCTCTAATAATACTGTCTCTATTGCAAGTCAAAGAAAGTGATTATGCAGCTCTGTTCAGCAGTGGTGAGGCCTTATCTGAAGTACCGAGTCCAGTTTTGGGTCCAAAACTTCAAGAAAGATGTGGACAGATGGGAAAGAATCTAGTGGAAAGTGACAAAAATGATTAGAGGCTGGGGAAGCCTGACTTAGGAGGAAAGGCTGAAAAAAAACTAGAGTTCTTTAGTCTGGAGAAGAGAAGACTGAAGGAGGATTTGGTAAGTCTTCCAGTACCTGAAGGGCTATTATACAGAGGATGGAGATAGACAGGAATCAGAGCAATACCTTCAAATTGCAGCAGAGAAAACTTAGGTTGGAGGTTAGGAGGAACTTCCTATCTATGAGGGTTGTCAGGCATTGGAACAGGCTACCAAGAGACATTCCCTGGAATTACCTGGAATGTCTATCCCTGGGAATGTTCAAGAGTGGCATAGATGGACGCTTGGCTGGGATAGTTTAGTTGGAAATGATCCTGCCTTGAGCAGGGGGCTGGTCTAGATTACCTCATAAGGACCCTTTCATCCCTTATTTCCTGTGATTCTAACTGACATGTATCTGCAAGGTGATCATGAGGAGCTCCATTTGTAACTTTTCCATATTCAGTAAAGTAGAGTCTTTCAGTTATTTACCTAGAGCAGTGGAGCTCAACTTCTGGCCTGCAGGCTGAATCTAGTCTCTGGAGTTATGTTATCTGGTCCTTGGATCTGGAGAGTTGCTAGCAGTACACAGTGTTGCTCCATGTGCAGGATCCCGGGGAGGGGGGAACAGGGCCAGCAGACTAGGCTGCTCTGTGCATGGGTTCCAGTCTGTGGACTCTCCCTGTGACACTCACCCAACCCATGGGGCTAGAAATGTTGAGACCCACCTCCAGGTGTGCAAATGCCACTTTAGAGTCACCTGTAGTCACGTTGTGCCTATGGAAAATCACTCAAGGGAGACAAGAGAAGTTACTTATCAATAAACAGAGTTCCTTGAAATGTGTAATTAGTTTTGCATGAGCACATGCATGTCTACACCCACATCTTGCACTCATCCCATCTTCCTTGGAGTTGCATGCAACTTTAAGAATGGGGTTGAGAGGAAACCAAAAAGGAGGTAGTGTGTGGTACCCTACATTGCCTTTATACAGAGCTTGAGAGGGGTTGAGGCTACAGTGTGCTTTATGCGTTATGTTAAGGCAAAAAGTCCAAGCGTAAGTTTTGTTATGTATATTTACCCATAATGAGGGTATGGAACTCTAATTTTTCTTTATATGCAACTAAACATATGGAATCATACAAAATTTTAGTCTGTGTTGCATGTTTGCTTTTCTCTTGCATCAGTGATAAGCTTCCAATGAATTTTAAATTAAACAGAAATGTAAAATGGCATTTTGATTGCAGGAACTGATGATGTTGTGGGTCCTGAGGGCATGGAGAAATTTTGTGAAGACATTGGAGTTGAACCAGAAAATGTAAGTTTGAGCTCTTTCCTCATTATGCTTCAGCAAGTAGCCTGGTTAACTGTTGACCAGCTATCTTCATGAAACATTGGACACATTTTGCATTTTTAAAAAGTTGTCATAGCTTTAATTAGAGATGCACAAACACATTGGTCTGATATCGGATTGGCCCTAATATAAAAAAAATTGACTGTATCAGAAATGTGTCCTGAAGTGGCCAATAATTTGGCAAATAAATGCCCGTGTGTGCACGCAGCCACAATGCAGCATGTATACAGTGAGGAGGAGTATAGCCAGCAGTGTGGAGACCTGCGTGCACCTGGTAAGCTTGTGGTGGGGGAGGGGGGTGAGGAAGAGGCATGGGCAAATCAACACTCCCCCGCAGCAAGGGAAGGAATGTGGCTGGGGCTGGGATAGGCACTGCCTAGCCGGGGCAGGGCAAGCATGGGACAGAGCTGTAGGTGGGGAGGGCTGCTCTCACTGCTTGTTTGGGAGGGCACAGTGGGGTGTGGAGGGAGAGGTACCACCATCCTGCAGTTGCAGCCTGCCCTGCCCCACCCCGCGCAGATCCAGGGGCACATGCCACCCTCCCAGACGAGCGGCAGGAGCCGGCCCCCCTGTGCCCCAGACGCACCATGGTTCCATCTTGCACCCACCATACCCCAGCTGGGCAGTGCCTATTCCAGTCCCACTCCTTCCCTCACCATGGGGAGCATGGAACTGCTCTCCCCTTTCCTCCCCACTTCCCATTTCATCACAGCAGACTTATTAGCTGCACACAGCTGTATCAGAAATCAGATTGATATCAACCAATATGCCTCCATAAAAATCGGCTGTCAGTATCAGCCCCCAAAATCTCTGTCAGTGCACCCCTAGTTTTAATTAGTGAAACATTAGGCAAGAAGGCTTATTGGTTGTTTAGGTGCATGTGTAAAAATGCCTAATGTTTTCAGAGTGCAAGTGCCACAGTGCTGGGCTTTTTGAAAAGCTCCTGGTGCTGCGATGCTAACAGTTGTATAAGCAGCAAAATGTCCATTAGTGCTGTGAAAATGACAGAGGTATACTTTTGAACTAAAACACCTTCTATGTATTTTATTTCAAAATAAAACTAAAATTGAACTAAAATTACATAGAAGGTGTTTTAGTTCCAAAATGCTCCAGTGTCATTTTCTATGCGCTAATGCTCATTTCAATGTTTATATGACTGCATACGCATGAGGAGCAGACTCGATTAATTGAGTGTGCTCTGAAGCAGTGGATCTCTGGCGCGTTGCAGGATGAAGAAATATAAGTATAAACGCCAAGTATGATTAATTTTAGAAGTGGTAACTGTTAACCTCTGAAAAGTAGTTTTTCAAAAATGTGTTGGCTGATTCAAATTGAACAATAATAACAAAGGTTGTTGGACTTCCTTTGCTTGCTTCAGATTTCTGAGGAGAGTGGAATTCCAAATGGGAGAATAATTTACTAGTCTTGTCTATGTGATATATGCCATTTTGAAACTGGGCAATAGGGAACATCTGTTGGGGCTGGAAGGGACCTCATGAGATCAAGTCCAGCCCTCCTGCCAATGGCAGGAAGTCTGCTGGGGTCAAATGATCCCAGCAAGATAAGCATCCAAACTCCTTTTGAATGAGTCCAGAGTAGGTGCTTGCACCACCTCTGGGGGGAGTCTATTCCAGACTGCACATTCGGACTAACGTTTTTCATTATGTCCAGTCTAAATCGGCCTTCCTGAAGTTTGTGGCCATTTGCCCTTGTTATCCCTTGGGGAGCCCTGGTAAACAACTTTTCTCCCAGATCCTGGTGCCACATCGCTTATATACTTATAGGCTGCTATCAAGTCCCCCCTGAGCCTTCTCTTCTCCAGGCTGAAGAGTCCCATGTCCCTCAGCCTCTCCTCATAAGATTTGCTCTCTTGGCCTTTGATCATGTGAGCTCCCTTGGCCTTTGATCAGTTCCCCAGCCATTGAACGGTGAGATGGTTGAAGCTGCAGTTCTCCAGCTTAACCATGAGGACATCATGGGAGACCATGTCAAAAGCTTTCTTGAAATCCAGATATATAACATCAACCTCATCTCCCTTGTCCAGGCAATGGATCACCTGGTCATAGAAGGAGATGAGTTTGGTTAGGCAAGACCTTCCATCAACAAAACCATGTTGGTTGGTACTCAGAAAGTTGCTTTCCTTTAGCCTGTTGCTGATGGAACCCTTGATGATTTCGCCAGGATCTTTCCAGGGATGGATGTCAGATTGATCGGCTTGTAATTCCCCAGTTCTTCCTTCCTTTCTTGAAGATTGGGACCATGTTGCCCCTTTTCCACTCTTCTGGTACCTCTCTTGAGTGCTACAAGTTCTGAGATATCTTCACCATAGGGTGTGCTATGATGTCCACCAGCTCCTTCAGGACTCTTGGGTGCATTCCATCTGGGCCCATGAACTTATTGATGTTGAGCCTCTCAAGGTGTTCCCTCACTTGATCTGTCTCAATTGTGGGCCCATCTCCCACCCCCTGGATACTTTGTGTCCTGTCTGATAGGGTGATCTCCTTGGGTGGGTGGAAGACTGATGCAAAGTAGTCATTTAGGAAAGTGGCCTTTTCCTGAGTGCAAGATGTCGGCTACCCCATTTGATCTAGCAGGGGTTCCAATGTTGCCTTTGTTCTTTCTCCAACTTCCCACATATCTGAAGAAGTACTTTTTGTTGCCCTTGATTCCTTGGCTAGCCTGAGTTTGGTTTCTCCCTTTGCTTTTCTGGTCTGCTCTCTACAGGTGCAGGCTAGTGCTGTGTAATCCTCCTTGGTGATGATTCCCATTTTCTATCTGGTGTAGGCTTCTCTCTCTAGTTTCAGGAAGTCCAAAAGTTCCCTATTGAGCCAAGGGGGCTCCCCAGCCTGCTGACTCGATTTCTTGCAGGACAGAATTGACTTTCCTTGTGCTTCGAGGATTGCGTTCTTAAGGAACAACCATTCCTCCTGGACTCCCCTTTCTAAGGGACTGTGGTCTCTTAGTGCCTGGCTGAGCAGTCTCTCCTGAGTTTGTGACAGTCAGTCTTTCCAAATCTAAGGATTTCTGTATTACTGTACATACTACTTGGTGTACTACTTTGTTTCATTCAAATCCATAAAGCTATATTATAGACCAGGGGTTCACAATTGGTGGCCTGCAGAGAGTCTGGATATGGCCCAGGAATGTCCAACATGACCTAAGGTGACATGCAGCTGTGTTGTGTTGCCCATCACCTCCACAATACCCATCTCTGTACCTCTCCATGCTGTTTTCTTATGCCTGCACTTACCTTGCAGCAGAAGGGCCTGAAATCTGCAGCAAAAGTAAACAGAGGTGGCTTGAACAATTTGGGGGCTAGAAGTTTTTGGCCCACAGCAGGGGGCTGGGATTGCAAGCTCTGGCTTGTGGCAGCCATAGGTTGCTGCCTCCTCTTAAGGCGTTACAGGTAGTTACAGGTATTTGATGTGAGAGCCTGTTTCATGAAGCAGTGTACGGCAAGCATATTTCCCAGGTTGAAATATGCAGAGGTGATGTTGTCTTGAAGACCTACATTTACTGACATATGTACCCTTATTTTCAGGAGAGAGGTTCATTACTCTTGAAGTAGTTTAACATAGGGTCAAAAGTTGGAGCACACTTCATGATATGAAAATGACAGCAGAGCCCATATCTTCCCCAAAGATTTTGTAGGTATAGTTTGATTTGACTGTCCAGAGTTACCAGGAAGGGCAGTGCAATGCACAATTATTTATTATATAGATGAGCAGTTTGCTAAAATCTAGAGCTTCTAAAAAGCTCCGTTTTCTTGGTAGGAAGAGTCTGAGTATCCTGACTGTTCCATTCATATTTGAGTGACTTTTACTCTAAACCAAATAAAAGCATATATCCAGTCTGTTAAGTAATAACTGTCCAAGACTATTTATTTTTTGTTTTACCTAATAGTGTGCTCTCTTAAACAGGTAGTTATGCTTGTGTTAGCTTGGAAATTGGACGCACAAAACATGGGTTACTTTACGTTACAAGAATGGTTAAAAGGAATGACATCACTGCAGTAAGTGCCTTGAAGTTTTATAAGCTTTTTGTATTTTGTTATAGTAAATCTGGTAATTTAAAATGCATTTTTATCCAGAGTTATGTTGGTTTAGTGTATGTGTTGATTTAGTGCTCCTCTCCAGAGAAGTAGACATACGATTTCACCCTTTTCCTACTTACAGCAGTGTGTGGCTTTCAGGCATTTTTAAACCTTATGCATCCTCACAATTAGGCTACATAGGCTCTGATGACTAAACCAAAAAGTCTTAAAATACCTGCAACCTCAGGCATAATGTTCATGTCTATGGATTTAATAGTACTAGCTGAAAGGAATAAGGTATTTTGTCTTGAATCTGCTTTATTTACTTAACTCTGTCTGAAAATAAGTCATTATCCTTTTGGCTTCTGCTCTGTTGACCCATAACTACTACCAGAAGTATCTGCTTTGCATCCTCTTTACAGTTATCCTTCTCAGTACTTTTGGTTCCTCAAAATATTATTTCCAGGTATGCTTCTTTCAAAAAAAAAAAAAAGCCTGCCTCCTCCCTGCAGTCCAAACTTTGGGAGAAAGTTTCTCTCTCCTAGGTCTCCTTTTGACTTGTTAGTGATGGGGCTTGTACCAGGTAATTTTGATTTGACCAGTGTGTTCATGCTCTAGATATGCTGTGGCTATTCAGACCCCGGCCAGGCTATTATAGCATGAATTGTTTAACACATCAAATAACCACAGTATTTTGTTACTAGTTGCAAGCTTTGTTGCACTCCATTAAAAATCACCAGTGTTTATATTGGCACAAACTCTGATGAGGGCACTCTTTTTTCTGTTTGTTTGTTTTTGTGTGTATCCTGCACCTGGTCCCCACTACATTGTTTAGCTGACATAACTCAAATTCTGCCAACAAAACTGAGAATGTATAGACTTGCCCAAGTTTTCTGCCAGCTTCACAGCACCTTTTGTCACCTGGTGTCACTTGCTATACACCATATGTCCTCCCCTGCCAGTAGAACTGCAATTCTGCCTGGCTTCTGGCACCTCTACGCAGCTTCTATTGAGTGGTTGCTTTGGCGCCTTCTGCATAGTGGCTGTGTTCAGTTGGAAGACATTTCTTTAGCAGACGTCTTGTAATATTGACCAGCCCTTAGACTTAACTGAAACTTGTAGCTTATCAACTTAAGCTGATGTGAAATAACTGCTTTTAACCTCTGGGCCTGGGTCTAGGTCTGGGTTTGGGTCTGTATGCACGAGTGTACTAGGGTTCAGCAATCATTAACCTAATTGTGTAAATTGATTTGGTGTGAACTCTTTGTTCACACACTTACTTTGGCTGAAGAACAAAATAGGCTGAAGCCCTTTCTTTTGAAGGCTTCTCAGTGTAGCGAAATTGAAGAACCACTAATGAGAGAATTCTGGGTTGCAAATAAAGGTAGGAGAATGTAGGCAGAGAGTCTGATTTATCCAAAGCATATCAAATAAGTCTGATTTATCCAAAGCAGCACAATGATGGTAGAATTAACACACTTTAAAAATATTCATACACAGAGTTCCATCAGCTGATTTTATATACGTATATTTTTTCTATTTAGGCAACCCCCAGCACATGTGCCAGTGTGTGGCATGCAAAGACATTTTGCTTGGCATACATGCGTCAAGACAAATGGTGGAGGAGCCACGAGGAACACGATTCTTGTTGTGGCAGTGCAACACTGGCCCCCTTCCCCACCGTACTCCCCTGGGGCATGAGTGCACCCACTTCTGGCAGTGACCTTTGCTAGGGTTCTATGAACCCCAGTGCAGCTACTTGTAGTCTCCCTACCACCTGCTCTGAGTAGTTCAGACTGTGGTGGGTGTCAGAGACCTGCCCAGAGCCTGGGCCAGCTGTGACAGATAGCCAGGAGGCTGCAAGCAGCTGTATTGGCATCTGTGGAGCACCAGCCTGGCTTGTTTGTTGCTGGCTGTGGGTGTATGCGTGCCTTGGATGGTGGGGAAGTGGCTGGGGCTATGCTGCCACAACAAGGATCAGACCCCATGGTGGCTCCTCCACTGTATGCCCCTAGAACGCCAACATTTTACAGGCCGAGGTTGCAGGTGTTTTCGGCACTCTGTCCAAAAACATTGCCAACACCTATTCTAACATTTAATTGCCTTGTATAGGTAAGTTTCTAGTTTTTTAAATTGATTGGGAGCAAGTTTTCCTTTAGGTTTAATTTAAACCTACATAAACTTTTGAACCAAAAGGGTTTATACCACCTAAGGTTTTATGTCAGTTTACCTAAATCAATTTCCATTCACATTTTGGGTTCAGCCCAAATTCATGCAACTCTTGAAGACAAGCCTAGAGCCATATGTTTAACTTCTGTGGAAGAGGCATACAAAGGAAGGGAGTGAAACTAGAGATGGATATGTTTTCAATACTAGATCTTGGCTATAAATCACTTTCTCTTTTTTTTTTGTAGATGTGATGCAACAGAAAAACTAAGGAATTCCTTGGATTACTTAAGAACTTTATTAAATGAGCCAACAAATTTTAAACTTATTTATAGATATGCATTTGACTTTGCACGGGTGAGTAGTCCAGGAGTACAAAGTCTGGCATTATGTTTTTTTATAGCTCTCTGTAGGTTTACTTTTATACCTGGTATTTTAGAGGTTGTACTAGTTGCTCCTAGAATACCTGTCAGAATTGCTTCTGACGCTGGCACATGTGAGAAGCAATGTGTTTGCTCTTTAAAACCCATCTTGCACAGAATTTGAAACATACCAAATATCAGAATCTCAAAGGAAGAATACATGTAAGGGAAGAATGATCTTGTAGTATTAGTTTTGGATGTGGAATATTCAAGATTAGTTGCCTGTGCTGTCACAGTTTTTCTTCATGACTTTTGACAGATCACTTGGGCCCCATTGCTCTGCTTATTGAAACAAACCACAGGGCTCCCATTGACTTAATTGGTGGAGGATTTCAGAACCGTAGTACAAGTGTAGTATCTGTTCTTATCAGTTTAATATCTCTGGCTCAGTTTCCCATCTGTAAAGTGAAAACAGTACTTTCCTATTACCCAGCACATGGGTATCAAACTTATGGCCTGTGAGCTAGATATAGCCCACAGAACTGCTGCATCTGCCCTGTTGGCCTAGTGCTAGGCCATGGGTATTGGGAGGTGGGGGGCAGTGTAGAAGCTGGAGCCCTAAGGGCCTGTTGGACATGGGTGTTGGTGACAGGCAAGTGAGTGAGGGCTGTGGTAACGCAGCCCTGCTTGCCCTATAGCCACTTGGCCTGCTAGGCTCATAGCTGCTTGCCCACCACCACTGTTGCTGGTTTCCATTGTTGCTGGCCTTATGGATGCGGCTTGCAAGGAGCCCAGCTGTCTAGGTCCAGCCTGAGACATTGGGTAAGTTTAACACCCTTGACCTAGGGAATTGTGTGTACATACATGAAAAACTGTGATGCACTTAGATACTGTGATAATGTAAAATACTCACAGCCACATTACAGATGGGCGCTCCAGCTCTTAAAACGTGCCCGCTTATTCAGGCAGATATTTTCAAGGCTTAAGGGGATTGCATCTCTTCTTTTTATTATAGCAATCGGAAAGCTACTAACCAATTGCCTGTCAAAAGTGATGGGAGGCCGACAGAGGCCTGTGTTGTGTTGAGTTGTGCCGTGCTGCCCCCCGCATTTCGGGTCTGGCCCTACTCCCCCTGTTTCCCCCTCCCCCAGGAAGTCCAGCGCCGCTCCCCACCACCACCAACCACACACTGGGTCCACCTGGCCTGCATCCACCTGCCTCCCTTCTCTGCTCCCCTCCTGTCCCAGTTGTTGGCAGGGCCTGGTGGTGGTGGCGGAAGGGTGCCGTCACGGTGCTCCCCTACCCCCACTCCCTGCTGGCTTCTGTCAGGACCAGGTGGCAGTGGGACCAGGGGCTCCCTGTCTTAGAATGAACTACTGGGTTCAGAAGATTCCCCGCGCTTGAACAAAGGATGTACTCATGGTTGTTCTCACCCTTGCAAAGCTTTAAGGATACTTGCAGAGGCAGGTAATAGGACAGAGCAGAGAGGATGGTCACGTCACATCAGCTCTTGGTGGCAGCCGCCACCCCACATAGTTCCCCTGGCCCTGGAGCGTGCCGATCCTGGGGATGTGATAGCCTGCGCCGGGGCTCCACGGAAGTCAGAATTCTTGCCAGAGTGGAGGAACTCATTGTAACTTAATGCACAGTTTATGTAGTCTAGAGTAAATAATGTTATCTCGAACTAGGGTTTTGGTTATTTCAAGCTAAAAATTTGGGGATGAGTTGTGATCTAACACGCCTGGTGTTTACCACATTCCACTATATTACAACATTCTACTATCTAGGTTCATAGTTCAGTCACGCTCACAGAGCAAGAAGCTACATGCTGTTTTGCCAGCCTACTATGGAGTCAGCATACAAAACTTGCTATTAGTATTTAGCAAAGCCCTTACTATTACACTCCCCTGCTCTGTCACCACTGCCTGCAGCTGGCCTGGTCCTCACCCCCTGTCCCCTGTGTCTGCGCTGTCTCCAGTCTGAATGCTTTTGGAGCACTCTGGTTGTTTCAGTCAGCCAGTCAGAGCACAAATAAAGTATTAGAGACAGACAGACTAACTAAGGCTTTTATAATATTAGTATATTGGAAATTGAGGTACTTCATATATAAGGGACTATTTCAAAAGAAATACTATCACTATTTTTTAACCTTTTCAAGGTAATAATAGCTTTGCAGAAGATTCATGACCGTGCATTGCGGCCCAAAATACATTTTTTCCCCTTTGTATTAAAAAGGCAGTTGTAACAGGGTAAAACCTGCATTAGTTTCAGAGGATCAAAACTGGTATGAAGTCTATGAAGTTGGACAGAACCATGTGTTACACTTGCAGAAAATCAGTATCTCAAATGTTACCCTTAATGCAGTGCCCAATTTAATTTTTTCTTTTCAAGGAAGTGTTTTCTATAGGTTCTTCACCGTGGAACTCCTTGACCTTCTGCTTAACAGAATGGGCTAGATTAGTGGAGCTCAACCTTTTGCCTCTATAGGCTGGATGGGCAGCGTCTGGTCCTTCTGCAGGCTGCATCTGACTGGTGGCTGCAATCTGGCACCTGAGACAGGTGCATCAGGCACCCATCCAGCCATGCAGGCAGAGGTGGGGGCAGCGTGACCTTAATACGTCTGATATATTTGGTGGGGGTGGAGGGCGCAGGGAGAAAGGGGTGTGACCCAGCCCCAACCTGGCTGGGTGGAGGGAATGGGAGTAGGCCGGACCCATAGGGGGTGGGAAAAAGGGGGCATGGACCAGCATTAAACCAGCTGTGCAAGGGGTAGGTTGTGGCCTGGCTCTGACCCACCATGCAGTTAGGCGTTTTGGCAGCAGGGAGGGGTGGAAGTTTTAACTGTTACTGCTGCCAAATTTTCTGAGCCCTGGGGAGCTCCGCAGACTGGATTCCAGTGCTCTGTGAGCTGCATTTGACTTGTGGTCCAGAGGTTGATCACTGCTGGGCTAGAATTTTTTATGATTAAAAGTAATAAGGTGCAGTGTCATAACGAGCTTTGAAACGGGATGTCAAAGTAATGCTGTCAGTGCTGGCTCAGACTAATTTAAAGGGTTTTTTAAATGGTTTTTTATTGGTATTTGAAGGAAGAGAGAGATCATATTGTAGCAGTCTCTTGTATAAATCCCATAGCTTCATTTACTAGTCCACTGAATTATGTATTGATCTCCATTTTTTTTCAACACTTATCTAAGTGTTTTTGTCTCTTGGAAACCTGAGGAAAAAAGATGTCTGATGTAAATTTTGGTTCATAACTCTTTTGGAAGCCTGTGATTTCAGTACTTATTAGAAACAAGCAAATCAGAATAATATCTAATGCAGAAGATATACAGTATACAGGTAGAACTATGTATGGCATCAGGGATCATTATTGGAAGGAAATCTAGATTTACTCTCCAGAATGTTAGTGTGCAGAAGATCAGACCTCTATAATGATCACAATTTATGTGGCAAAGCTGAAGATTTGCATGTGGGAAAGAACGAAGTCCCCCAAAGCAACAAGAAAATTAACAAAAGGCTAACAGATGAAACTTTACAAAAAACAACTTAAAGTTAATCTGAACAGGTCTAGATGTGTGAGATTTACGTTCACCATGAGTATCATGACAGCAGTCATGCAAAAAGTTAACATTGATGTATGTTAACTAGTTATCAGGTAAGAAGCTAAAGTCTCGATAATTAAGGATACAGGGAACTGTTTCAAAGGAGCTAAGCAGACTAAAGTAAATGTCTTACCCCTTAAATACCTACAAAAAAGAAATAGCTTTTTGCAGCATAAAACATAGGAGAAAACTAAATTGCAGACGAGAGAAAATACATACTGGAGAAGTTGAAGAGGCTACTGAAAAAGGTAAACTCAACATGTTTCTCAAACAAGTCAATATTTCCTAGAGGATCTCTTACAAAAAAAACCCCAACAACTTAACAAAAGAATAGAGAGAGAGTAGTAGACAGATTATCTGGAAACATTGAACAGTTCAGCTTAAACTATTAACTTGACAAAAATTAAGAACCTAGAACTAGGTGTTGCAACATCTCTCAAAGAAGTGAAGAACATGAAATGTTAATAGCTGGAGAAAACCCTGGCTAAATCAACCTGGAATATAGTGAAATAAATATTGAAAGCTTAGTCTTGTTTCGTGAATAACTGGATGTTTCAGTGAAGTGTAGAACCAGGAAAGTCTGTGAAAAAATACTATATTTCAAAATATCAAAGAAAGGTGATATAAGAGACTGCAGTAATTGGATAAATTTTAATGTTTTTTGTGGTCCAGAAAAATAAAGTAAATAGTTGACGCAAAATTGGGATAAGAGCAAACTTGATTTTGATCTGAAAGATCATAAGAGGTTTTTTTTTTTACCCTGAGTAATCTTCAAAGAGAACAATGAATGGAAAAAACTGACCTGCCCTACGCTAAGATTTTGAGAAAATTTGACGGTCTCTGTTGCAGTTCACTAGAACATCTTGATTAAAGCAATTATAAAAATAATTGGGCTCAGCATGCCCTGTAAATGCAGAATTAAATTAACTGTTTAACAATCAGTGGTCTCAAACAAGGATACAGTATATTTTCAAAAGTATAGGTAAAGGCATTGCATGACTTAACCAGTAGGTTAGAAAATTCAGGTTTTGCTGATGAGCAGTCCTTTAAATGGCAGCTCAGTTAACATGAAGACAGACTGAAATACCATTCTGTATTTTAAAAAGGGTGTTTGGTTTTTTTAATAAAAAAATAGAGCCCCAGCAACTCCAATCTCTAGAATTACATTAGAAAGCAAACAGATGTAAGAGGTGAGTTTTCAGACATCAGCGTTTCCATGCCAACCAGTAGGACACTGAGAAGGAAATAGTTACGAATTAGTAATGTATCATCTGCCTTCTCCAGTTTAGAATAGTTTGATCATCAGAAAATCTGCAACTGTAGAGACTAACTATGAAACTCTTAACTTATTTTATCCTTGACCTGTGGATGTGAAAGGAAGAAATACACCAAAGAGACAGGTATCTAAATGCTTTCATAAGTAAAAGTGCCAGGAAAATGCCTATATTAAATGGAGTGATTTTATAAGAAATGCTGAGATTTGTCAAAATTTAGTACTTCTCCAAAGTGATCCAGAAAGGAAGAAAAAGCATCTAGGATGTGTTAAGAATGCAGTCAGAGAATCTGCCATGGCAGATGTGCCATTGGGCAGCTGGAAATGTATTAAAAGGGACTAACTAAAAGAAACCTATTTAACTATATATATATATA
>JAGPOW010001338.1:50534882-50571977 GCA_030014935.1 Caiman crocodilus
ATATATATGTAGTGTGAGGGAAAAATTATGGGACTTTGATCTAAAGAATGCGCAAAAAGCGGCATAGACAGAGATATCAGAGGCTTGCTTGTGCCCGAAGATGGCAGATTTCCGTAAATTGCAGTCTCTGAAGTGCCGCTGCAAATGTAGTCCTAAAAATAAAGGTGATGTGGAATTAGGCTTTGCAGGAAAAAATTCCTAGGTTATTTATTTACATGCTGAACATTCAAAAGTAAAAGTGGTATTTGGCATACTAAAGTAAAACTTGTCTCAGATCTACAGCTTTTTGCTAAATAATACATTCTTTCCTTCTGCTTTGTATGACAACTTCAGTACTGTAGTTGTGGAGGGTATTTTGCCTACCCCAGAATTCAAGTTATCCTGCTACTAGAGGCAAAGGAATTGTAATTGACCACTTTCTTGTGGCCATTATAACTGTGCTCTTCTCCACAGTTTCAACTTTGTCATGAGTAGCACGCACACATATTTTTATATTCCATTGATGCAGTTATCTTCAGAAGCTGGGTGCGTACTAAATGAGAGGTGGTTGGGAGTGTGTGGAGAATATTCTTATAATAAAGTTATTTAAATACAGGCCAGTAGAACTTGGATCTATCTTTAACTTTGCTTTTTTCTCTGTAATGGGGCAACTTACTTAAATCAGATCTTATCAGTGACTCTTTATTTTACTTGCCCGCTTTCCTGGATGCCTAGTTAAATCAGCTAGGATTTCACACTGAAGTGCTGAGCACTACCAGCTTCAACTGAAAACACAAAACTCAGTATCTGTGTAACAAAAAATGAAGCATAGGTATTTTCATTTGCATACTCATTTATTTCATTTGGGCACAGATTTAATGGATATTTCTGAGTATTTTGACCTTAATGTTTCTGTGTGCCTTATTTATAAAATCAGAATAATACTTTCCTATACTAAGGTGTTTTGGAAAACTCTCTGATGTGGTTACTGCAGTGGTAAGTGCAATATGAAAGGCAAAATGTTTCTTAAAAAATATTTTAGTGCAAGCTTTTGAATTGTGGGTAGTAAACGCCAGAACAGGAATTGCACTAAAATGAGAGTACAAAAAAAAATTGAGCAGCCATATTATTGCCATGCATCCTGCATACTGAATGACTCCGCTTCTGTGCAAAATGACAGGGAAGCTTTGTAGGGTAGGGACTACCTTTATGATCTGTGTTTTTACAGCAGCTAGAGCAAATGAGGTCCTGGTCTATGACTGGGTTCTTACATGCTGCTGCAATACAACTGAAAAGGTTACCAAGATGCATGCACTCAAGCAGGATTATCTTAAATTGAGCCTTTTGTAACTGATGAGTGCTTGGCTTTGCAACTGTAATGTTCCTTTAAAATAAGTGTTTTTATACAAATTTAGATTACCTCATGTATATAATGCTCTCGCAGATGAGATGCTGGATATTTTGTAAAGTGTAAGGGAAGTTTTTTCTCTGCTGTTGTCTTATGTTCCTTACAGATATAGTTTTCCAATATTGCTTGTCATCCCTTTAAGCAGTGCTGAAAACATCTTGGCTAAATAATGATCCCTGAACTCTCCTTACATGAACATTTATATGTTATAGTCAGTTCTGGCTGAAGCCATGGGCATGCATTATATAAGTGGTGAGAAATCCAACTTTTAGCACAGGAGAAGGCAAGCATGTAACCATTTAGGTTTAGGTGGTTTGTCACAGTAAAACAAGAAAGTGATATTGCAACAAAATGTTAGCTCTTTCCAACAGTAACTTACCAATAGTAAGTATTCTAGCATCATATATAATTTCTATACAGTTATGCATAGTGTCACAGAGTATGGCTCAGTCTTCCAGCATCCCAGGAGGCTTTACTCCTTACTTTCACCCTCCCATGGCTCCAGGACTCTCTGTCATGTCAAAATATACTGCTTCGAGGAGGCAGAGCCAATTTGCAGATCGCCACATGGACTTGCTGCTTGGTGTCCTCTTTTTGTGAATTGCCAAAAAACACCACAGAAATCCACCTCCCAAATCCTTTTGCCTTATAGAAATATCTGTTCCTGTTGTATCCATTTCTGGCATTATCAACAAGCTAAGCGAGGGTGCACAGCAAGAACTTGTGGTTGGTTGCACTCACATGTGGGTATGTCAGAATTTGCACTCAGCTTTTACAATTAGTAAATGTCATGTCTGTGTCAAAGGGAGACTGATCAGTCCCTCTCCTAAAGCAAAGGGAACTTCAGAGCTCTGTGGTGCAGTGCCAGTCAAGGGCCAGGTGTGTATAGGCACCCCACATCTTACATGGGCATTATGTTCTAAAGGCAGCATGTAAAGAAGATCGTGTATAGTGAAATCGCATACTATCATACCAGCAGTGACTGCCTCTGCCTCCAAAACCTCCCACTGCCACCACGGAACTGTGCTTAGAGCTGTGCTGTTGGCAGCAGCAGCACAGCGTGGGGTGGTGGTGGGGATGGCTGCGTGCTGCCCGGCCACCACCACTCCGGGCATGGCTCCATGGCAGTGGCAGGAGGTTTTGGAGGCAGAGGCAGTCAACGCTGGCAGCATGGTGGTGGCCGGGCCTCCAGGTAAGCTGCAGTGCTGCATGCAAACTCAACCCCTCTCCCTCCCCACCGGGCATGTAGTTGAATTTGTGCAAGTTAAATGTGCGTAAGATGTGGGATGCCTGTACATGCTTTGTGCAGCACTCTGCAGTCAGTTGAGGCCTAGGACCTGGCACGATGCATGATTTGGGAGCCTGAGGGATGCAGCAGATGAGCTTGGCATGCTTGGCTGGGGAAGCATCTACTAAGTCATCAGAATCCTCCCCTTGCTGCCAACCACCCTTCGGTTAATGAGGTGGGTGAAGCACGCTGTCAGCATCTGCTTGTTAGCCAGTGATACCTCCTGCACTGCCTTTCTCACTATGGACTTGCCTACACCAAACTGGTTGGCAAACAAGAGACCATGTGGACATAATTGGCTATGTGGCTATACATAGTCCTGTGTAAACAGGAGTTGAACAAGCTCTATGAAGAAGCAGTGGCAGGCTTTGACTTTTCGTCAAGGGCTCTTGTTTGCTTATCTTGCTTATCTTGTCTGCTTTGTCAAGGGCTCTTGTCTGCAGCTCTTGTCTGCTTATGCAACCTCTTTAATATTCAGTATTGGTAGGTCATTGCAGTAATTTAATTGAGGGGATTTTACCTTCCAGTTTTTGTGTTTGAATTTAACAAGTTTCACTTGAATACACACACTGAAATGGAAAACTAAAGATATAAAATGGCCTGATTTAATATAATTTGTACATATTTTTACAGAAATTTAAATACGTAAAGTTCTGCACTTTTCCTTTCTTGTGAATTTGTTCCTCACTGACTCCTTTGTTAACAGTAATGAATCTTACAGTTACAGATGACACACAAAGGCATTGTTTTCCATTTCAAAAGTAACTACCCCAGGCTAACATTACTGTTGCATCTTCTATAGGACCTTCTTCATGTACTGCCTCTCACTGCATGTGTTCCTTGTGTTTGCTTGATAGCTCACTGGGCCTAATTTAATCAGCATACAGGACAAATTACCTTGTAGATCACCTGAACACAGATGTGATGTTCCTTATGTCTAAAGATCCATTTCTGACCATTCACATAGCAATGTTAGCAGAAAGACATAGGCGGAGCATGAATAGAAGATGAAGAACCACTGCCTTCCAGAAAGATTTTAGGGTGCATCCTAAAACTGTATTCTGTGTCTACAGGCAAGAACCTTTAAAAACTACAGTTAGTATGGAAAGTACCTTTCTGTAGCATGGTCAGTAACTACAGTTTTCAACAGTAAGCCTCATTACCTTTAATTGATGAAAACCTTAACAGTCTACTATTTGTCCTTCCTTTTTTTAATGTGCTGAGAATTAACTGATAAAGCTGTATGGTGCTAATGAAAAATACAGAGATTACATTGTTACCTTGTCTGCTTTCTATCTGATAGGAGAAGGACCAGCGCAGCCTAGACATAAATACTGCAAAGTGCATGTTGGGGCTTCTGTTAGGAAAAACATGGCCTCTTTTTCCAGTATTCCATCAGTTCCTAGAGGTATGACGCAAAGTTTGAACCATTCTAATTTTTATTTTTTTAATCTTGAAATATTTAAATATTGAAGTGACATCCATCAATGAATGATTGAGATAAAAGGATTTCTATTCAAATTTTAAATATTAATTTCATAACATTAAAGTGCAATACCCAGGTCCTTGCACTACATCTGTATCTGACATCCAGTCCTTAAAAAGCCATTTGCTGCTGAGGTTTATTTAAAATGGGATAGAGTTCAGAGTGACTCTTTCCTTTTTTCTTACCATATTTACTCAATGCTAAGGTAACTTCGAATTTTTGTTAAATTTCTACATCTAGAATCTAATTATTGGGGGGTCATCTTAAATTTGTCCCCTACACCTCAAGAAACACACATCAAGAAACAGCACCGGTGGGGCATGCAGTGGGAAAAGCAGAAGCAAGGGGGCAGGTGACGGGGGGAAGCAGAGGAGAGGAGTAGGAGGCAGGGAAAGCAGGGGCAGGCAGGGGGAAAGCCAGAGTAGGGGAGCCAGCATCCTGCCCCATATCACTTACCCTCCTGGTGACTACCATCCTACCATTTACTTCCTCCTCCAGCTGCTTTCCTTGCTGATCTGGGCACAGGGGGAGACCCAGAGTTGTTCCTGTCCACACTGCAGGAAGCAGCTGTGCTGGGAACCCTGCTTGGCACCCCACAGGCTTCTCCTACCCTGTTTCCTTTCCCTTTCTCTCTTCTGTCTCCCCATGGCAGGAGTAGGAGAGAAAGGAGCAGGGCAGGGAAGGAGTAATTGGGAGCTGGGCTCCTGCACAATTGTTTCTCACAGCTCTCAGTTGTGAAGTGTAATTCTAAGGTGAGACTTTGTTTCTCCCATGATGAATTGGGGGAGGGGTGACGACACCTCATCTTAGAATTGAGTAAATATGGGAAATTTCACTGTTTTGTTTCTTTGGTTTTACAAAATCCTTTATCATTACAGAAACATATTATGCCATAATAAATTGTACTCAATTTTGCTTATTTAACTCCTGTCTTGATTCCTGTGAACCTCAAATTCATCTAAGGTTCATTATCCTATTTTGAATTGCATTAAGTCTTAAATTGTTTCATAGTTTGTTGCATAGCCAGGGATCCAGGTTTTGTTTCCCATGGGAAAATGGAAAAAAACTGTGGATTTCCCCTTTTACTTGAGAGAAATGTGGATTTTTCATTTTAATGGAGAAACGCATGGATTTTGTACTTTTGCCAAGAGCTCTCTGCAGGCTGTCAGTTCCAGCCTGCGAGGGGCTGGAGGAAGTGGAAGGAGGCTGGTCAGGCAAGGGGTGCCATGTTCATGTATATGCATATGGCTGCCAGGCAGCCTAGAGGGCAACTCCCATAGGTAAGTATGGTGGGAGTGGCAAAGGATTGAGGCCTACCTTCATAATGAGGGAGGGAGTTGGGCAGGACTGGGGCTGCTGCCCACCTAGGCAGTGCCTGAGACTTGGGGCCCAGGGCCAGAATGTACAGCTGCAGGGCCCTGGTGGGGAGTGGGATGGGGCCATGGGTGGCTCATCTGCAAAGTGGGGGTGGGGGTGGTTCTCTACTGCTGCACTCACTTCTGGGGGATGGGAGGCGCAGAGAGAAATCTGGGAGGGGGCAGGGGGCGGGGGGCGGGCATGGATTTGTGTGTGTGGGACGAAGCCAGGCTCAGCCTCCTTGCCCTGCTGCCCTCCCCCAGGGCCTCTGCAGCCCAGTGAGTGGGACCTGGTGCTGCAGGGCAGAGTGGGGCCAGGTAGGAAAGCTCCTTGGTGCTGCAAGCTCTGTATTGCCCTGGCAAGGCATCCCGTGCCCACCTGGCAGCAGCAGGGGTGGCAGCATGGGGTTGTGCCCCTCGCTGCTGAAGGGTGGTTTCTCACCAGGGCAGTGCAGAGCTTGCAGTGGCACTGAGCTTTCCTGCCCAGATCCGCTGTGCCCTGCCACACTGGGTCCCACCCACTGGGCTGCAGAGTTCCTGGGGGAGGGCAGCAAGGCAGGGAGCCCCAGCCAGCAATGGGCAGCCGACTCCTGACCCACGCACAGAGCTGGATGGCACGGGTTCCCCCTGCCCTGTCCTTTGGAGTGCACTCAGCACAGGGGAGCCAGCCCCATCTGCCTGAGCCCACAGTGGGCAGCCTGCACCTACCCCCATCCCACCATGGGTTCTGTTCTAGTCATGCTGCCTACGGCAGGAGGGAGCCAGGCTCCATGCTCTGCTATGCTGCAGTGGCTGCTGCCTCATGCAGGTGGCAGGTGGGGCTTGAGTGCTGCTGCAGGGAGTAGGGGGCTGTGGAGCCTGACCTCATAGCCCTGGCAGCTAGGGGCCCCCTCCAGCAGGGCAGGGGAAGGAGGGGTAAGGGGCTGTGGGTGTGGAGTGAGGGACACCAGCGGGGCCGGGTGTGAGGGCACCAGCAGGGCAGGGGGCTGTTGGGGGACAGTGAGAGGCACCAGCAGGGTCTTGGAGGGGTGAGGGGCACCAGAAGGGCCCAGGTGGCTGTGGTTGGGAGTGAGGGAAGTTTTCCTTTTCCCGTCCTGTGACCCCAGCACTTGTTTCCTGCCATTGGTGGGGGGTCAGACTAGATGGCCTGCTCTAGGCCCCTTCTGACCCTAGTTACTATGAAACTATGAGGGGCACCAGCAGGGCTGAAGGGCTGTGGTTTGGGAATGAGGAGCCTGCACCTGTGAGCTAAGAGAGCAGGAGGAACTATAATTTGCCATGCTAAAAAAATTCAAAATTTAATACCAAATTTATAGGTACGTAGAATTTATTATACTGATTGAGGCAGTGGTAGACTTGAAATTACTTTAAAATTGTAAACATATCAATAAAACATTTTGTTCTATTGATACATATATGTGTATATAATGGTGTTTCATTTTGATCATGAATTTTGGGGGTTTTACCATAGAATTTGCAATTTTTTTTTTGATCAGAGAAAATCAGGATCCCTGTTTATAATCTATGCTTCTTGTCTCAAGCAGCAATCAAAATACAAAGTTATCAATAAGGACCAATGGTGCAATGTTCTAGAATTCAGCAGAACAATTAACCTTGACCTCAGTAATTATGATGAAGATGGAGCCTGTAAGTATTATTTCTTTAGAAGTATTCTTAATTCCCTCTCTTTTTCTCCATATGACCCTAATTCTTCGATTCATTTTTCAAGATGAGAAAAATATAATGAAATATAATAATTTGCTCTCTCTCTACAGGGCCAGTGTTGTTGGATGAATTTGTGGAATGGTATAAAGGAAAACAGATGACAGAAATTTAACTATGCAGAGCTGCTCAAGAGTCACTGTTATCACAGTTATGTCAACCATTAGCCATAAACTGCTGTTTGTATCAAAGTGCATGCTGCTTTTCTTGCACTGTATCCCTTTTGCAGGGAACTTTCGGTGTTTGCTATTTAACAGGCCAGCTCTGCTTGCTGTGTAGCATTGTTCTCTTTGAAAGCTGCTTTGCATTTTGTATTTACACTACAAATTGGTGAACTTGCCAGTGTCCTCACTGTGATTATGTGTATATTGCTGTCTAAATTTTGTATATGTGTATAAAAATGCTTCACCTAGGGATTATTTCCGCAGAAATGTATTGTAAAAATAATTTTGTGGCATATTTCTAGTCACCTTCAATGAATATGTAACTTTTATTTTATCTTTTTTTTTCCTTTTGGACTCAAATGTAGCATTTCAGAAAAGACACACAAAAAAACTAAAACTCTTGGTTTGAAAATGATACCTTTTATTAGACCTCCTGGAAAATGGCAAGAAAATTGTCCTTTTCTGCAAGCTTTCGGTATCAAAGTCCTTTCGTCAGGCTCTGGGAAAAGTGTGAATGGTACAAGATGGTAAAAAGTCCCCATAGGTAGGAAATAAACTTCATTTTTGCACAGAGAGAGCTGAAGATGGAAGGCTATCCCTCTGGGTCCATGAGAGTGTCTTTGTGAGCTGTGTTGAGTAGCTCTTTGATGTGTTGATCAGGTAGAATTCCTTCCCTGAAGGTGTCAGATGGGAGGTAGGGAGGTAAAATAACTTCCTTGTAGTTCTGCAGTGAAGTTTAAAATCCAAAATCGGCTGAAATTCAGCATCTTCTATGTTTCAGGGGTGTACTTGGTAGGCAAGAAAATTGTCCTTTTCTGCAAGCTTTTGGGATCAAAGTCCCTTTGTCAGGCTCTGGGAAAAGTGTAGATGGTACAAGATGGTAAAAAGTCCCCATCAGTAGGAAATAAACATCTTTTTTTACACAGAGAGAGCTGAAGATGGAAGTCTGTCTCTCTGGGTCCATGAGAGTGTCTTTGTGAGCTGTGTTGAGTAGCTCTTTGATGTATTGATCAATTTGAATTCAGAAAAAAAATGTACAGACTGTTTGGACATAATTACCATGGGGAACTATTGCAAGTTTTAATGTTACTGTTTAAGATGCCAGTCTCTGAGAGAAGCTTCATTAAAACTTACTTCGCAGGTACATGCCAAACATCACTTTTCTTCAGTAAGGGAGAAGTATTGGTGTCTTTTAAAACTGTAATAGTTGTATATGCCAGAGATGATTTCCACTTGGCGAAGAAAGTATGGGGTTTTTAATGTTAAAACTGCAGTAGTTTGATTCTAGTAGGTACAAGTGAGCAAATTAAAGTACCTTTGAAAAATGGATTTTAGACTTTTGTAAATTGCCTTTGGCATATTTCTTTTGTTTTGATTTTACCAAGGTTGTTTGGACTGTGTTACCATAAAGAGAAATTTAAACTTTTATCTAAAATTAGTGGTGGGGGAGTTAAGACCTATAATCCCTAACCAACAGTTAACCTAGGTTTGGATTTTTGTTTGTAATTTCAGTTAGTCTTTCCCATGCTATAAATTTGTGTGATTGGGTAATTAAAAATTACACTAAATAATGAAAAGTTACTACTTTTTTCATGCTGGGTTTGGATTTTCCTGGCAGAATGTCTGTTGCAGGCAATGGGCACATTAAACACCAGCATTTAAGAGATAACAATGTAATTCCTTTTTTTAAGAGCCCCTTCCTTTTTCATTCATTTGATTATTTACATAAGAAGGTGATAGCCATTGCTTTGGGGAAACGAGTGAATGGAGTAATGTCTGAAATTCTCTACTTTTGTCATGTTGTCTTTGCCTTACCTTTCTTCATAAAGTAATGTCAATGTTGATTTAAAAAAACAGATTGTTGAAGTATCTGGTGCTATTAAATGTTGGCCCATAAGGATTAGTTAAAATATCCCAAACTTTCAGCTGTACTAAAGGTCCAGTTCTGCTGTTATTGAAATCACTGACAAAACTCCTGACTGTGTCAATGATAGAACTTTGGGATGAAGCCTAATTAATCAAAAGCATGCCAAGCTGCTCTGCTAGACCAGAAAGTCTAAGGTCTTTTGCTACTTGTAATTGGTTTGTGTTTAAAACTGTTTTTTCCGAATTCAACCACCAAAGACAAAAGTCATGTATATATTTAAAAGTATATGTGCATATACAAAATCTAAAATCACATCATGGTAAAATAAAAATACTGCCTTTTCCCACCAAAGTCATGTTTAGGTTGCCATGGGATAAAAGTGAATAGGACTCTCAAAGGTTTCATAATGACGAAGCATACATAATTGTTACTTGTTTGTATGCAAACACATAATATGAATTCCATATTTGATGCTAGTTTGCACATGACGATAATTAAATGGAGTATGGTATTTATTTACAATAATCCTCTTATTAAAACACCTGCTTTTAATAAGATTTCTAATGTAAATGTGTATGTTACTACAGGTATAGCCATAGAGAAAACATCTGTGGAGCTACTGGTTTA
Source organism: Caiman crocodilus (assembly GCA_030014935.1). Lineage (NCBI taxonomy): Eukaryota > Metazoa > Chordata > Crocodylia > Alligatoridae > Caiman > Caiman crocodilus. Next base: position 50,544,779 of record JAGPOW010001338.1, read on the forward strand.
GGTCTCTAAAAATAACTTGGAAGCAATATTGCTTGAAAAATTAGGCTGTATCATGGTTGCTAGAAACTTAAGTGAAATATTGTAAATGTTCATAAATACTAAGCTAGTTACAATTTCAGGCAAGCTTTTAGCAAGGGTGGTACAGTCAATGCTAAAATACAAGATTTGTTGCAGTTTTGTATGTTGTAAATAACCTGGCTTCCAATAACGGAGGCAAGAGCCAAAGAAACTTTCAGTAATGCAACAGATATCTGACAAAACAGGGTCAACAGAAATCTGTGTGTTTAGATCACCCTGCTGTTTTTTTGCAGATTGTACTGTTTAACAGAATCTAAAATTTAATTTAAAAACTATTTATACAGAGGAGGAGCAAGGAGGGGGGAATTGGTTTAAATATGGACCATATTAATGATGACTAGAATTACCTATGCTTTCTGTTGAATAGATTAAATTGTTTTTTTGTTCCTCAGCAAGTTTCTAATATGCAGGTGTCATAAAGCAAACCGCTAACATACTTGCAGATAATTAGCACCTTTATTGGCGTTTACATTGTAGAAACCCAAAGCTGAATGACTTGACACTGAATGAATTTCCCAGCTTATTGACCCAGCTTGCCATTCTGCTGCCTTTCCTGTAGTTGGTCTGTGGATAAACCGAGGATTCAAGGCTAAATGTATCTTAGAGGAACAACTTTTTACGTTTAAATTACAACTTTTTAAAATTGTTCACTTTGTCTTCTATTAAGTACATCGTTTCCTCTAAGAAAAAATAGCACTTCATCGTATCCCTTGTTTTTTAATAGAAAATGCAGAAAATGTACCAATTTTTTGGCCAAAAGTTAAATTAAAGACACAGAATATTCAGGAGCATGTCTTAAATTCTTTGCACATACTTCTGGTGTAAAATATTTGTCCCTATAGTGAAGATGTAATGACCTATGTGTATCTGTGGCAAGTAAAGAGAGGAAATTATTGTTCTGGTACTATATTGATTTGTATCACAAAAATATTTAAATTTGATTAATGATAGTCATTGTTAAAGTTCCTTATTTAACTTATTAGGAATAAAGAATGTTAGTTTCAGGAGAACACTGTTTGGTTATAGTTGTACCAAATTCTTTCTGCTGCCAAAGAGAGTAGAACAATCCTGTACTAATAGATGGGGATGTGCTGTTTATTCCTCAGTATTACCTTTATTGTCTATTTTAAAACAAGTCTATTTCAAATGAAAATACAGTGTAAGCAATGAGAACTGATTAAGAATAAGTTTTTGTAGCAGCTCCCATTGTGAGTCTAAACAAACAATTAACCACAGATTTGTACTGTTGTATCACAAACTCAAGTGTTTCATTATTTTCTCAAAAATGCTAATGCATAATCAAATGTGGCTGCTGATTTAATGTTCTCCAGGCATATTTTGGATGGAATGGAGGTGTATCATAGTTTTGCTGGAGCTTTCACAGATTTCTGTTGACCTTTGGTCACAAGTTTAATACATTTATTTCATGAGTATTTTAAGAAACTTAAGTATGACAACTTTAAAGGTTAGCTCGTGTTCCTGACCTGCTAGAAATACCTCTTATAAGCCTTATATTTTATCCTTTCATATTGTATAAGTGTATAAAATTCATTTACCAACACAACCATTGGTTGTCTAATTCAAATCTAAATTTGAGGTGGGGTGTGTGGAGGGGAGGGGGCTGTGTGTGTGTTGTTGCAAAATAGTTTTTACTGACACTGCTGGTACGGGGACAACAGTTAAACTACAACTGTGAATGCACTTATGTCTTAAGTATTTGCATATTACATATATGTGGCATGCTATAGTCCTGTGACTCACAGTCTGACTAAAGTACTGTTATGCCACTTAACCTGAGTTTAGCTCATTGGTTTTTTAGGTTATGTTGGAGTTAATGCATCCCACAAATAAACAGTATTTGTGTTGGTTTCAGAACCTGACCTTTTCTGTGGCTCGCAGTTCAAAAATAGACTTTCTTCTGAACTTGCTGTGCAAAGTACCGGCCCAGAACTGATCCTGTTTAAAAGAGACTTAGTTCTTTTTAAAATACTAGTTATAGTTGAACTTGCCTATATAGTCCAAGTTGGGTTTTGGTTTTTTTAGCTATTTAAATTTGGGCTAAACTTTAGTGTTTTGGCTACTTTTGTAGTACTGCAGAACTTCTGTGCTAATGTATTCTGCTAAGGGGTATGTGTACAATCTTGAGCTTTTTACTGTCTTAATATAAAGGAAGCCATTATTAACATTCGTTAGGAAATGCTTTATGTTTCACAATGGAGTGTGTATATATTGTAATTAGAAGTTTTCTTTTTGCAGAGAACTTCTCCAAATATATCTCTTCAAGTGGAACTGAACGATGAACATCTTTATAAACCGTTCATCTCTCTTTAAATGTACACTATTTATGGCATTTTTCTGAATAATTTCATCATCATTGTGTTGAAAAAAGGGTAGCTCTAGTACTCATAAATGTAAATAATATTTTATTTGAGGCAGTGTGGAAACCTCAAATAACTACATTTTATCTCCTTTTGAAAGGAACAACTTCTAAAGTAAAATGTTTGGCTTGCAGTGAGCCACTCAATTTATATTATGAAGAATAGGCAGGAAAAAATAAATTAAAATTTCTAGCAATATGGAGTCCAAGAATCCTAATGGAATGATTTATTTTAATAGGTTTTACATGACAAAAATATGAGTATACCATCTGTGTTTGTGAGCCTGTGATTTTTTCATTATTATTTTTTTAAGTCTGCTTTCACTGTTGTGGTTGAGTTGCAAATCTATTTCTGGGTTAGGGAGAGAGATCTAAAACAATTCAGAGAGAACAAAGAATATTTGAGACAACTCCTAGAGGTCTATTCTTTTTTAATATTATATGAAATATTGTTTCTGTCACTCTTACGCAATTCATTTTAAACTGTTAAAATGTGTTCCAGAGAATAAGTCTGGAAAAGGGAGCAGCTGGAATAATAATCTAAAATGGAAGTGATGTTGCAGCTGACAAAGAGAAACCGCCTCAGTGTTCTCCTGGATAAGTCTTCAGTCAAGAATCCATACAGCAGGTCAAGAATTCATGGGGCCTGTTTGTTGGAAAATGTATTTATCCAACATCAACAGTGTATGGCAGCCTAAGGTTTATCTAAACATAAATTATACTGCTTTTGTTATACTGATTATACAGATACAGAGCTGTTTTTATATAATTATCTCGGAGATAACATAAAAATTTGTCATAGTGAAAAGTTTTAATATAAACCAGTAGGAGGAAGAGGTTTTGCTTATATTGGAAGGGAGTTTATTTTAATCAATTTGGGTAGTACAGAAGAACACAAATATTAAGGGAAAATGCATGGGAAAAATAAAGGTTTAAATTGAATAAAATGGTTGGGGGGATTTAAGCCATAGCAAAGGACAGTGTTCAGGACCTTGGAGAAAAAGTAGTTTGATGAGAGCCAGGGAAGGGAACTAAAAGGAAACCTGAAGCTCACATGATCAGGGAAGGTAGAAAAAGAAATAATTTTAGGTGTAGTAATTTGAATGTGTGAGGAAAGAGGGCTGTTATGATAACTGAGTCAGGACATGGTCAATGGAAAGAGAAAGGAGATGGATCAGTATAGAAGAAGGATCACTTGGATTTGGTAACTGCCTGGTTTGGAGAGAGTGGGTGAAAGGACTGCATAGATTTCATAAGCAAAGGCTTCTGAAGTGTGGGGCAAAGAATTATTTTTAAGCAGAAAGAAAACTTCAGGTATTACCAAATTGAGCTTAATGGAAGTATTATTAGGGACTGGAAGTTGGTTGAGCCTGAACAGATGCTTGGGACAGAAACAGGTGTTTTGATAATTCAGATAAAGATGGTATAGCTGTTGTTCAGAGAACAGATTATATCACCTGAATAAAATTTAAAGGGACAAAGTAGGGGATGAAGAACAGAATTCCAAGAGAAGCAACCGTGAGAGGGGGAAAAGATTAATAGATACTGACTGAGTGATTGAGAGCAGCAGTAGATGAGGATTATAGTTCCCCAGGACTGAGTTTGGATTTGTTGGAGGTAGCCCACAGTCAGCCTGGCTCTAAATTGGTACTTGGTCATTCACACTAGGATGTCAGAGGCTGCTGGATGTGATGCTAGCCACATGACTTACCCACTCACCTGGGTGCTGTGGGCTATGAGAACTGGTGTACTTTAACAGCATTAGTATGATGGAGAGATGAGAACAGCATCCTGAAAACCAAAACAAAGCACAAAGAGAAATTGTTATCTATGAAAGCATGAGGAAAATGTCAATGATGATTATATGAAGGGAGAATACATAACTGTCAGGGACATCACTTGTGGCTTGTGTGAAAACAATTTGAGTAGTATAGAGAAAAAAATGGTGGATTTAGGGCAACAAGATTGGCAACAAAGAAGTCTACTAGTGATTAGTGTACTTGGTGGCAAAGGGGTGGAGTAGGATTGGCTTGGTAATTGAAGAGAATAATTTTGGATAGTGGGGAAACTGCTTATTCTGGGGGTGGGGGAGAAGGCAAGTGCTTTTTATTGATATGTTTTCATGTAAATGAAGAATGTTGTTATAATCCTGTAAAGGTATAAATTATTTCACTGGAGAAACTGACTCTGAAAAGCATCGAAGGGCTTGTCTTCTCCGGGTTGTCAGTGGCCCAGAAATTGGGAGAATATACGTTTCTCCAGAAATTGGGAGACTATTTCTCCAGGTAGAAACCCAGTTTGTAGACATTAAATCTTTTTCTCCTAAAGCAGAAATGGCTACTATGGGAGAAAAATAACCTGACAAAACCAGGTAGAAATTGATTCTGGAAGAGTTCTCCTGGAGACTGAACACCTGCACACTTTCTTCCAGCTTAACTCCTGGGAATCAGTAGGTGTGGAGCTGGGGGAAAAGCTCCTCTGCTTTCCCAAGACTTGGGTCACCAGTTGTTTCCATCAGTCCCATAAACAGGAACTGGAGGGGTAGCCACTTGCTCTCTGTTTGCTTCTCACACCAGAGTTCTCAGTGTAAGAAGTGGGTAGGGGCTTTGCTACAGCATTCCCTCCATTTGGTTGCTGCTTCATGCCTGCTTCTTGCCTCTTCTCTCTCTTCCACCACTCTGGTGTGCAGTGGGGGCAGCAATTTAAAAGCTGGTGGAGCTGGGCTTAGGGAGGCTTTCCTCAAACACAGCTCCTGTCTCCACTGGCTTTTTAATCACTGTCCCTGCTACTCAGCTGGGGGTAGGGCATGAGGAAGCCAGGTGGGCCATAAACTGGAAGGCTGAGGGAGGTTCTCCCTAGGATGGTGGGGCAAAGCCCCTGCCTGCTTCTTGCACTGGAGTCCCAAAGGCATGGAGTTAGTTAGATGAGGATTTTTTGTAGGCCTCTTTCCTCAGCTGAGATGAAGCAGTAGTGCAAGCTCCCTCCTGCCTCTTGGGCTGGAATCCTTGGTGTAAGAAGCAGGAGGTAGGGGGGGCTTTAACTTGCTGCTCCAGTCCCCTGGGAATGGGAGGACTGGAGAGCAGCCCATGGTTTATCCAAACCAGAGTCACCCTGGTCGGGAATGTACAAAAAGCAGGGGGATTGTTGCAGACTCTCTCCTGGAATAATTTTTAGTGGTGCTGTTCCTCCCAGGCTGGAGTGGCAGGGGTTTGGCAGCAGGGCAAGGAGGGCTGTGTCACCACAGCCCTTGTTAACCCTCGAACAGACAACAGCTATGTCTGTGTGGCCCAGAAACAATTTTGTGGCAGGCCATGCTCCCCTATTCCAGTAGACTAGTGAGCAAGGCAGAATGGCTGTCTCAGCTGGTTATGGCCTGGGAGCCATATGTAAAAGGCTGCTCCTGATGTACTGGGTTGTTTTAACTGGAGCATCTGCAAATCAAGGAAAATGATTCTTCCACTCTATGTGGTGCTTGAAGCCTAATCTGGAAAACTCTGGCCAGTTTGGGTCCCCCACTTAAAGATGTGGATTAGATTAGGAGCCCAGCAGGGGGACAAAAGTAGCTTGGGAAACGCAAGTTATGAAGAGAGGCTGAAAGAGCTAGGGTTATTTAGTCTGGAGGAGAGAAGACTGAGGCAAGATTTTATAATCTCCAAATACTTGAAGGGCAGCTGTAGGGGACAGGACTAGGGGCAATGGCTTCAAGCTGCAGCAGAGGAAATTTAGATTGTAGATTAGGATGACCTTGCTGACTATAAAGGTGGTCTAGCATTGGAACAACCTACCTAAAGAAGTTGTGGAATCACCATCTCTGGAAATTTTCCAGAGCTGGGTGGGCAGACACTTGACTGATTGAGTCAGGGATGATCTTGTTTTGAAGAGGGGCCTGGACCAGTTGACCTTGTAGGGCTGGAAGAGACCTTACTTTCCTATGATCCTAAGTATCAAAACATGATAGCTAAAATGCTACAGTAATTTGTCTGTGGCATAAATTGCTAGTGGCCATGTCCACAGAGACCCAGATTGATAAATACAGGAGTGAAATAAGGAACAAATAACTATTGGTCTCTTTAAAAGCATTTCCATTTCATTATTCAGTTACCTTAGAAGGGTTGTAGAAGAATTCATATAGGTTAAGAGGAGCTGACAGGGCTAACAAAGGTTCTTGTGGGAAGGTTCTAAAGTGGGAAGTGACCTCAACCTGTTTCACATCCAGTTAAGCTGTCTAAATCTTTACCAGATATAGTGACACCTGTTCATCCTGATTGATGGTAGTAATAAAAGTCCTGATTGGGACCTTCTGCAGCTGTTTTTCTCCCAGCTCAATCTTTCAACAAAACTAAGTCTTCTGGGTCAGCAGTTTGGCTTTGCTTTTGGCTCAAGTAGAGTCTGTCCCTTTTACATTAATCCAACCATAAGTATTTTTTTCTTTTTATTATTTTTTCATCATAACACTGAGTTTATCCCTGAATGTTTTGCTCAACTTGTGCAACTATATTTTAGGGAACACTATCTCATTGTTCTTAACCTGTTGTGTTGTGTCCTTTCTTTTCCCTCCCTTTTCTCATCGAGTGGGGTTCCCCAAGGGTCTATCCAGGGCCTGATATTGTTTGACATCTTCAATAATAATTTGAATGATGGCATTGATTGATGGTTAGCAAATGCTACCAAGTTGGGTGGAGTTGCAGATACTCTGGATGCTAGGACTAGGATCCAAAATTACCTGGATTGACTGGAGAAGTTGTCTTCAATCAATTGGATGAAATTCAACCAGGACTTGGGACAGAATTATCTCATGCACAAATACAGACTGGGGAGTGACTGACTAGGCTTCAGTGCTGCACAGAAAGGACCTGGGGGTTACAGTAAACCATTAACTGAGATGAGCTAACAGTATGCTCTTGTTGCAAAAAAAAGGGCTTCAGCATCCTGGGTTCAGAGGGATGTCACGTACAAATCAAGGGAAGTGATTCTTCTGTTCAGCAGTGGTGAAGCCTCACCTGAAGTACTGGGTCTGGTTTTGGGCCCCCCACTTCAAAAGGATGTGGACAGATTGGAAATAATCCAGTACAGAGCAACAAAAATAAGCCCTGGAAAGCATGATTTAGGAGGAAAAGCTGAAGAAAAAGATGTGGTACACCTAGAGGAGAGGAGAGCTATTATAGTAGTCTTCACATATCTGAAGGGTAATTATAAAAAAGAATGGAAGTAGGGGAAGAGACAGAGCAATGGCCTGAGACTGCAGCAGAGTACATTTTGGCTTGAGATTAGGAAGAACTTTCCTAAGGGTGGTCAAGCATTGGAAGAAGCTACCTAGAGAAGTGCAGTCCCCATCCCCAGAAATTTTTAAGAGTGGTTTAGGTTAGACAAATACTTGTCTGGGATAGTTGAGTCAGAGATGATCCTGCCTTGAGCAGGGGACTGGAGTAGATGATCTTTTGAAGTTCCTTCCAGCCCTACTTTCCTATGATCTAAATTTAGTTTCAGGGACCTCCTAGAAAGCCTACTCTGTTAAATGTTTTAAACTGCTTTCTTCACAAAGATGAGGACAACTGAACAGTGCTTTCCTCTTACAGAATGCTTTCTATCCACAAATCTCAATGTAGTAGACATATATGTTAATATTCATATGATTCTGTAAGGGAGAAGAATAACTTTACAAGACATTCTATCATGGAAAAGCTAGGGGCAGGAAAAAATCAGCATGAAAGTCTGCGTTTTAAATCACATCACTTACCTACAATTGTAACTACTAATATCTAAACTCCAATAGCTGAAGAATAAAAGGAAAGTAAATTCTCCTTTTTTCCTTTCCCCCAGCACTTTGTGCATTAGCCACTTCCCCTATTCTGTAGAGCAGGGCTAGCTAACTGGCAGCCCTCAAGCCACATCTGGTCTACAAGGGGTTAAAGTGCAGCTTGTGGGCTCCGGGGAGGTTGGTGCCTGGGCAGTTGTGGGCTCACATGGCAACAGCAGTTGGGGGGGGGGGTCACGTGCAAGGTGGCTTGCTGTGCAGTGGGAGCTCTTGGGGGAAAGGAGGACTTCTGCTGCTTCTGTGGCAAGAGCAGGGTTGGGTTGGGTTGGGTGTGAGGAGGCTCCCTTGCATGGTTGCAGCAGCAGGAGGGTTTGTGCCACTTGCATGGCAGCAGTGTGGTGGGGGTTTGCCTGTAAAACAATGGCACTGGGGCACTTGTGATGGTGAGGGCTCATGTTGCTCATGCATTGAAGGGACAGCATGGCGGGGGTCTGAATGTGTGGCCTGGGGCCCACAATGGTGCAGTTCGTGGTTCCCAGCTGCTCTGAAGTTGGACAGAAGCAATTCTGATACTTTGTGCTGGGATAGAGCTGGTGGAGCTCCTCTGTACCATTAGTTCTTTATTGGACAGCTCCCTAGTAGAAACAGAAGCAGTAATAAGTAACCAGACATGTCTAGAGAAAGGAACTAGAGGGAAGGCTGTACCTTGAGCACATTTGGCCTGTCCTCTTGGACCTGAAGAAGAAAATAGAACTAAATGTCAGCAGAATGCAAAAAAATCCTTTGTTACAGCCCTGGCTGAGCCCCTTTCCCTCGTGACACTTTGCCAGGTATATGAGACCTAAACCTTGGGCTTCACAAACCTTTTAAGCTTACTGAGTCACTAGTATTCAGACACTTGACTCCCAAATCAGCTTTTTAACTTGCTCCTAGGCTACAGACTCCATGTCTAGTACTCCTCAGATTAAGTTACGTTATGGTCTAGGTCAGATGGCTCATAGCAGAACTTTCTGTTTATAAAATTTTAAACCCTTCTAACAAGGGGCTCCTCCAGACTGGCTTCCAGTCTTTTGTTAGCTGCTTTATTAATTTTGGTGAACCTGAAATCCACACTGGGAAAACTGGATCCATGACTGCAGTCAACTCATTGTGTTTGGGTGCTTCCATTTGAATAGAAGATCATCAATGTTGACATCCATGACTTTTTGCCCTCCCCCCACAACTACTGCTATTTGTCTTTTTCCTTATGAAAATACCATACTTACTGGTATTTTCAAGGAAAAATTTATTCCTTAATTCTACCTTCCAAAAACAAGGTGTGCATCTTACACAGGCATGGGCTATGTGAGGAAAATATGATAAACAAGACATTTATGAGTGAAACATAGAGCAATAATTCAGGATTGCTGAGAGATGGAATATGTCACACAGCTACTGAGTGGGTTATTTATTTAAAATAACTAGAATGTTATTCCACCAAATCCATTTTATTCACTAAATCCAACTCTTAGTTTGCTTTTAACAAGTAATACAATGCAATGAATATCTGTGATTGTAAATGCACATGTAGGGTATAGCACGGCACACTGACAAATCAAAAACAGTGTGGCCTCTTTTGTTTAACATAATTTTTCAACTTGGATTCTAGAATATGAGCTGAGGGCATGTTAACTGTTGAGTTAGCTACAACAGCGTGGCATGTGGTGGTTTGTTTTGCTGTATGTAATTTGATATTTAGCAATGTGTAAATTGGGAATCATACTCTTCCATCTTATGAACTGGAAATCAGAACTATCCAACTGGTGGCCTGCAGGCTGGCTGAGGTCCATGAGGGGCTAACATGCAGCCAGTGGGCTCTCACCCAGCTATCACCCCCCTCTGTTGCTCTGGATGAGCTGTGGCAGCAATAGATGGGGTCTTTGGGCCAGACAGTATGATGGGAGGTTCAGCAAGCATGGTGCTTATGCAGCAGTGTCAGCAGAGGAGCTTGGGAGAGTGACTCAGGCTCACCTGTGCAGTGGTGGCAGCAATTGGGGGTGGAGAGTCACCCACTGGGGCTCATGCTAGTCAGACAGCAGTGACAGAGGGACTGCACGCAACAGATGTGCCAGGGAGTCTGTGCAGCCCCCACAGTAGGGCTGTGTGAAGCTTCAGTTGCTGATTTGATTCGGCAGAGATTCTGTCCAATTTGGCGGACAAATCTCCGAATTGAATCAGGAGACCCTAAATCTCTCTCTAATCACAACCCTCTGAACCAGTTCAGAGAGATTTGGAAAGATTTGGACATAGACACAGTTTTAGATGTTTTTTTTCTACATACCTCAAGGTGGTACCAGGTGGCTTGTGAATGCTGAGGCAGATGGAATGTCCCACGGGAGCACTGTGGGGTCCCCAGCATGCTTGCCAAGCAGACCTGGAAGTGGACTAGAAGCTCTTGTGGTCCACTTCCGGGTCCACCAGGGAGTGCATGGGGGAGGCACCTGGAGTCCCCCCATGGCCAATTGCATTCATGAGCTGCACCTGTAGAAAAAAACGTTTAAAGCTGTGTCTATGGCTGAATCGCTGATTCTCTGAATCTTTGGCCGAACTGAATTGAGACAGTGATCCAAATCAATCGAATCACTGTCCTCAATTTAGGCTGAAATTGAAATATGGCCTAATTCGCACACCCCTGCCCCAAAGCATACAGCTTGCACAGCATGTAGCCCAGGGCCTGTGACTGGTGTGGCATGTGTCACCCCAGCCACTCTCAAGTTGGACAACCCTGATCTAAATACATTAGTGCTGTATTAACTATTACATGTCCTTATAAATATTACAAAGTCTTTATACGGTGATTTAACATTTACTTCTCAATTTGTGCAGTCCCTTGTTTTTCTGCTTTCCAGAACATTGGCAAAACTATCAAATACTCTTTTCTTCTTAACAAAAAAAGTGCCCTGACCTAAACTGGTCTTATTTGCTTGATCAGGTTTTTCACTTGGCTTATGGAGATCTGCTGCCATCTGTAGATTTTCCAAATCTGCCAAAGAAGCTTCATTTCCATTCTCCTTGGAATCAGTTCTTTTAGATATAGTGTCTCCTTCTGCATGCCTTGGGACCTCACATAAACTGTGTTGTAAATTTTCCTTTAAAAAGCTTTGGGTATGTGATGGGGAACAGGCATTCCCTTTTCCCTGGTTCAGTTGTAAGCATCGTTCTCCATCAAAAAATGAATGCATTGTCTTAGAAGAGCTAATGTGACTTGAATCTGCCATGCTATTATGTGACTGCATTTCTGTTTGGTATGGGCTAGAATTTTCTTTATTTATTCCAGACAAGAATTGTTCTTCCTTGTATTCATCAAAGCCCTTTTGCATTCTCTGTGCACAAGTCTCAGAAATGTTCATATGCTGCTGCACTAATAAATTCTGTGTCTCAGTAATCTTTGGAGCAGGTTTCTCATGTGTGCTTTCAGAATGGGACTGAAGAGAGAATTCATTAACAGCTAAATTGGACTGTGGTGACAATACTTTCTTAGTGATCCTGTTGGAACCCAAATCCATGCATGTAAATGTAAAATCGTTGCTCATGTGAGGTGCGTTAACGTCTGCCATATTTAATGTAAAATTGTCTTTGCTGTAATTCTTCAGGGAAGAACACTGAGCTACATGGTTTTCTTCCATATTAGTCTCAGTTTCATCTTTCTGATTAGGCTTGTCAAACTGCAAAGTGAGAGCAGAAGATTGATCCAGTTGCAAATCAGTGGCATTAGAAATACTGTCCTCTTTACCTGCAGTAGATCTGGGAGAATATTTTAATGATAAAACTGCATCATCAAAACTTGTATTGTATTTGCAGAATGAATTAGAACTCATGTTTTGTATTGCTGAATGTGAACTGGTAACATACTCTGACTTGAACAGATCGGGAGTTTCATAAATTGACAGACCATATAGGTTTAAATCTGACAAAATTATGTGACTGCTGGATTCATCAACCTGAGATGTATTGAGCTGAAGAGTAAGTGGATTTGTTTCAGACATACCAGTACCCGATTCAGAAGTAATAACTGTTTCAGAACATTCTTTATTCTGATTTTTGTGTTCTTCCATTGCATCTTTAAATCCAGAGCTAATGCTAGGACTCCTTAGCAATATAGAAAACTTCTCAGTACCATTGTTTAAGCAAACTTTTTCCAGTCCTGGCTGACTGGTTACATGATCATCGCCAATATCAGATTGCTCAAATTCACATTCTGCTAAAGAATTACAATCACTTAGTGTGAATTCAGACCCTTCATCTGTAGAGGTACTGTCACTATAGATGTCAACTGGCTTGTTTTTATTACTAGTTTTAATATTCGATCTGTACCCTGGTATGCTAGCACAAGAGTTTCCTTGTACTTGCCAGGCGTCAAAATTCTCATATACATCATTCTTATAACTGTTGGGCAAAATAAGATCCACCTTGTCACTGAAGACATTTGTGTTATCATTTATGTCAAGCACTGTATCATAGTTATGCTTTTGGGGCTTAAACTGTTGCATGGTCAGCGATTCAGCATGGGACATTACTTCTCTCAGCATAGGACAATCCAGCATAGATGCTGCAAATTCAGAATGCAACAGATCAAAGCTTTTGTTTACATCACTGCTTCCAGGTATCTGTCCATTTATGTGTATTTGGGCTAAAGAGGATGGAAAGTTATTTCCTCCTGTGAAACATGAATCTCCATTAATTGAGTATTTTAGACCACGTGATGAAATATCACTGCTTGTAGATCGGCTTGGATTGGCCTTTTTGCTGTTCTGATGGTCTGATCTTAAAGAAAAGTGTTCATTATCAGTAACTATATCTGCTTCACTAGCAGAATCAGTTGCTTGACTATGTGGAGACATCTTTTGTTTGTTTATTTTGATACTGTTGCTGTTTTGGTCTTGGTTTCTTTCTTCTACTCTATCATGAAGTGCAACGTCATGCAAGCTAGAGGAGCCTGCATATTCTGAGGAGCTTCCAGTCAAAAAAGACGAATTGTGCCATGCCTTGGTTGGTACAGTTTTGTTATTCTCTCTTGTCAGGGTTTCAGCTGAAAAACTTTGATTGCAATATGTGTTTTCTGAAGCTGAGCTTTTGTTTCTGCACATTTGTCTGCACAAGGAACTAATATAAGGTCTGCTTAAAGCGCCTAGACAAAATGCACAAACAAATGTGATGAACACGGAGAGGCAGACTGCCAAGGTAAAGTCTTGCTCTGTTCTTCCTTGTCTAAAAACAGCATTGATATCTCTGATATTTCTAACCAAGAATGGTGAAAGCTTTTGCTTCACTTCCACGTCATAAATCAGATATTTTTTTGTCTTGTTGAAAATACACACATACAGTCCTTCTGCAGATTTCCCAACATTATATATAACTAAATTGTTAATTTCATTTTGTTTAATATGAGGAAGCCAGATATCTTTGGAAATTCTGCCACCAGGAGTCCACCAATAGACTTCTTCTTTTCCTGAAATGGAATAGAAAATAGTCAAGAATTAAAGGTTGACTACATATATAAGTCTTGTTGCTTGATGGTCTTGATTGTCATAACCATTTTAAAAGGACCCCATGCCTGGTATCTCTTTAAATATTTTACAAGGTATTTTTTCATTATAAACCACTTATCTACCAATAAGCTGGTGGGTTATATAAGGTATTTTCTTCATCTACATTTCTACTATGAACTGTTGTGTACCAAACTGCCATACTTTAAATGAGAAAAAAAATTGTTGGGAGAATTTTTGGAATTATACAAATACCATCCTGATTTACACTAATACCTGACTTACAGCTATAGATAAATACTTATCATGATACAGTATCTATTTGATAGTCAATTGAAACTTCTCTGAGTGCACAATATGGCTGCCCATAGTTTATGGCATACCTTTCAGGTACTATAGTTACATATGGGCACAAGAATCTGTATGAACTTTCTGTTCATTTTTGGATCCAATTCAGTGTATTTGGCCATTTTAGAGAGAAACTTTCTCATGGTTTTTTATTCTGGTAGTAGATACTAGCTGGCAAATCTCAACATATTTGTTCATTTGGAAGGTAAACCATTTGAAAAGAAGGGTCCTCGCACCTGCTTTTTACTCTCCCATTAGTCTGTTGGTGCCCAGCTACCTCGGCTTCCTGACCACAGCAACATTTCCTTATTTATTCAGAGTCTGTCTTAGTCTTTCCTCTAAGCAGGGAAAGTCTTAGTCTCATGGATTTTGCCACTGACATTCAGAGGGTTTAATATTAGTAGTGGGTCAAGGAGAAATTGTTTATGGAGTGAGTTGTGAGCTTAGGGCTTTGGGTAGTGACAATGATAAAACTCCTTTCCCTTCAACTGTTCGTTATGAAACACCAACTTGTTCCATCTTATTTCTCTTTGAGTTACCCAGAAACAGTATCCAATAGCCATTGTTTCTAATAGACCTATTCTGTTTTCTCCATTCTCCAAACTACCTAGCAATTTCTGATGTATTATCTGTTCTTAGCTACTTGTTTGACTACTGTTTCAGTATAAATTAGCCTCTCTCTCATCTGCATCTAACATCATTTTTACATAAAAATATTTTTGAAGCTAACTTTAAGAATTAACATAAAAATTGTGATAAAATACAGCTGAGATTATTTAGTGTGAAACCTTTTTAATCCTGCATGTATTTTACAGGAATTTAAGATGTGGATGGATACAAAATTGTGTTACATACCCCATGTTTCATCCACACCACAGTGTAGCACAGATGTCTCTCCTGTTTCTATAATAGTTTTTTTTAGTGAAACATTATCATCTACAAGCATTTCACAGTTGAAATCCAAACTTGTGAGAGAGAGTAGAGGTTTTCCCAGGTTGCTGATAGGTTCACGGCATAAAATATTCAATTTTTTTCGCAAAGATGCAGAAATAAAATTAATGAATTGTTTGAAATGCATCAGCCTGCAATCGCAAATCCAGGGATTGTTCGATAAATCCACTTCAAGATGAAATATGTTGAGTTCTATGAACAACTCTGGTAAAATGGTTGTCATAACATTGTTGCTGAGATCAAGAACCTATTTGGAAATAAATTGCTTAAAATTAATTTATAAAGAGCTCTAAAGAAGAATGGCATCTAACTTTTGTATCATTAGAACAAATAGTATCTTAAATATATGAATACTAAACACTTAAGGAAGCAGGAGAAAGGAAACATTCCTAATATGGTAAATATAGTTGCCCTACAGTTTTGCCGATTTGATTTGATCATTTAAAAGGTACAGAAAATGCCAATTCATATATTAAAAGCAAAAGTTTATCTCCACAAAATTTGATCATAATATGTGGACCTCCTGCATAGTGTACTGGGTCCTCTCCATGGTATTCCTCTTAGTAGCTGGTGACTAGAAGTCTTTGTCAAAGACTGTTTATTCATGAAAATGCTCTATGCTTTTATTTTTTTTACTATTTGGCTCTCCACCAGTCTCCTCAGCAGTGTACCTCTGGAGCCATGTTACTTAGACTTCTTCTGAAACCCCCTCCCCACAAAAAGGAAGGGTGATGGGATCAGCATTAACTTTGTACTCTATAGTATTCACTTTTTCTCTTTCCACCCACATACGCTAAAGTAGATTTTAGTTGTTCTCACAGGACCCTCACTGTTCCTCTGTTTATGTCTTTGTTTCTAAAAGTTACTTTATTTCCTTCAACCCAGAACATTGCCTCAATAGCATTCTCTCATTCTGTTCCCTGATGAAATTATTTTCACCCCTTCAGTGGTTATTAGAGGATAATTCTGCAATATATAAACACAGGTGATCAACTTAGGTGAGGAATGAAGCATGAATGTTAAGTAGCCAAAATTAAAAGTGTAAGGGCAAAAATATATTAAACAAACTCTATTATTGAACTCTATTTTCCACTTTTTAAAATCTTAAATCTTGTTAATTTTCCACTTTTTTAAATCTGAAATCTTGTTAATTTAAAAATCTTGATCCTGTGGGAGTAGAAAGTATAAATAAAAGACCTTAGGTACCAATTGGTTATTTTAATTATTGTTATATTTCCTCCTATTCTTCTTTGCAAATTTATCTTTAGGTAATGTCTATACTTTAATTGCAGTGTAGCATAGAACTATCTGAACTAACTTTAAATGAGTTAGATTGGGTCCATGAAGCAATGGAGCACAGAGCTTCATGGAGGCTAACTGACCCTTCCAATCAGCAGTCCATAACAGACCAGTGATTCTCAACCAGTGTGCTGTGGATCCTGGGGAGCCTTGGGATACTTTCAAGGGTGCTGTGGTATGCCACACAATTATGACAAAGGATAAACCTAGCGCTTTTAAATAAGAATCCATCCATTTTAGTCTACTGTGCGTCTTTCTGAATTCTTGGTAAAACTAATAAAAACTGAGATGTCATTTTTTGAGTACCTTGAGTCTAACAAAGTTGAGAAATACTGTCATAGACATATTTTTGTCTATTGATCCCTTTTTCTGTTAATGAACAATAGTGACTGGGAAAAATAACTTTGAGTTATGTTCACTGCATTCTGGTACTACATGGCCTGGCCACTAAGGTAAGTGCACCCATACATAGTATGTTGTAAAAACCATGTTAACCTGTGTTTTGGTTCATAGTAAGCCCATGCATATTGCTTGTACTTTTATAACAAGTCTGCACCATCTTCTCTACTTGTAGAGGGCTTTACTAAGAAAGAAGCGCCACACATTTCATGACTCATGGTAACCTAAGCCAGATCCTGTAAAGAATCCACATGACAGATTTTTCAGGGAACCAGAATTGGGAGATCTTGTTCATATCACTCCTGGTGGGCTCTAATTGCTCGAAGTAGACAATTCTGCCAAATTTGGTCTAAAGTACAAGAAATCCCATTAGATTAATAGATGTTTGGGTCAGAAGGGACCTCAGCAGATCATTGAGTCCAACCCTCTGCCCTGGGCAGGAAAGAGTGCTGGGGTCAGACAACCCCAGCCAGGTGCATGTCTAGCCTCCTCTTAAAGACCTCTAAGCCTTCTCTTGCAGAGGCTGAAGAGATCCAGGACCCTCAATCTCTCCTCATAGGGCTTTGCCTGCAGGCCCCTAACCATATGAGTGGCTCTCCTCTGAACCCTCTTAAAGTTGTCTATATCCCTTTTGAAGTCTCATGCCCAAAACTATGCAGTACTCCAACTGAAGCCTGACCAGTGTCACATAGAGGGGAAGTATCACATCCCTGGACCTGTTTGTCATGCACCTGCTAATACATGATAAAATGCGGTTAGCTTTACTGATTGCTTCATCACACTGATGACTCACATTCACTTTGGTGTCAACAATGACTTCAAGATCCCTTTCTGTTGCTGTGTGAAGAGGACTTTGTTCTTATTTTCAGCTGAAATAAAAGTTTTGTGTAACATGCTTTTCCTTAAATTATTATGTTATCATTAGTCTACTACTTTGAAGTTGGTGTGTATACAGATAAGGTTTAAGGCGCTTTGGGTGGGATGGGATGGGGTGGCTTAGGGAAGGGTAGTCAGAGTGAGCAGGCAGTCAGATGACCTCCTGAGGTCTCTTCCAGACCTACTTTTCTATGACTCTATGAATACATAAAGAGTAGTGTCATTTCATAAGAAGATAAAAGGTCTACTTTTAAAAACTGGCACACTTGAAAATGTACAAATATTTGCATATTTTATAATTTCATGAACTAGTTATCGTTTAAAATAGTTGTCATAGGATGGGGATAAGAGATTTTGTTCAGATATTCAAAAATCATATACTGATGATCATGGATTAATGTCTTACTGCTAAATAATCTATACTTAATATATCATTAGCAAGTAGTAATGCAAACCATTATTACTGGACAAATTATAATGCTGCTTTTACAACCTGCAATTTTTTGAGATTCTTGAAGGCATCAGGATGAATTTTGGTTATCTTGTTATTTTGTAAGTAGATATTCTTTAGCTGTGAACAGTTGTGAAAATCATTCTGTTCAATCTGTATTATTTCATTAGATGACAGATGGACACTTCGTAAAGACTGCAGCATTCCTAGTCCTGAAAATACAATGGAAGTTGTTGTGAATCTAATGTTCTTGCTTGACAGAATACAACTGTTTTCTCAGTGCTTCATCAGTTCCCCTAAGTAAAAAATTTTGTTGCAAATGGTTGATGCAATCCTTGAACTTGCTTTCTTTTCCACATTGTCCTGTTTTTAAAGGCTACATAATACCAATGCCAGTTAGTTTACTCTTTTAGCAATTACGTATGATCTGAAATTCTCCTTTCTATTTGAGTTCATAAAAACAGGAATACTCCTCCATGCTGTCAAAAAACATCTCCTTATGCATACTTCCCATTTGTAGCTATTTGCAACTTTGTGAAACTGATATTTTTCATCTACCTGCTTTGAGTGGGGTTCTTGTTGACCATGCCAGCAAATAAAAATAGTAAAATATAGTTATGCAGCTCTCATCCTAGTGGTTTTGTATGGAGGCTATTTTATAGGGACCCATTCCTAAAAAGGACTTTTGGTAATAGAATGCTTCAAGGGCACCTTCTGGCTAAACCACCTCTTTGGCCAAATTCTGTTGTCAAGCACACATGCACAGTAGCTATTGAAGCCTATCATTGTCCCATGCATGCTTTGGGAATGTACTGAATTTAAACACTACTTTCAAGCATGACAGTTTTGGTATATACTGAATTCTTATAATTTATTTGATTATAAACATCAGACCAGTGTTCCTCTGTAAGACATACTGATTCCTCACCATATATGGCAGCTTATCAACCACATGGTTACATTTATCTAGCTAAACAATCACTAAGATGCTCAGCAATGCATATTCTAGCACAAGCTGTGTCAATAGCTTCTATTCTGAAGCGCCTCAGATTTCAAGATAAGGCATACCAATTCGCTATGTTATGGAATTATTTGAGGACAAAAGGGCAAAATTGTAGGGTGAAAGTTAAAACTCTACTTCAGGGTGTCAAACTGAATAAAGTCAGATTCTGATTTTGGGCTCCTTCTAGGCTGGATTCATAGGGTCAATGGTAACAAGGGATCTGGGGTCAGTAGTGGGGATCAGGTTGGCACAGGGTAAATGAGGGCTGTATCTGCAGTCCTGGTACACCCCACTGTTGCTGACACCCATATCCATCAGGGTCTGGGGGCCCTGAATTCTGGAGCAGACCCAACCCCCCTGGCCCTTCCCCCAACTTTTGGTAGTCTGCTGGTAGCCCAGCAGGCTGGCTGGGAGGACTCTGAAGGCTGGATCTTTGACACCTCTGCTCCACTTAAGATTTATCTGATTTTAGGATTATTCAGGACCCTACTATAACTTTTGAGTTCCATTTACAGACACTAAAGTGTGTGAAACTGTTAGCATGACCAGAACTTTTTTCCAAAAGGCATTCAGGGCTCAAGCACCATCATAAATGCCAATATTTTTCTAACTTGTTCACTGCATAATGTAATGTATGTGTTTAGAGCTTGGATTGTCTTTTGATACACCCATTGCAGTTTCCTCGGTACCATAATCTATGCATAATCTTCCCCTCCTTACCAGCAGCTGTCAGTTTTGGTTTGAGTTTTAAATTGAATTATATTCAGATACATTTAGAATTGGGTGACATTTATATTTAAAAAATAGAACTGGAGAATTTGATTTTGAATTTCTGAAACTTTGAAATCTGAGCCAGTTTTGTATGCAAATTTTCAGTTCCCTCATGGATGGAATTATAAAGTCCCTATCCTTTCTCACTAATTTTCTTTTGGCTAGTGTAAGGATTTGGACACCCCAGATCTGTGGATGCAGATATTGGCATCAGTACATCCAAGAGATATGGAGGCTAAATTCACTGATGTTTTTTGAGGCATTTGGCTACTGCAGTGATGAGAACTATAGAAAAGCCTGTAAAAATAATTTTGTTCTGCTCCCTTTCAGCTTATATTAGGTGATTTATTTCATGCCTAATATACCCGAGATAATAACACATTCAACTAATGAAATCTGTAAATGTATATTTAAAATCTCTCAGCTGATACTTACCCCTTGGAATTGCACTAAGATTATTTCTCTCAATTGCCAATATTTTTAAAAAAGGAAGGAGACTATAAGTATACACTTTTCTGTGTTCTTCAGACCAGTCTTCAGATTTACATATATCCAGAACAATATAGTGGATAACATTACCATTGAGGTTTAGAGTTTCCAAAAACAGTAGGTTTCTGAAGGAATCTAAATGGAATTCAGAAATCAGGTTATTACTTAGATTCAGGTGTTTGATATTCCATTCTTCATTTCTCCAGTTAGACCACAGTAGGTCACTGATGGTGTTATAACTTAAATCAAGTACTGTTATTGTTGGTGATATATCCGTGGGGGTAGTAGACTTCCCCATAAAAGAACAATTCATCAGGAATTTTCCATCCCACCGGCATTTGGAATTGTAAGGAATACCAAAACCTGTCTCCTGTGACTTGAACCTTGAAGATCCAGTATAATTAAGTAAAAGGACCAGAGCCATGACACTCAGGTAAGAATTTGCCATAATATCTAGAAATAAATGCACATAATTATTAATTATTAAGAAGCCTGAGGGTAAACAGAAAACAGAAATATCTTAATGTTCCTTTAAGTTAAAAAAACAAACAAACTTCACAATCAGTCTGTAAACATTCCATTTTGAATTTGTTACTTTATAAACCGCATATTCCAGTTAAAATTCTTAAAAGAATATTTAAGTTATTCTTACTTTTTCTCACAGATGATTAGTCTGTACAGCTACTGCTCAAGAATTTGTAAACTATTACTAGGGACTCTTCATCCCCTATTGTACATAGTTATCGCTACTGGGCAAAGTCTACCAGTCATAATCTATGACACACAGAAGTGGAATGATTCTCATGCTATCAATAAAACACCAGCACTGCCATCAATAAATGAACACGTACTTTAAACTTACATTCACTTGTGTATAAAACTTGTAACGCAGAGTCTGGATTTTAAAAATTTATTTGTTTCATTAGAAACTTTGAATGTGTTTAAAACAAAATACAAACGGCCACCTTAACAAATGCAGAGGATATTTTTTTCAAGAAGCTATATTAGAAGTACATAGCAGTGTATTTTACAGAGGCACGTAGCTTGTACTTTGAACATCTCTAGAACCTCAAATGCATCTGTAGTAGTTAAATAAATATGTGAGCACAAAAAGTCTTTAAACAAAAGTAGAGACTACAAAAAGTAAATTAGTTAAAGTCAAACCACAAATAAATGCACAACACAGCGTGCTTAAGTCATTAATATTTTTTAAACTGTAAACTTTAGTGAAGGCAACCAAATGTACTAACAGTATACAAATAATTAGCAATAGCACCATAGATATTAATCCTCATTTGAATAAGGAATATTTTTGCTGACTTTCAATTAAATATATATAATTTTTAAACAAATTCAGATGCAATTTAACAGTATTGCAGTTGTTAGAAATAAATCTTTCAAATGAACATTGCATTTAGTGTCTCAATAAGACATTCAGTAAGAATGCTAAGTGCAGCTAGTGTTTTGAGTCTTCCGGGTATCCAAAAGTTATCAATATTCATTGTATAATGATTATAATGTTCCCTGGTAGATGTTCTAATTAATCTAGGTACTAAATTTGACTACAATTGTTTTCACCTTTGACCAAAAATACTGTCACTCTTTATATCATGCTTCTATAAATTGAAGCAGATGTAAAAAAAGTATCAGTCTGCCATTAGAATATAGAGTGAAAATATTAGAACTTTGCATGTTTCAGGGAAATTTAATTTTAGTCAGGTATGGATAATGCATATCTATTTTTGGAAAATAGTAAGATTTATGAATGAAACACGCTGTGTAAATACAAAATATTAAGATTTATTCTGCCATGTCTAAAGTGTGTTGATTACTTTCACTTATTTCATATTCTGTTTTTATTCAAGAAAACATCAACCAAAAGCAAAAACTGAACAGGCCCTAAAATGCAATCATCGTTGACTTCATCTGTTCCTCGTATAATCCTCTTTACTGTTTATCCTGTTGTTACCTTCCATCTAAACTATGGCTTCTGTCCTGTAACCTGTTCCATGTTTATGGACTCCTGCATTTATTTCATTAGGGTCCTTCTAAAGTCAAAAGCACAATTCAGGAGAAGAACCTAAGACTGCAAAAGCTTTGGAGCAGAGAACATGAGTCTTTTGTGAAATACCTTGCAACCACATGCGCACCATAAAATAATAAATTAGAATGTATTTATCTTCTTAAATGCACATTCGATTGAGCAGTTAATGTGTAACAGTTGTTACAACTC
This sequence comes from Caiman crocodilus, assembly GCA_030014935.1. Classification (NCBI taxonomy): domain Eukaryota; kingdom Metazoa; phylum Chordata; order Crocodylia; family Alligatoridae; genus Caiman; species Caiman crocodilus. The sequence continues at coordinate 50,567,334 of JAGPOW010001338.1, forward strand.
TTAGGAAAAGAATGCATTCATTCTTATCTAGTAAAACCTGGGAATAACATTTCCAGGAATCTGTACATGGCTTCTTGTTAAGTACTGCCTGTTGTAAAAGGAAACCACTTCAAAATAAAAGTAATAAATGAAAAAGGTTTAAAATAAGCAAATCTAAGTTCCATTGACAGAGCAATATGTGAACTTCTCTCCAGAAACTGTTGTAGGATTTTACTCCTCAACTGAGGACCTCAACTGATCATGATATGTAAGAACTTGTCTAACTTTAAAGCGGATAAACAATTCCACTTGCATTAAATTTAGCATGGTACATAAGCACATTATCTATATTTGGGCCTGAACTACTGTCATATTTAGAATTGTGGATCAGTAACCATTTCTAATCTGCTAAACTGAAATGTAAATGCCAGGTTACTTGGTAAAACACTTGCATTTTTATAAACTGTAAATAACTACATATCTTTTACAAAGTTTTACAGTCATGGTATCAGTCATTACTGCTTATACTAGTGGTATAGCAGTGTTTTGAGCATCACTTGTAGAATACCATAAACTAATAAAATTATTTGTATTAAAATATCCAAGAAAAAGATATTGTCCTAGACAGTGAAAAAACTATTATCAATACACCTCAAAATATCACTTTAAGTAACATAAATACAGTGCTTTGCATAGTTTAAATAAATGTTACAACATCATGATGATGGGAAAATGAAAAACACTCTCGATCAATCACAAGGTGTATTGATAATATTTCAAACATGAAAAAATGAGCAATTCTACTTAAAATAACATTTGTACCATAATACTAATGGATGGAAATATTTCCATGGTAATACTTCTGAATCTAGGGAATATTTTTTAAATAGGCATCATAATATGTAGCCGAAGCAAGGGGAAATTTAAACAAAACTCTGCTATAGGTTCTTTCAGTCACTATATATAAATGTTTTAGAAAATATTAAAATTACAAGCTAGTATGAAAAATCCCAACTAAGACAACAGTGACCATATTCCTATCAAGCATACAATCTTTGGCTTTCTTTTGATAGCTGCCTAATGGCTTTTATTGCCACCCAAAAGTTGAATCCCAATGTTCTTTCTCTAAGTCTCTACCTTAATGAGGTAAAGGACATGCTTATATCGGGACAGCTTATTTTACTAGCTGCCTACACGGGGCCCAGACTTTTCTTAAAATGTCTTCTGAAAGATCCAACCCATTGAACAGAATCGTGAAGACTTTATATTAATATTCCAACAGTCAATGCTTATCAACTGCAAATATAACTTGAATCTATTTTGATAAAGATTTAATTGTCTTCACCTGGCTACAGTTCTAAAAGCCAACCTATGTTTTTGCATCCAAAGTGTAAGCATGGGTATTGGAACATGCCAAACAGTTTGATGCACTTTGATGTCCAGCATGAGACCAGTTATTTAGATGATGGATTTTCTGCACCCCAAAGAATTATTTATGTGAAATGTGGAAGTGATTGAAGGTGGACCGAAAAAACAGTCTATAAAGGGAATGCTTGCACTTTGCGTCCCCTTATGTGTAGTTTCTCTCTAAAAAGTTGGAACACTCAGTTAAATTACTCTTGGGAAGATTCCTAGTTCTTTCGCTGGGGCTCCCATCATTCCTGCTAAGCATGACTCTCATGAAGTGGGCTACAGATACTTCCCCCATCTCCTTCTCTGACCCCTATCTTTAAAGGTGATTCAAAGGGGTGGGGAGGGGAGGCTCAATGGAATAAGAAATACAACAAACAGTATGACTTTTTCCACATACCAAAGTTGGAACAACTATCATCCTCCAAGCCCTGCCCCTTCATTCTATGTTGATTCCAACAATCTGTTAGGAATGTAGGAAGAAAACCTGCATTCTAGAGGCAAAGTATTAAAGGCACTTTTGCAGGAACGCTAAGTGCCTTGTTAGAATCAGATCTTCAATAAAAATATCTTTTGATTGCAATTAATCAAGGTACTTCAACTGAAGGATGTGCTAAGTCAGAGCCATTATTAGAGTAAATACTTTAAATACTGAAAGTGTGCAATAAGGCATAATACTGTTAAACACAATGCCCTGTGTTAAAAATGCTACAAAACAAATTTAAACAGTTATAAACTGCAAAACTACAAATCCTTGCATGCAATTGTTTTATATAGACAAATGTAAACATGTAAAATAACTCTCCAAGCAAACTCTCTCCTCCAAGTGGTTTTACATTCAGTGCATGGCTCCACAAGGGTTGACTGCAGTTTGACAACCCATATTCTGGCTCATCACTTGAACTCTAAATAGAGTACCATCTGCACACATGCACAGCTTGTAGCGCACCCAGTCGCCATTGTTAAATTGTTCCCCATAAGAAGAACTTGGCAGTCGAGATGTGCTGACCATAACAGTTCCATTCAGAATGATGCTGTTTTCCTAGTAAAAGAATAATTATACAAATGTTCAAATAGAGGTAGAGTATTCCTTTTCTGAAGAATAAATTTAACCAATAACTCTTTTCAAAACTAACTTAAAGATGTAAACAAAATAACATTTTTATTTAGTCTGTGAGCTATAACTTCACTAATTTTACCAATGATAGCATCATACACCTCAGTTCTGACCTGCAGTGCATTTTACTCTTCTACTTGGAGGTCAATATTGAGCAAAAACTGCTAATTGCGTAACAGTCATATCTGTACTGTTAAAGAATATTTACAGAGGAATAAAAACAAATATCAAGTTTTTCTTTGAAACAATAAATAAAACTTGATTTCATGCTTCCAGACATGAAAGAAAAATGTTTATTTCTATGCTGTTTACCCCTCTACCTGTTCCCTACTCCAAGCAATCCACAGTGCTAACACAACCTCAAAAAATTATTTAGTAAAAGTTAGCTCAAAGTTTTTGAAAGCCCTTTAAAAATTGGACTGATATAGTTGCTTTTGTATTATTTCCAAATAGCAAACTTGAGTTGAACTACTATTAAACTCTATTTTCATACAACATAAATTTCTGCAAAATTATCCCTACAAGAAATGCAATAATTAATCATCTTCAGTTTGAAAACGAGATATTATAAACAACTGCCAACATAAAATACATACTGCTTTTAATTCCATATCACCTCCCATCCGAAACTCAATCATTTTGCCCATAATGAAAACTCCTTCATTTCCACGTACGATGGCACGTCCATCAACCTTTATATTTAGATCACTGGTAGCATTGCTGGTAATCTGAGAGAGTGGGAAAAAAAAGTAAAGGTAGGTACAGCATGAAAAGTTTAATTTATGTGAGTCTACATAGTTTTGTTAAACTAACTAAGAGATATCAAAATCGCTAATAATTTTCATAAAAAGTATTAGTGCATTATCCTTAAATCTCTAAAGGCTTCTCATTTAGTTTTATTTAGAAACAAAGTGTTTGCTTTTTTTAAAGGTCTGTCTTGACTAAAAAGCTTAACTTTCTAGCCTGTCAGATGGATTATACTTGCAGATTGCTGATCAAGTTTAAATATAACAAGGATATCAATAAATCAGAGAACATTTAGCAGGATACACAATTCATTGGGTTCTAAATTTAATTTAAATTTTTCTTTGCTATGAAAAGTGACTATGGAAAACTGCTTCCTTTGTATGGCTTGATCTATTCCTTGTACGCATTGAGTCATATCTGTTTACTGTAGAGATAAAAATAACTTTTCCACTTTTTAGCAGAAAAGGCTGCAGAGCCTTTAATATACATAATGACATACAAGAAAAACATCAGTTTGGCTGTAAGTTCCCTGATTAAGTTTGTAGGACTTGCAGCTGGAAAACTTTTTACTTGGAAATAGAATGTATTTGATTTGGAGGTAATAAATTGACAGGTACAGAACTTCATGTTGAGGTTTTCATTTTCAATTTAATTGAACTTAAAAAAACTGTTATGTACTACACAAAAGTCACACCCAATTTTATCCTTTCTAAAGGCCTAAATTTCTATCCAGGAAAATACCCTAATAAAATACTTCAATGTGGAGAACTAGAAGAATTCTTCCAACGCCTGCACCTCAAAGAATATTTCCACGACCAAACTGAACCAACTCCCAACAACTCATCCTCTGACAACATTCAGAAAAGGATCAATGCCAAAAAGTCCGAAAAAACATCAGATTGGACACCTTACTATGGACGAAACCCTAACCTTGACTGCTACATTGACTGCTTCAGGGAAAGAATGAACAATGAAATAATCAGCAACACAGGCCATGACAACCACCTCTCTACCAGAGAAAAAGGCCATAGAGTCTCTAAGATCTAACCACCAAATCGTAATAAAACCAGCAGACAAAGGAGGAGCCACAGTCATTCTGAACCATGAGGATTACATAAAGGAAGCCAAGACACAGCTCTCTGATACCCCCTGCTACAAAGAACTACAAGAAGATCTTACTCCCCTTTTCACCAAGAAACTCAACAAAACCATCAAATCATTTCCATCGAAACTTCAACAAAATCTACAGACCTTGATCCCCCCTGCTACCTAACCCAGGGACTTTTTACATCCTCCCTAAAATCCACAAACAAGGGAACCCTGGCAGACCTATCATATTCAACCATGGGACCCTAACTGAGGAAATATCAGGTTTTGTTGAATCAATCCTA
>JAGPOW010001338.1:50579700-50590904 GCA_030014935.1 Caiman crocodilus
CTAAATTTAGGATAATGTCAATCACTCAAAGGGGCGGTCTATTGTGTCAGGGACACTCACTTGATTTGGGTTGTGACATGCCCCCTTGGCCATGACACAGTAGATTAAGCACCTAGATTAGAGGTAGTTTTCATACATGCGCTTGTCGTCTTCACAAGGTTCAGGTGGCAAACGAGTATATACATAAGTAGATAACTTTATAAATCACTTTTTAACAAGCTGTTAAATACAACAACCCAAACATATAACAATGGCTATCGCAATCGATGGTAAACACAAGGTAATGAGAGGAGTTAACAAATGCATTAACCAAGATGATGTGTTCCATCCCATCCAGCCAAAAATGTCAGCTAACCATCCTTGTCCTAACACAGAGATGCTGTTAACTTCGGTCGCCACCTTTTGATAGCGTCAATTTGTAATTTCAGTGGCACTGAGACATTTGGAATACTTATACAACAATGCTCATAAGAGAGATTGAGGAATTGGCACAGTCCCCCTTGATTGATTAACATGGCGTCAATGGCTAAACGGTTCTGCATAGACGTCATACGTGACGTCTCTTGTAATTGTTGATTTAACAGCCGTAAGGACGTTGTGGTACGATTGGCAAGAACCTCAACTCACTCAGCTAGTTGGGCGATGGCAGTTCTGGCCTTGGCTATTCCTATTCCCCAGCCCTCGAAAGCCCAGCCCAATACTTGGCTAATTCGTTCGCCATGAGAGAGGGAGCTCCAGGTTACACTTCGCCTGTTATGGTGGAGTAACATTGGGCTGGGGGGATGTGCTGTATCAGCATATAAGGGAGGACATAGGACAACCATAGCTAAGAAGCACTGAACTCCCGATAAGGTGGCCGGAAGATTGGTATAAAGCTGCCCATTCGAGCAGGCCTACAACATCCATATGGGAGCTGGCGTATTGATTAGTGTACAGCTTTAATTTTTCCATCTGGTTATGGCTACCTCCCTAGGAAGATTGACTGTGTTAGGAGGTGCATCGTAGCCATGGCACCACTGACTACTAAGGGTAGTCTGGCTGCCCTTAAAATGGGATAAAAATATGAATGTAGGTCGTTGGGATTGGACACATTAATAGCCAGCGACTCTTTCCAGGAGACTAGCAATCGAGGCTGCTCAAGGGTCGATGGAACAGGGCCAGATCTATCTTGCACCTTTGCTTTGTTCGGGCCGGGGGGAAGGGCCAAGTACCATGTTGGCATAATGGCTGTAGGATCCCAGGTTAACGAGTTATCGTCCCTGGACCATTTCACTTCTTTTGAGTTAGCCCCCCACGGTATTTCCGAACACACAATGTAAGTAGGGCATGGGTTGTTAAAGGGGTGGATAAGCAGGACAGGGGTACTGGGAGGAAGTACAGCCTCCGATCTACAGATAGGGCGGTTCATTTTGGCTAGGGTTAAGTTATGTGGCCAGGAATATCATTGTTGGTTTATGAAAGAATGTTGAGTTATTATAATATTGGGATTCAGATTGGTATTCTGGGCTTTACACCATCTATCAACATTAAGAGGGTATACAAATGGGATTAACGCTGGGTCGTTAACAGAAAGAGGCAGGCACAGACATGCAGTGAGTCCTGACTTTTCACTATCTCCCGTAATGTTTGCCCAGAGTGATAAAAGGGACAAAACTGAGTTAGATGTTGTGGAGTTAGTCCTGTTTGCCAAGGAACCTGTCGGGAACAGCAAGAATAGGACGACTACCTTGCTTACGACATACAAGTTGGTGGCCACCGCTGCATTGACTTGGATGTGCTGCGGTTTGGTACTCGGCGGATCTCACGATCGAGCAGCTGTAGATTGCCGCTTCGTCACCGCAGGGCCTGTAAGGAGACAAAACAAACAAAGAAAAGGGGGCCATAATCGGACTCATTACAGGGAAACTGGATGAACAGCAGGGCGGCGAGTTAGCCAGTTGTGATGAGCTATGATGGGCGACCGAGTTTGATTGCCTTCTAGGAGCACAGAGTAGGTGCCAGGATACTGCTCGGGTTCGCAGACAACTTCTTTGTGCATTTGCAGATGTGGTTGATGAGGGTGTGGAATGGTGACCCAGACTAATTTGTCTAGGCTTCCATGGTTGGGGCTTTTGAAGCGCTGGTTCATCCCAGGGGGGCTTGTCTTTATATGAGGCATTGTGTTGGTGACAGCGTTGACTTGGGTATGCCATAGGACATGGTTCCATCCCACCGGAGACTTTTACTGTGCTATCCATCAGGGCTTGTAACTGTGGCATCTGGCTTAGCAAGTTTTCAGCTGGCTGACTGGCCAGTGGCCCGAGGAGAAGCCTGAAAGTCATGGCCTTTCTTCCCCCGTAAACCTTTACACATGCCTCAATACTGTCCAGGGTGGTTGGAACATCCCCAGGGTGACCGAGATGACGATGGGGCCATGGTGCGTTGCTCCACGCCTGTGTCAGTCCCAACGGGTGTACTCTCAGGTTCCAGGACGTGTAGGACATTCCGATGATGGTTATAGCAGCTGCTCTGTGAACAGGTTCGTCAGTTGTCCATTATGTCACACATGAGATTTGTGGCACACTTGACTTGCAACGCGAGCTGGGAGTGGGATGGGCCAGTGACCGTTGCCCGCTGCCACCTCTAAGTCGGTGGCATGCCCCCCACTCCATGAGGCTTGATGAGTTAGGAAGCTTCTTCTAAGTCTAGCAGGTCTGACCCAAATTCTACTACTAGGCGCCCTAGCCATATAGCTAGGGTTTCACCAGGTTTCACTTTTGATCCTCTGCACAACTCCTGCAATTCGCCCTGGGTGTGGGTGCGATATGTGGTGATAGTACGAGTTGTGCCCTGTGTATCGGTAACTTGCTTGACCAGTGCCATCGGGTGAGCTGCAGTTGGGAGAGGGTTAAATTCATTGGACGAGAGCAATGGATACAATTTCTCTCTCTCTCCGCCTCAGCTGGGAGCGCTGGATACAATTTTCCTCCCTCATGGTGGGGTGGGTTTTCTTTCTCTGTCACTCCGGGGGTGGGGTTGAGGGTGGTGATGCAGCCAGCCTGCCTCCCAGGGGGATTTTCACACCCTTTTAGCTTTCCTCGGCGCCATTTTTTGGCAGCATCTCCATGTGGCCGGCGCCATTTTCTAGCGGTGGCCCAGAGCCCCCCGTTGCCTGCTCCAGTGACTCCATGCCCGCTGTTCGTAATTGCATTTCTAAAGTTGCGTTTTCCCGCAGTAGACCTGCTACCGCATGAAACAGCACATCTATCATTTCCCCTTTACTCCATTTTGGGCTCCCCAGGCCGGACAGTCAAACCGATTCGGCGGGGTGGGTTCCCCTCCTTCCCGCAGGCACCGGGTGCACTGAGCAAACTCTTGAGCGGGGGCCGGATTTTCCGCCTGTTTTTGCCTTCCTCCCCTCCAGGGACAAGGTCACTATTTCACTGGGGGCTTGATAGCGAACCTGGTTACTGTTCATCACACATCCAAGTGCCCCAGGAAACAGCTTCACTCTCCACTTCTTTACGACTGCTTCTTCCCCGTTTATCGAGAAGTAGCTGTTGATGTTTCTTCCATCCCCTCCTATCGCCTGGTGGTAGGTGATATGCGCCCAGAGTTCATCTATGTTTTCCACGCGGTGGGCCCCAGTGAGCCTGGGGCAGCACTCAATTAAATTCATCTCCACCACCATGCCCTTAGGTCCTGTTTGTGATGCCATGTCTCGGCTGAGCAGAGCCGACTGAGGGAAATGCTGGTTAATTAAGCAGATGTCAGGCGGGCTGGTGGATGGAAAGGCGAGACACAGCGTATTGGTTGCAAAAATAACTTTTACTTTAGTTTTACTTATGCCGCTGGCGGCCGCGACTCAGGGAGTAAGGTTGCTTACGTAGTTACAGAATGAAGATAACGCAACGAGCTAGCAAGATGAACTTGCAGACACAACGAGCATGCAGGACAAGGGGTACATTGGGAACAGATGAGGGGACGTTGGTGGGTGATCAGTCCACCAAGCCTTCTCTGCCATGTGGCAAAGTTCTCTGTAATTTACCATGTGCTCAGAGTTCTTCTTTTCTCCGACATGGGCAGAAACTGCACAAACTTTTACACTTTTAGAGTAGCCAATTATAAACTGCCAAGTAGAAATACCTAATGAGGTTGAACGTGACTAAATTTAGGATAATATCAATCACTCAAAGGGGTGATCTATTGTGTCAGGGACACTCGCTTGATTTGGGTTGTGACAGTTATACCCATATAACTACCTTGTATAAACACTCTTTTGGAATAAAAGAAAACTTACTCTGCTTCCTAAATGATGTATATAGTTATTCCACTATAAATATACTTATTCATTTCTTGTGTCAGTCAGCCAATCCAATCAAGTGCCATTCTTGTCAAGAGGATTAGTGACATGATGAACAAATGCTCTCCACTTGGCTCTGTCTGTCATCAGCTTTGCCATTCTATCCTATTTATGAATAGTCTATGTCATAACCAAGTCAGTTAAGTGACCCTGCCACAATAGAACCACCCTAAGCAACTGCCGCCATCTCCAAATTTGGTCAAGTTCTGCCTTATTAGCTATTCTCACCTGACAGTCTGTCATTGGCTACTCTAAACATATAAAAGTCCGTGCAGTTTCCGCCCAAGTTGGAGAGCTCTGAACACATGGCAGAGTAAACTCTGAGGAGAGCTCTGAGGAGAAATCTGAGGAGAACTCCGTGCACGTCACAGAGAAAAGTTGGCGGGCTGATCACCCTCCAACATTTCCCTGTCACCGCCCGTTCCTGACGTACCCCATCCTGCATGCCCGTTCTGTCCACGAACTCATCGACACGTTTCATTACCGTAACCTGTAACTATGTAAGCGACCTTATCACCTGCGTCGCCACCTTTAGTGGTGTAAGTAAAGTTAAAGTTATTTTTTTCAACCAATATGCTGTCCAGCCTCTCCATCCACCAGCCTACCTGATGACCAATTAATAAGCGCTCCTCAGGTCGGCTCTAGCCGTCTGAGACAGTCTAGTTCACAATTCCATGCCTTTATATCATCTCTTCCTTGGTTGACTCAACTTTCTCTTCTGTGGTGCACAACATTCTGTTATATCTTTTTCTAGGATATAATATCTGTATCTGTATTTTTTCTAGTATGTACTTGTATCTATATGTTTCTTTGTGTAGCCATGCCCAAAGAGGAAACTATTTAAGGAATTCAATGGTGGGCACAGTGTGTTTGGTGCAATAGGAGAGGAAGCATTTGTGATTGATTTGAAGGAAAAGAGAGAAACCTAGGAACTTCTCACTGGGTGTGTCTAAGCGTGCATTTATGCCAGCTTAATTTTACTGCACAGTAAGTGGGCATAGACCAGTGTCTACGTGTGCAGGCATTAAAGCACATTAACACTGTGTGTGGACTGACTTGGGACTACAGTTAGTCCCAAGTCAGTCCACACACAGTATTACTGTGCTGTAAGGTGCCTACATATGTTTCTGCGCAGTAAATAATCAGGCATAAATTTGATACCTGCATGACGCAGGTACCTTTTAAGCAGGTTGTTTTTTTCCTGGGCATCGGTTGTCAGTTGTCCCATCTGGTTTAGCAGGGCTCCAACATTACCCTTGCTTTTCCTCCAGCTCCCCACATATCTAAAAAAGGACTTTTTATTGTCTTTTATATCTGTAGCCAGTAGGAGTTCAGTCACAGCATTGCTTTTCCTGGTTCGCTCCCTACAGGTCTGGATCAGTGCAGAATGCTCCTCCTTTGAGGTGGTTCGAGTCTTCCATCTTTTATAGGTCTTTCTTTTTAGATGCAGGAGGTTCACTAGTTCCCTGCAGAGCCGAGGGGACTGCTGTGCCCTTTTGCTGCCTTTCCTCCGAGATGGGCAAGACATTGCTTGTGCTTTCAGGATCGCTCCCTTGAGGAGAAGCCACTCATCCTGAACTCCCCTTCCCTTCAGCTCATAGTCCCTTAAGGCCTTGCCAACAAGCCTCCTGAGCTTGTTAAAGTCAGCTTTTCTGAAGGCGAGGACTTCTGCATTGCTGACTGACTTACCAGCTTTGTGGTGGATTGTGAAAGTGATCAGCTCATGGTCACTGTCTCCCAGCTCCCCTTCCATCATTAGGTTGCTGACCAGATTGTCCCCCGTTGTCAGTACCAGGTCGAGCAGTGCTTTGCCTCTTGTTGGTCCAATACTTGTATCAGTATTAATCAATATCTACATGAATAATCAACCAATGCATCCAGGCACAAGAAAATTATCTTTGTTGATGATAACAGGGCAGCCCAGAGAGCTTCACCTGACACTCCTGGAGGGAAACTTACCTGTATGTATGAGGCCAATTAAAGCACGTTGCTGTACACACCAACGGGGTCCCAGATGCCTCTGTTTGCCCACATATTGCATACAGTGAGGAAACGTGGGACCAACAAGCAGGTTCTCATTGGTTTTAGGTATGTACAGAGAAGTTAAAACAGGGTCAGCCCGGAGGGTCAGTGCCCTGGAGAGGGGATGCACCGGGAACAGTAGCCTGTGCAAACTGTGAGGAAGCATGGAACCTTAACTGGAGAGACTGGTAAGAGAATTGGGAGCTTGAACTACAGTTGGGGAAGAGGAAACATGTATACCTTTTAGGGAACAGATGTCGCTGGAAGACTCAGCCAGGGAGAGAGAACAGCAGATCTTGGTGAGTCTAGTCTGTTTTCTCCCTGGACAGTAAGAAGGGGAGAATTATTGGATTGAGAGTCCTCAAAGGAGGAAAGTCCCGCTATAAATCAGGCAACTTAATGGAAGCTCTGAGTGGACTCAATCAAATGGGTGATTGATGGTTGGACAGAGAGGGGCCAAGTAACTACCTTGTGAGCCATGCAACTCCAGGGGGAATGAAGAGTTACCAGGGTAACTGCATTAGGGGTCTGCATGTAATGGATCTGTTGCCAAGAATGTAATTAGGAGAAGAATAAGGTGACTGGGAGCATCGGTCACTTTATTAACTGATGGAATGAGAAGCCTAATTCTCTACTCAATGAGGGATTGCCTATAACCATGAATGAATTAAGAGGTGTGGCTGGATAGTAACAGGCTCCGAGTAGGAGTGTTGCAGCAGACGGGGAATTGCTTCACTGGTAGAAAGGGGGATAACACCCCAATAATGATAATTGGACTAATAGAAGTATTTATGCAAAGGTGTGGTGGCAACTGAGGTTTACATAGTGAAAACCAACAGTCACCAGTCATCTTGCCTTGCTTGCTGTGAGGACAAAACCAAAGGAGATCCCTGGCCTGGATCAGCTGTGATGTGGTGAGGACAGAGTGTAGGGGTGGCAGGGCTCTGAGAATAGACTTATTACCACTACTCTAATACTAAGGGAAACAGAAGATCTTGCTTCCCATTATCTGCTTCTTTTTCTCTATTTTATTTTAAAACATTAAAGCATGGCAGAAAGGCACTGAAGGAGATTAACTTGGGAAGACCAATAGTTGTTAATCCAGCTTTCATAATTGGGGAGATTGCCCAAACCAAGGCTTTTACTGGGTTTGAAATTACATAAACATCAGCACTGAGAGCTCAGTCTGTTATACTAAGAATCAATTGTATGCTGAAGCAGTTCAAGTGGAAGTGAATCTCAGCCATCTCTAGAACCAGGAAACCAACAGACAATTTAGAATTGTCTGGAACAGGGCCCCAGTCACTCATTACTATAATCTTGTCTACCTTGGCATGACAAAAACCACATACTCCAAGTAACATGTGGAAAAGACAGAAGGCAAAGTTAGCACGCAGAACTACATGCCCAGGAAACTTGAAACGTAGACATAGAAAGCCAACTGAGCAACACTCAAAGTCACTGTTCTCAGTGTGCAGTTCAACAGCCCACTGTGGTTGTCCAGTGTGGGAAGGATTAGCTTATGCAGAGAAACTGTCCCCTGTGCTTGACCTGATAGCTCCTTTTACTATGGGATATCTAAAACCAGCAAACATAAATAGCCTATATGTGCTGGCTGAAATTGCTCAATTGCACATGGAGGTCCTTACCTATTTTACAAATAACTTACCATATTTACTCAACTTCAAGACAGATTTTTTCCCCTCCCATTCAACATGTGGGAAAAAGAAACCTCATTTTGGATTTGAGTACAGCATGAGACTAGTGGCTACTAAAGGGCTGGGCCCGGAGTTGCCATCCCCAAAGCTACTTGGTTGGAGATGGAGCCAGAGCCAGTGTCAGAGTGGGTGTTGGGGGCAGGCAGTGGAGGTGCAGGGGGGATAAATGGTATGGAGGCAGGTGGGAGGCGAGCAAGGGATAGGCTGTTTGTCTCCGACACTGCTTTCCTTGCTGCAGTGGTGGCAGGGATAAATTTATGATGATCCCCCCCGCAATAATTAGATGCCATACATGGAAAATTATAACAAATCTAATATAATTATTGGGAGGGGTCATCTTAAATTCAAAGTCATCTTGGATTCATGTAAATACGTAAATACAGTATATTGAAAAGAGACAGGTTAAAATGCATTTTCCCATGTAACTAATATTTTAGATGGTTAAAACTGTAATGATTTAAAAAACTCTAATTTGATGTCCTAGTTAATAGTTTGATTATTTGTTATATTTCACTTCGAAAAGTGAAAATAATCAGACCTCTAAACAGCCCATTGATGGATGACTAACTTGCAACATCATCAAGACTTTCTCCCTCAACCCAGTATCTCATTGGATATTGAGATTATGACATCAGAAGTAAGTCAACTAATCACCCATCCCTTTCTCTGTTCCTGCTCTGCAGTAATATTGTGATATCAGAGGTGAGCCAACATCTCTATTTCCAATCTTACTCTCCTTTTCATCGCTTCCTGTATTAGTGATATCAGCTTGCATACTTCATTTGTCTGCCTCTGCTACAAATATCAGGGGGTTTTTCCTCTGCATTGCCCACTCTTCTAGAACTGGTTCACCAAACTATTACTTCTCTTTATTTAACTCCAGTCTCCACATTCTGTCCTTTTATTTAAAAATTTGCTTCATCATACTGCACAAGTCCTCCTGGGTAATAGATGTTGCTCTTGTTCTCCAGCTCATTTCATAAAAGCCACCATATAGCCAGTAGTAGGATTTGGTCTTTCGATTCCACAGTAGCCTAGAGAGAACATTCTGTTCTTTTTTAAGGAAAAATGAGCCTCAGGCAAATGTATTGTCTAGCTACCTGTGCTGTTCTGGGAGTTATGCTCAAGTGTATTTTGCTTCCTTATCAGAGAACAGTTGGAGGCACAGAAAAAAATCACATCAAAACAATTCCTATATGAATTTCTTCTGGGAAATCTGCACTCTGTATGTCATAGCCATTTCCTTTTATCTGATAAATCTTGCAAGAAGCAGGTTAGGTGGCAAGACATGCCCTTTTCTAGATTACCCCCTCATAGTAGAAGCATTTCTGCTTCATTTTTTAGTGCCTTCTCCATTGTCCCACAGCAAGAATCAGGTGGGTCTTTATTTTAATATATATTGCATATTAAAAGCGCTTGTATATATTTAGTATTGTTCAGGTTGAACACCATTAATTTTCTTTCTGTACATAACTTAGTAGAAATGTGAATATTTTTATGTGCACCCCAGATAAAAACTAGATAATAATTATTTCTCATTTTAATCTAATTGTTCCTTTTTTATCCAAATTCTCCAAGAAATGTCCCAAATGTTTATGATATGCCTGTGACATTTCTGGCTTAGATTTGCATTTGGATTGCTGAATGAGCCAAAAGATATATGAAATCATGTGGAGCCATTTAACTCCTTACTTTGAATATATCTACAGAGATCTGAGAGGTCCTACCTTCAAGTGTGGAATGCTTCATTTGAAAGGTTTCCTCTAGGTATCTAGCTTGCAAATAGAAAAATAGAAATAACTCTTGTGTATGCAGTGCTGAAATCTCCTGTATCCTATTTTTGACCTTTTCTGCATAATGACAGAAAAAAGAATATGTGTTAACACACTTTTTGAAGGATGACAATTTTGGCAGAGGCCAAAAAAATGTTATTGCATTTTTTGATCATGTAATGTGAAGATCTCAGAACAACATCTGGTAAAATTATGATTCAAATGGTATTCTACAGGCATTTTGTTGTATTTCTTTAGCTACCACATGCACTCATGTGTTGGAAGAAACATAGGCAGACAAGGTTCTTTGGGTGAATCTGATATCTGTTATTAGACCAACTTAAATAGTTGGAAAACAATTATTAAGCAAGCTTTTGGGTTCAAAAACCTTTTGTCAGGCTAAGGAAGTTTCAGCAGTTGGTATGTGCTCTTCCTGGATGGAATGAAAAGTAAAGAAGCCAGAGGCTGGTTTGGTATGCATACAAGATAGGCAGTCAGTGAAAATGTAGATTGAGGAGACAATGAGTGAGAGACAGGCTGGGGCGGGGGACAGAGAGAGAAGGGGGATGAAAGTCGAGAGATACCTGGGGAGTCAGATGTCAAGCAAGTTATAATGTGTCATAAATCCAAGGTCTATATTTAGTCCATGATTTTTAGTATCCAGGAGGTTGATGAAGTGACGTTCATAGGCCCATCTCTGGGAAGTGTTGTGTAAGTTTCCCTTGAGGATCAGGACTGAGAGATTGGAGAGAGAGTGGTTTTCTTGTGAAAAATGTGCCCCCACAGGTAATTGGGTATTCCTGTCTTTCATAGATTGCTGGTGTGCATTCATTCTGGTACACAGTTGTTGTTTGGTCTCTCCTATGTATTTTCCATCTGGGCATTTGGTCAATTGGATGAAATATATTACATTTCTGGAGGTGTAGCTGTAAGATGTGGGAATGTTGATGGCTCTGTTGTGGGGTGTAGTAATAGTGGGGGTAGTGGAGAAGTGTTGGCTGGTTTTGCATTTCTTTTCATGGCATGGTCTGGATCCTTTTGGTGTGTTCTGGGCTTGAGGAACTTTGCTTCTGGTGATGAGGTTGGCGAGGTTCGGTGCTTGTTTGAAGGCTAGAATGTGTGGCTCTGGGAAGATCTTTTTAAGAATTGGGTCTCTTTCTAGTATGGGTTGCAATTGTTTGAGGATTTTCCATACAAGTTCAAGAGAGGGGTGATATGTCAAAACCAGCAGTGTATGATTTGTGGGGGGTTTTCTTCGGTACTGCAGCAGTTCTTCACCTGGTATCCAGGTGGCTCTTTCAAATGTGCGATCTATCTCTCTGGAGGAGTATCCTTGTTGTGTGAAAGCCT
>JAGPOW010001338.1:50591004-50611549 GCA_030014935.1 Caiman crocodilus
GTTGGTGTATAGTCTGGTAATGTCCATGGTGGCTAGGAGGGTGTTGCTGGGAAGGTGGTCTGTGTTTTTAAGTTTCCGTAGAAAGTCTGTAGTGTCTTGCACAAAATTTGCTCTGTAGGTGACGAGCGATTTTAGGATTGATTCAGTGAAACCTGATATTCCCTCCGTTAGGGTCCCATGGTTGGATATGATAGGTCTGCCAGGGTTCTCTTGTTTGTGGATTTTTGGGAGGATGTAAAAAGTGCCCGGGGCTAGGTAGTGGCGGGGATCAAGGTCTGTAGTTTTTCTTGAAGTCTTGATGGAAATGATTTGATGGTTTTGTTGAGTTTCTTGATGAAAAGGGGAGTAGGATCTTCTTGTAGTTCTTTGTAGCAGGGGGTATCAGAGAGCTGTGTCTTGGCTTCCTTTATGTAATCCTCATGGTTTAGAATGACTGTGGCTCCTCCTTTGTCTGCTGGTTTTATTACTATTTGGTGGTTAGATCTTAGAGATTCTATGGCCTTTTTCTCTGGTAGAGAGAGGTGGTTGTCATGGCCTGTGTTGCTGATTATTTCATTGTTCATTCTTTCCCTGAAGCAGTCAATGTAGCGGTCAAGGTTAGGGTTTCATCCACTGTAAGGTGTCCAATCTGATGTTTTTTTGGGCTTTTTGGCATTGATCCTTTTCTGAATGTTGTCAGAGGATGAGTTGTTGGGAGTTGGTTCAGTTTGGTCATGGAAATATTCTTTGAGGTGCAGGCGTTGGAAGAATTTTTCTAGTTCTCCACATTGTAATATTTTATTAGGGTATTGGTAGAAACATTTATTTTATGGAGCTCCACCCATCACAAATCCAGGTCCATACTATTGTTTGTGAACAGGAGATTATATCTGATGTAAGTTCACATATTACCTTCTTCCAAATATGGTATTAAAGTTTCGAAGAATAGTTTTCAGGTTTCAATTTTATTCTTGAAACAGATTAATGTAATACTGTTTTATTTAATTTACATATAAATATATTGAACATGATACCTTTGAAATTTGCATGTGAGCCTGACCTTGCCCTCTATCTCCTTCATGTATATGGCTTTGATTTACCTATATGTAGACAAAATAAGTTCTCTGATTTTTACAAGTATTTTACAAATTTGTAAGTATTCTTACATTTTAGAGATTTCATGAAATGGAGCATCTCCTTATGCACTTGCAATTGCAAATTGCCCTCCCCTTCCCTTTGCAGTGTTGTTATATTCTGGTGGCAACTACAATAATTGTGTACCTAGAGAATAACAATAAGAAAATAAGTAAGTATTTTAGTTGCCTTTAAGTGCAATAGGACCTTGTGTTTTTGTTGGAGGTTAATCATAGAAATCATAGAGATGTAGGGCTGGAAGGGACCGCCATTGGGCACCTAGTGCAGCCCCCTAACTGAGGCAAGATCATTGTTATCCAAACCATCCTATACCCTGCATAATCTAAACTCTACATGAGACTACTATCAATCCCAACACAACACAGACCTCACACTTTAACCTGCCACAAGTCTAGCAGGGGAACCATGGCAGCCAATGTCCTGCTTTTATAAAAAAATTGTTAATATAAGCTAAAGAGATCCTAGGAAGGGGGTCATACGGGCCACTACAGAAGAAGGCAAAAATCTCCATGGTCCATACCAATCTGACCCTGGGGTAAAATTCTTTCCTGATCCCAAATATGAATCAAATGTGCCTTTTGCCTACCTGCTCTTCCCCTCCCTTTACTTTCAGCTGGAGAAAGGGAGAAGTCAGCACCCTGAGACCTGGGAGATCCCTCCTCTGGGAGACCCTCCTCTGGGAGATCCCTTCCACCAAAGTGTGATCCTGCCTTGAACAAGGCAAGCAGGGAGGAGGACATGTCTTTGTGCAGAGACAGTTCCACCCGGGTCAGGCAGCAGCACCGGACACTTGCCAGGGACTCAGGCAGGCCCTGCCTGGAGGACTCCTCGTTCCTGTTCTCAGGGGCTCAGAGTCTGCTGCCAAGTACGAGAGGTCCCCCTGCGGGAGCCGAAGCAGGGCTTGCTTGGATGCCCCACGGAGCTGCCCCCGGTCCCCTCGCACTGCCCGGGGCCACCGTTTGCAAGGCAGGAGCACGGGGGGAGAAACCAAGCAGTGCCCGGGCCGCCACTTTGGGCGCTCGGTGGGACGCTTCGTGTGGTCCTGCTGCACCTTGAAGGCGCCTTGAAGCGGGGGGCGGGCGGGGCCGCCGCGTTGCTACAACTAAACGCGCCGGTCGGCGCAGCTGCGGCGTCCCTGGCAGCCGGGCCGCTCACGTCAGCGCCTTTCACAATCGCGGGCTATAAATGCGGCGGCGCTGCGGGCGGGCGGACGGACGGGGTGAGGCTGAGCTTGGGGTTGGCGGCAGCGCTGGCTGCGTTTTGCCCAAGGCCGGGCTGGGTGGCGGCGGGGGCAGCAGCACCACCACCACCACCTCTAGTCCCGTAGGCAGCGCGGCGGCCTCCCACCCCGTCTCCGTCCCGCCGCCTGGGAGCCATGGCCGACTGTCTGCGTAGGCTGGTCAGCCAGGGGAGCTGCCGGCTGCTGCAGGACAAGCTGGAGAGCTGGTACCAGGACTACCACGTGAGTGCATCCTGCAGCGGGCGCGTGGCACTGCCCCCCGGGCGGCCGCTGCTATGGGGGCTGCCTCCTGCTCCAGCCCTGCGCCCGCCGCGCCGGGCTTGGCCCCGTGGCAAAGCGGAGCGGGGAGCTGGGGGCAGAGGCTGGAGACGGCTCCCGGGCGAGAGCCCGGCGCTGAGCCCCGGGAAGCGGTCGCTAAGGACGCCGGTTCCTAGCGCGGCGGTGGTTGCCAGCGTTACCCGCGCCCGCTGCCGCGGGACACCCGCCACCTCCCGCCGGCACAGCGAGCTCGGCCGGGGCCGCGCGGCGCGGCGGGGCCTGCGGAACCCACCGGTCTGGCCCCGCGCCTCGCCTCGCCTCGCCTGCTCTCAGACCCGGGGCTTTTCCCTCCCGTGCGTGAATGCTTTCCAGAAAGCTTTGTGAGGTGAGCAGCAGGGTAGTCCCCTACTTCCTACCCAGCTGACCCCTGAGGTCCCGACCGATCCGCGGTGCTTCTAGGACAGCGATTTTCAACTTTTTTTTTTTTCATTTGCTTATCTCTAAAACATTTTGAATGGAAGTACAGACCCCTCTGAGCTGTGATAGCGGGGTTCACATACTTCTGCTTCCTCTTTCATGGCCCCCTTAGACATAGTCAGCAGACCCCCCCCCCCTCTCCCAGACCTGCAGGCTGACCACTGAAGAGATTTCCAAGTACAGGTGCAGCACTGTAAGTGCCGAGTGTAGCAAATGTTAAAGGACACGTGTTCCTTCTCAAGACCACAAAATCTTAGATATTGTTAGACCTTAGACAAGGCCGCACACCACAACAATGGTCAACAGCTTGTTTTGGGTGGGCTTTCAAAAGCCTCTAGTGAGAAGGTCCTTGTCTTGTTGCTGCTAAAGACATGGAACATGATTTTTTTGAGCTTCATTTAGACTCTGGAGATATCTTTCACCTGTATCTCACTGCAGTGTAGAACGGGGATCGGCAGCCC
The DNA here is from genome assembly GCA_030014935.1 of Caiman crocodilus. Classification (NCBI taxonomy): domain Eukaryota; kingdom Metazoa; phylum Chordata; order Crocodylia; family Alligatoridae; genus Caiman; species Caiman crocodilus. The sequence goes on from JAGPOW010001338.1 coordinate 50,594,575, forward strand.
CTGGCATGCATGGCAAAGCATGGCATGTGAGGCCATTTTCCTCAGCATGCCACAGCTGACCCAGACTCTGGGCAGCTTATGCCAGCAGCTGCCCAGAGCCTGGGTTGGCTGCAGCTAAGAGGTTGCAAACAGCTGCATCAGACTCCACAGTCCTGCCACCAGTTTTGTGGCTGTGGCAACTGTATGCCCACCTCTGGATGTATGGCTGGGAAGGGCCTGGGGCAGTGCAACCCTGGCTTCTCCCTGAGAGGCATGTGCAGCTGCCGCTGCTATGGACCCAGTGCCATGGGTGCAGAGCCCAGCACACTGTTTGCAGCCTTGCAGCTGCCTGCTACACCTGCCCTGAGCCTGGGCCAGGTACAGAAAGCAGCTGGGAGGCTGCAAACAGCTGTGCAGGGCTCTGGAGCCCTGGCACTGGTTCCATAGCAGCAGCGGATGCATGCACAGCTCCCAGCACATGGCAGGGAAGGGAACGGAGCAGCTCAATCTTGACCCCTTCTGTCCTGTTCACTGGGAGGCATGCATGTAGCCACTGCCAGCAATGAGGATTGGGCCCCTTGTGGCTCCCCCATCTCTGGCATGCCAAGTTGAGGTGTGGATTTTGGCACTCCAGCTAAAAATGTTGCCAATCCCAGTGCAGAGTGTATCAGTTTCCAGGTCTATTTGCAGATGTGTGGATTTCCACTTTCAAAGCAAATCAGGCTTCTTCATCTTCAATTCAAACTTAGAATTGTTGCCTTATTGCCTACAAGCAAATCTATTTCATGGGGGTTTTTTTTAAACAGCTGTTTTTAAAACTATTTTGTTGCACAATTGAAATGATACTACCATTATAATTTAGTACCATGATAAAATGATTCCTCAGAGGTGACATAAGGGTTTAAACAATGGTACTGAATATACCTTTTACACTACAATATCTACTCAAATACAAGATGAAATTTCCCCACAACTGGCTTGGGCAGGGGGAAGAAACACTCCTTATTTTATAATCTAGGGTGGGTACAACATGGCCCACGGGCTGCATACAACCTGCCAGTCCATTCTATCCGGCCCACAGGGCCTCTACAATTTTTAGAAAATTAATTTTTATCTGCCCCTCACTGCCTGTCAAAGATGCCAGTCAGACAGCAGCAGCAGGAGCCTGTGGCGCAGCAAGCTGAGCCTGGCTCCACCCCACCCCTAGTCTCTTCTCTCCCCCTGTCCCTCCCCTTTCTCATCTTCAGCCCCACACCAGAAGCCTCTGCAGATCCTGGAGTGGCTTCCAACCCCCATCCAAGTAGAAAGTAAAGCAATATTGGATGAAGCGGGGGACCGTTGGAACAGCCCAGTGGCTGGGAACCCTTGGTACTTCCCAGGCCAGGCTGGAAACAGGGTGGGGAGGAGGGGTAGAGGGAAGTTGCTGCAGCTGGGGTGGGGGTGGGGGCATGGGAAGCAGTGGGGGCTGCAGGGAGTGGCAGGAGCACATGCCACTCAGCTGCTGCTTTTCACGGATGCTGACACAGCCGGGCCCATCTCATTCTGAATGGCATGCAGCAAAGCAGTGGCTGGGCTGGCTTTGCTGTTTGGGAGGGGTTGGGACGCCCGGCTGGGTCAGCACCAGTGAGAAGTAACAGCTGAGCCATGTGCCACTTGAGGACTGCCTGAGTTCAGCTGTGACTTCCTCTCCCCAGTGCCAGCCTGGCCAGGTGTGAGAGGCACTCAGCAAAGTTGCAGCTTCTATTTACCTCTGCTGGCTGGTCCCAAGCAGCACGCAGCTCAGCCCCCGCTTTTCCTCTCCAGTGCCAACTCAGCCAGGTCTGTTGCATCTCAAGCTGTATGCAGGGAAGCAGTGGCTGGGTCGGCTTTACAGTGGCTCAGGACTGGACAGACGCGGCTGGGTCCGCACCAGCAAGGAGAAGCAGTGGCTGAGCCATGTGCCTCTTGCCATACCGCTTGGGACGGGTTGGCACCAGAAGGGCAAAAAGCTGTGACTGAGCCTGTGCCAAGCAGCATGCTAGGAAGCAGCACACAGCTCAGTTGGCTCAGCCACTGCTTTTCCTCGCCGGTGCTGACCTGGCTGGCCTGCACCATCCTGAGCAGCATGCAGCAAAGTTGGCCCAGCCACTGCTTCCCTGCGTGCTGCTTGGAATGCTACAGGCCTGGCAAAGTCAGGACCAGCGAGGAGAAGCAGCGGCTGGGCCGTGTGCTGCTTGGGATGGAACTGGCCAGTTTGGCAGAGGTCAGTGCACAGCTTTCCGCAGCTGTTCTCAGAGCCCTGGGGGCTCCTGCCATGGCCCGGGGGACTCTGCTCTACTTGTGCTGTGCCCAGTGTGCACAGAGGCTGAGCCAGGAGCCCCCAAAGCCCAGCATCCTGCCCCTGCCAGGCAGCGTCCCCTCGTGGGCAGGGCAGGGTGGTTGCACCCCATCCCACAGAGCTGTGTGGGCCTGCCTGGGCTCCACTTTGGGTGCTGCTGGGGGCCCAGATGTGGTCCAGTCTGAGGAGCTCTGAGGCAGTCCCCACTCCCCTCTTGGCACCCTTCTCCTCCAGCTGCCACCTTCCCAAGGGTCTCCCCCTGAACCTGCTTCTCTCCATGCCTCTCTTTCTTTCCCCCTCTCTTCCCTCCCTCTCTTCCCTCTATGAAGTCTTATTTACGGCCACCAGATTTAGAAATTTTAGAAAACCTGGTATTTGCCATAAAACAGAAACGTTTATAATTATTAACTATATAAATATGCATTGTAACTTGCCACATACCCCCTGCCCCAATTTTGTTTTTTTGGCATGCCAGCACTCTAGCACCTTACAAGGTAGACATTGTGGGTATTTTGGTACTCCAGTTGAAAAAACATTGTCTACCACTGACATACTCCATGTGATGGAGTTTAACTTCCAGTTCCAAGGCCCTACTACTCTTTTTGTGAGGGAAGGCAGGGATGTCCAGTGGCAAATGGTAGGGTTAGGGAGCAGGACTTCTGGCCACAAGATGGTGACCAGGGAGCAGGACAACTGTCAAGGGGCATGCGGCCCTCGACAGCTCACCAAAATTCATCAAGTAGCCCTCCACTTGAAATAATTGCCCACCCCTGTTATACTTCCATACAAGGACATCTCACTAAATACATTGTTTATCAGGTAGTTGCTCCCCCAGGAGGGAATGGGTAGTGGCCTGGAGGTACTGCAATATGAAGGCACCTGTCTGGAGGTACTGCAATAGCAGGCTGGCAAGCCAACACTCAGAGGCTGGAGCAAGCTCCAACACCCTCCTCTGGTCCCAAAAATGTTGATGGGGAACCCTTTTTTGTGGCCCTTAAATAGGAGGTAGGTGTTCCCTCCACAGGGAACTGGCACCAGGCCTGGAGATACTGCAATACCAAGTTGGCACCAGGAAGGCCAAGACAGCCTTGACACCCTCCCCTTGGTGCCAAAAATGCTACATTTGATCCTAAGAAAAAGGCTGAGATGCTTATGGGATCCTACCACTCTTTAATTTCATGTCTTGGACCAAAGCAGCCAAATCAATTCTGAATTCTATTGATAGAACAGAGCTTAGTCATTCAAGTCTGTGTGGTGCTCCCACTGGCAAGTATCCTATTTCCCAGACTTTTCAGCTGAGGCTTCTGATATTCCCAAATCCATGGCAGGCATCCTATGTGCAAGCCCCAAGCTTGGAGACCTTGGAGTTCACATGCCCCCTACTCTCACTTGCCTCTAGTCAAAAGGCCAAAGGAGCAAGCTACAGGGAAAACTCAAGAGCAATCTCCCATTGTCATAAATTGTGGAGCCAAGATCCTCCCATTGGGAGACTTTAATGGGCTCTCACAACCATATCTGCTTATAATGCAATGGTCAGGTCTCTATCATCAACTATGCCAAGTTATTCAAGGCTGAGAAGAAGGGGATCTCCCCTGCCACGCAAGTAAAATCACCTGGGCCAAAACCCATGGTCATAGTGTCCCCCCTTCTAAGTCCTACCACAAAGTAGGTTAGCACAACCCTTCTGAATAAGTGCAGTCCTCCTCACTGCCTTTCCCAAGTCATGGTGAGCCATGACATTGAATACACTTCAACTTCCTCTTCATGGGATTATAGAAAATTGGGTTTGGAAGCGATGTTGGGAGGTCATCTAGTCCAACCCTCTTCTCAAAGCAGGACCAGTCCCAACTAGATCATTCCAGTCAAAACTTTGTCTATCTGGGTCTTGAAAACGTTAAAGAATGGAAATTCTATCTCCTCTCTGGGTAACCTTTACCAGTGTTTTACTATCCTAGTAGTGATTTTTTTTCTTTCCTAATATCTAACCTAAACTTCCTTTGCTGCAGTTTGAGACCTTGCTCCTTGTTCTATTATCTGTCACCACTAAGAACAGTCTAGCTCCATCCTCTTTTGAACCCCCTTTCAAGTAGTTGAAGGCTGCTATTAAATCCCTTCTCAGTCTCCCCTTCTCTAGACTAAATAAGCACAGTTCCTTCAATCTTCCCTCAGACTTCATGTCCCCCACTTTTTCACCATTTTTGTTGCCCTCCACTGGGCTCTCCAATTTGTTCACATCCTTTCTGTAGTGGAGGGCCCAAAACTGAACACAGTACTCCAAATGTGTCCTCACCAGTGCTGAATCACTGAGGGGAATAATCACTTACCTTGACCTACTGGCTACACTCCGATGCAGCCCAATATGGCATGAGCCTTCTTTGCAACATGGGTACACTGCTGGCTCAGCTTATTGTCTACTGTAACCCCCAGGTCCTGTTCTGCAGAGCTGCTGTGCAGCCAGTCAGCACTCAGCCTCTATTGGTGCATGGGATTGTTCTGTCCTAAGCGCAGGATCTTGCATTTGTCCTTGTTGAACCACATGAGATTTCTTTTGGCCCAATCCTTCAATTTGTCTAGGTCACTCTGAATCCTAGCCCTTTCCTCCAGAGTATCTACTACTCCCCCCAGCTTGGTATCATCTGCAAACTTGCTGAGGGTGCACTCTATGCCATCTTTCAGGTTGTTGATGAAGACATTGAACAAAACTGGCCCCAGGATCAACTCCTGGGGCACTCCACTTGATGCTGGCTGCCAACTAAACATCAAGCCATTGATTACTACTCTCTGAGCCTGATACTCCAGCCAGTTTTTTATCCACCTTTAAAGTCCATTCATTCAACCTATACTTTCTTAGCTTGCCTGTGAGAATGCTGTGGGAAACTATATCAAAAGTCTTGCTAAAATCAAGGTATAACACATCCACTGGTCTCTCTGCATCCACAGAGTCAGTCACCTTATCATAGAAGGCAATCAGGGTGGTCAGGCATGACTTGTCCTTAGTGAATTCATGATGATTTGTCCTAATCACCTTTTTCTCCAAATGCTTAGAAGTGGATTTCTTGAGGATCTGCTCCATGATTTTTCCTGGGACTGAGATGAGACTGACTGGTTTGTAGTTTTCTGGATCCTCCTTTTTCTCTTTCTTAAATATGGGAACTATGTTTGCCCTTTTCCAGTCATCTGGAACCTCTCTGGATTGCCATTAGTTTTCATTGATGATGGCCAGTGGCTCTGCAACCCCATCAGCCAGCTCCTTCAGTACCGTCACGTACATCCTGTCTGGCCCTATGGAAGTGGTCTCTAACCTGTTCTTTCACCACTGAGAGCTGCTTGCCTCTGGCCCAAACTGTGCTGCCCTATGCAGCAGAGATGTGGGTTTTCAGGAAAACTTTGAACTGGAAAATTTTTCAGAAAATGTTCCCGATGCCCTAAATATAGTGTGATCTGATTTAGCATGTTTATTTGCCTTATATTTAGTAAACAAAACTAAAAAAAAAATAGCCCCATTTGGCTATTGGGACATAAAATTAACAGATATTTGAACTGAGATATTTGATTATGAAACAAATGAAATACAGCGTGCAGTGTGGTTTTAAATGTTATATTCTAAGCTTTATGTGGAAAGAAATTATTTTTATTGGAATACTTGTAAAAATATAAAAACAATACACAATAGCATGTACTTCCCTTACTTTGTTTGTTTAAAATTACAAAAAAACCCAAAGGCACTGAAAACTTGACACACTAATTTTTAGCACACCCAAAGAACTGTGCATGATATGCCATGGTTGTTTACTCATCTACTTCAACAGAATTTAACTTTCTTCCACTGAGGTCATTGCAGCACCTCCAGTTTCACTGTCACTATCTGTAGAATCATTTGCACTACTTATTAGTGCCTTTTCAGAATCCGATTGAGGCAAGTCTGATTCTGAACTAACAACCACATTCTCTTTTACTAGAGAATGGTTTTATCAATGAGTCTATGGGCAAAGGCAACTCATCACACTGTATCTTCTTTACTAATTGTGCTTCTGAGTGATTCTCCAGAAGCAAGAGACTTTGAGAATTAGAAACAAATTTAGTGGTGTGTTAATTTGTTAGTCTGTTCTTCTTTTTTGTCTTGTTTTGAGCTGAAAGCCTTCCAGTTACATTCAAAAGAAGCTGTTGTTGGTGGAATGCTTGGTTCCTTAGAGCAATATTGGACAACAGTTGGGTATTACAGTATCCCTTCCACCATGTGAGAGGAGACATAATTTGGCAGGCAGCAGAGAGTATGTCCTTGCTCCAAGTTTTTCTTTTGTGTGGTACTCAGCAATGTCTGTCATCATGGCTACTTCATCGATATTGGGGACATTCTTAGCTACTTCCGTAATTGTGTCGAGAGCAGTAGATAATTCATCTTCTGATAAATGTTGTCCTCTGTTGAGGATCCAAAAAGTTTGCTGCCAGGTGAACTGGATGAGAACGAAACTCAGGTCTCAATTCGGATCTCTTAGTAAACATTTGTTTTACTACTTTTTTTGGATAGAGGTGAAGAAGGCAAAAGCTCAATTAAATTTTCATTCACTTGTCTGAAAAACTCTGGAATATTTGAAAGGCTTGGTGCATCTCCTTCAAAGTTCTTGATAGCATTCAATTTGCTACTACCAGTTTCAGTGGCTATTTGAACTAGAACCCCAAACACAAAGTTGTCAAGAATCTGCTTCTGAATGTTCATGGGAACAATCTGGGATACTGTGTCATCTATTGAAGCATGCTGCAACTAGTTCTTTGTGTGCAGCAAACTATGTAAACACTTTGTAGCTGAGCCCCATCTAGTTTCTCCTGGCAATAAAAGTGCACTTTCCTTCCCCTGCTTCTCTTTCTGTAATTTTTTCAAAGTCTGATTAGCAACATGATGATTGTTGAATACCTTCATAGTTGCTTTGCACTTTGCCAATATTGTCTTCATTGTATTCACGCTTACTATGTCTTTTTCCCAAAGATTCAACCCATGAGCAAGACAGCCAAATTCTAGGGCTGTGCTAAATGATTTGTTGCTTTGGATCACTGTCCCGATTTCAATTCGGCTGAATTCAAATCTAAAGATTCGATGCTGATTCAGAGAAGCAGTGATTTGGCCACAGACATAGCTTTAAATGTTTTTTCTACATACTTCAAGGTACCAGGCACAGCTTGTGAATGCTACAATGCTGGGGCAGATGAAGTGTCCCACAGGAGTGCTGGGGTACCCCTCCTCATGCTCAGTGGCAAACCCAGAAGTACTTCTGGTCCATTTCTGGGTCCACTGGAGAGTGCTTGGGGGCCCCCCACCACACTCAATGATTAGTTGCAGGGAGACCCTGGGTGCCCCCCCAGACCCAGGAAGCACTAGTTGCTGAGCCAGGGGGGAGCACCCCGCCCCCTGCACTCTCCAGGGGAGCCAGAAGTGGACCAGATACACTTCTGGGTCTGTTGTCGAGTGGCCTGGGGAGCCCCCGCACTCCTGCGGGACACTCCATGTGTCCCAGCATTGCAGCATTTGCAAGCTGCCTGGTACCAGGTATATACAAAACAAAACAAAACAAAACAAAACATTTAAAGCTGTTTCTATAGCCAAATCGATTTGGAGGGTTTTGATTCAATTTGGAGAGATTAGAGGGTCCTCTGATTCTATTTGGATTTAGAGATTTGGCCACCGAATTGGGCCGAATCAAATTGGGGACTGAAGCTTTGCACAGCCCTAATACACATACCGAAGGGTGCTGAGCTGTGTTAGTACCACTGTTGCCCAGATGGTGCTTAGGGATCATTAAAGCACAGTTAATCCTTAAATGGAATGTGAAAGACTAACACAGACAACTCAGTGTCCTAAAATCAAAATCTAACTTTATTAGTATAACAAATATTATTTTGGCAGCTTCTGTATTCAGAGAGAGTAATATTCAGTACAATAATCTCACCCAATCCCAGATGTTACTTTGCTCAACTGAAAAGGCAGCCAATCAGTTCCTGAAAGCAAAGGTTGTGTTGTTGATTGGGACCATCCAGACAGCTGTTGAAGGCTGGATTTACGATGACAACACATTTAACTTTCTTGCTGCCCCCTTTTATGCTTTTCTTCAGCTTCACTGTTTTGACTCTTTAGTTTTGGATTGGTCTCTCTGCAGTCAGTGTACTGTCCATATTTTATTCTGTCAGCATATTCCTTTGTTCAACAGCCCCATCATGAGCCCATCTCTTAATTTGGCCTTTTTCTGGTGTCTTACTTTGGGCATTGTCCATTGGTCTCCCTTATCACCTTTCATTAACATATCCAATCATTTCATTCCTCTAATTCAGCTGATTAGTGTCAAATTCAGTTAATCTGAGCTGGTAACAAGGCCATTGCTATGTTATGTTAGAAAAACTTCTCACAGTGGTAAAAAAAGAAAAGCTATAATATAAATAGCACTCTGAGCTCTACAAAAACAACTCAAGGCCAGCTGATAAACAAAATAAATTAATCAGGCTATACAAAACTTAAGCAATGATTAAATAAGGCTAAATATAAACACTACTATAATCCACTGTCATAACCAAATCAGTTGAGTGTCCATGTCACAATAGACTGCATGGAGCCATTATCCCAGATTTGGTCACATTCCGCCTCATTAGTTATTCCTACCTAGCAGGTAGGAATTGGCCACTCTGGACATATAAAAGTTCATGCAGCTTCCGCCCAAGTTGGAGACCTCCAAGCATGCGGCAGAGTAACTACAGAGACCTCTGTAGTGCGACCGAGGAAACTTGGTGGACTGATCACCCACCAATATATCCCCGTTAATGGGTCCTCTTGACGTACCCCCCCATTATCCTGCAGGTTCCTTTTCGTTCATAAACTCGTTAACTCGTAACTCGTTTTGCTACCCGTGACAACGCAAGCAAGCTAACTCTGCCATTTCATGCGGCGTAAGTAAAATAATCTTTTAAAACCAATAAGCTGTCTCGCCTCTCCATCACCAGCCCACCTGATGTCTGATTAAATTTAGCAATCCTCTGGTCGGTTCCGGCCACCCGAGACATCCACCACTCTATAAACAGGTGCAGCTTTAAAGCATAAAACATAACAAGCTACCCTAACAGATGTGAGGTCACCATGGCTTGGAATGCTGCTGACCAGGGGTGGGCAAAATAAAGCCTATGACCTGGAGTTGGCTTGCTAAGGGATTTTATCTGGTCTGCAGTAGGTTCCTTGGCCTTTTCTGGGAGGTTAGGAAGGGTCAGGGGACCCACTGCAGGCCAGATAAAATCCCTTAGCAAGCCAGCTTCAGGCCATAGGCTGTATTTTGCCCACCTCTTGTCCCTTGGCTCTTCATGGCCCAGTGCTGGGGGCATTAGATGGAGCAGCTTGGGACCTGTGTGGGCAGGGCATACTTTGCTGGTCAGATGGGATGGAGTCATGTATGGGCAGGGAGTGGTGTCTGGGAGCAGGACTGAAAGGTAGGGCTGGTCGGGATTGTGGGGCAGTGACAATGCAGGGTGAAGGCCTGACTCCCAGAGTGGAGTAGTGATGATAGGTGCCATTTCTGTAGGCGAGGACATGTCAAGAGTGGATTCTAGCTCTGCCTCGGGCCCTGGCCCTGTGCTATTGCCACCCTGTGATCCTAGCACTGGTCCTGGCCCTGTCAGCCCATCCTGCTCCCAAATGGCACTCCCCACCTGCCTTTGGTCCCATCCCATCCAACGGGCTGAGTGCACCCTTCCCACAGTGGTCCTGGGCCAGTCTCCATGGAGACCCCAGGGCTAGGGCTGGGATTGCTGGATGGTGGCAGCGTGGAACAAAACCATTTGGGGAGTTCTGGTGATCTGTTGCAGGATTGAGGTTTCTGATCCAGCCTGGAACACCTCACCAAAACACCTTAAGTGTTCCTTCTACTAAAATAATTGCTCACCCCTGCTGTTGATTTCTGGTGGGGTCCAGCCTAATGAACTATCATGAGCCTTTTGGCTTTGCATTGATATCATGCATAGTCTTACTAGATATGTTTGTGTATATATGGGGGGGTATATGTGTGTATCTCGCTTCTCAGTCTTTTGGGCTAGGATCAAGTGAGACTGGGAGTATCTGAACCCTAAGATCTCTGGGCCTGGGGATTGCAGGTAGGATGCCTACCTGTTTGCATGTAAGGTGCCTGCTTGCCTTTGTGGAGTATCTGAAGCCCTAGATCAATGATTTAGGCAAAGCCACATAGACTTGATGATTGAGCTCTGCTCGGTTGAATTTTGGAACTTGACTATTGGGTGTTGTCTAAGGGAGCTGATTTGGCCTTGAACAAGGTAATAATGAAAATATTTTGTATTATATATAAGTAGGTATTAAAATGCTGCTTGAAAATGGGGTTATATAGTATGTGTGCTAATACTTGCAGCAGTTTCAAAAAAAAGGTAACATGCATCAACTTTGGGTGAACAAAATGTATGAGTACTATGTGCAAATTGTTACAGCCATGTTTTAATTTTGTGGTTATTGTTTTCACATTTGTTCCTTGTTTCCATGTGCTCCAAAAGAGCAGGGTCTGGGAGTAAGAAGAAGGGAAAGAGGTTGCCCCGGGGGGGGGGGGGGGGGGAGTCTGGGGGGAAGTAGATAGCCCCTTTGCTCTCTGACCTCCCAGATTTATTTTGCCTGCTGTAGCAGTGGGAACAGATTCAAGGCAAACCTCCAATAATTAGATTCTGTACCTGGAAAATTATAACCAATTTTATAAATGGTCCATATATAGCATCTAATTATTGGGGGGAGGGAGGTGTCTTATAATCAGGGTCATCTATTCAAATAAATATGCTATTCAATTATCTTTGGTATGTGGTGCCTATGACAAATATTGTGGAAGAAAAGCATGGGATTGAGAGCAGTATAAATCATTAAAAAGGCTTGATGACTTGAATGAGACAATCTTTTAATTGTCCTCCCTAAAATGTTTCCTTTTATTAGTTAATTTTTCAATAGTATGCAGTGTATTTTCATTATTGTCTGTGTAGGAGTCTGCTTACCTTGGTTAAGTGAGAATGAAGTAACTTAAAGGGGTTTTAACATCTTGAATATTATTTACAGGTATGAAGGTATTACTCTTCCGTAGGTTTTGAAAGATGATTTAAATGAATATAGTTGACTGAAATAGCCATGGGGACAGGGTTGATTTAAACTCTGGTTAAAGCGTTCATATTTTCTTTTATCACATTAAAATAAATAACCTAAAATATGGAACGATGCAGTGAAAGAGCACAAAAATCAGACATTTTAAAGCAGAGCACTTTTTTTGTCTGAAATCATAGAATCATTAGGTTGGGAGGGACCTCAGGAGGTCATCTAGTCCAACCTCCCACTCAAAGCAGAACCACCCCCAGCCAGATCATTTTAGTCAAGGCTTTGTCTACCTGGGTCTTAAAAACCTCCAAGGATGGAGATTCCTCCACCTCCCTGGGTTGCCTATTTCAGTGCTTTTCTACCCTCCCAGTGAAAATGCTTGTTTTTCCTAATATCTAACCTAAACTTCCCTTGCTGCAACTTGAGGCATTGCACCTTGTTCTGTCATCTGCCACCTCTAAGAACAGTATAGCTTTATACCCACCCACTTTTGAGGTAGCTGAAGACTGTTGTTAAAGCCTCAGTCTCTTCTACAGACTAAATAAGCCCAGTTCCCTCAGCCTCTTCTTGTAAGTCATGTTTCCTAATCCTCTTACCGTTTTCATTGCCCTCCACTGAACCCTCTCCAATTTGTCCACATCTTTTTTTGTATGGGGAAGCCCAAAACTGGATGCAGTCCTCCAGATGTGGCTTCACCAATGCCAAAAAGAGGGGAAGAATTGCTTCCCTCAATCTACTGGCAACGCTCTTACTAATGCAGCCCAATCTTCATCTTCAGCTTCTTGTCCACTGTAATGCCTAGGTCCTTTTTCTGCACAGCTGCTGTTAGCCAGTCAGTTCCCAGCCTGTACCAGTGCATAGGATTGTTCTGTCCTAAATTCAGGACTTTGCACTTGCCCTTATTGAAATTTGTGAGACGACTTTGGGTCCAACCCTCCAGTTTGTCCAGGTCACTCGGAATGCTAGCCCTAGCTTCCACTGTATCTACTACTCTCCCCAGTTTGGTATCTTCTGCAGACTTGCTGAGGGTGTACTGCATCCCATCTTCCATATCATTGATGAGGATATTGATTTGTATATGTCCAGTTTTTCTAAATAATCCCTAATCTGTTCTTTCGCTGCTGTTGGCTGCTTACCTTCTCCCAAACTGTGCTGCCAGGTGCAGTAGTCTGGGAGCTGACCTTGCCTGTGAAGAATGAGGTAAAGGCATTGAGTACCTTGTTTGTTTGTTTTTCTGCATCACCTGTCACTAGGTTTTTTTCTCCCATACAGTAAAGAGCCCACACTTTCCCTGACTTTTCCCACATGGCTGACATTTGTAGAAACCCTTCTTGTTACCCTTCATGTCTCTTGCTAGCTGCAATTCCAATTGCACTTTGGCCTTCCTGATTTTCATCCTTGCCTGCCTGGGCAATACTTTTATAGCCCACGGTAAGAAAAACTCATGTGTTCTTGGCTGAATAAAGCTGGTATGACAAACTGGATTTGCACAGCTGCTCTCCTAGCTGGTTATGATTTGGAGTTCCTTATACTCTTGAATGCCAGTTTCTAGTCACTCAGAAGTTTTAAGGATAGAGGATTGAAACTGATCTAAAGTAGAGGACCATTAACTTGAGGTAACTACAGTTAGCAGCACATATGAAGTAGAAGAACAAGCAGATCACTGAGGCTGATATCATTGACCGAGATTGGTGGGAGAATGTTATGAGGCGACAGGTCTTTGATGTGCACTCAATCTGTATTTGTACAGGACTCAAGAGCAAAGATGAAAAGTTCAAACATAAGAGGTTGGGCCAGGTAAGGTCACCTAAAAAAGGGGATGTGGTGAGTGCTTCAGCACTGGAGAGGCAAGAAAGAGAATCTGGGGAGAAGCAGAACTTTCAGGTAGAAGGAGAGGGTTTACTAGGGCTTAATGGAGAGCAGCCTGAAGATGGCAGTCTGAAGAAGATTAATGAAGAGGGAAGGCAGGAAGAGTTACAAGTGGGGGAAAAAAGTGAGAGCAGAGTCTTCAGCCACCTTTCTGGGATCTTTCTGAGGAAGATAATTTAGTAACAGACAGAGTAACACAAGAGAGCATAGCTGCAGAGGGAATTTCAGAAGGAGAGAGACAGGTTTCAGTAAGAACAGGGACTGGAGGAACTCCCTGAGCTATTTAAGATTATTTAGCCCTTCAGGGCAGTGACAATGGAGTGGGTTACAAGCCAGACCCCCCTAAACATCTTCACATGCTACACCTGAATGTACGTTCAGGCCTTTGAACACAGCTAGTTATTTTTTGGCCTTGGACACCAAAGATCCTCCCTACAGAAGACTGCCATTGTTCCTGTGTCTTCAAAATTCCAGAAACTGTATCTGGATATCTTTTATCATTTCCCCTGACCTGCAATTGGGACTGGTGAATCTGTACTGTATATTTGAAGCCACTCATTTGAGCATTTTTATTCTAATCTGTAGTGTGTTAGCTCCTGCTTCAGTACTTGTTTTTCCTGAGATTTGTCTCTCTCAGCAGCACTCTCTTTGTTTCTTTCTGTTTTGATTCCTTTCCTATTGTCCTTTTTCTTTTAATTTTTTTTTTATTCCTTTCTGTTTATTAGCCCTACTGTCTGCAAATTCCATTCATAGCATCTGATGAAGTAAGCTGTAGCTTACAAAACCTCATGCCTTTCTGAATGAGTCAATCTATAAAGTGCCACTCTGCCCTGCCTTCCCTTCTGGCTCATACCTGAATTAAGGTATCCAAAGGCCACAGTTCTTCATATACAACATAACTTTTGCCAAGGTAAATTTTTCTGGTTGGTCTGGTACTTCCCTCAACGAGTCAGTCTTGGTGACAGTAGCTTAACTTGGGGTGGGTGAATGGGGAACTAGCTCTAGGGGTCAGCTTACTAGGGGTGCTGGAATTGTGCCTCTACCCCTGTGGAGTCTAGGAAGGAGAAGCAATCCCACAGTGGTGCTCTTGCAGCAGCAGCTAGATGTGTGGACACTGTGCTGCTGCTATAGGAGCAACAGGTGGGGCAGGCAAATCTGGCTGTGGCTGTGATTGCAGTTGCAGTAGCAGCAGCCGGGGACAGTGAAACCTCTGGCATATAGACAAGACTCTTGTTTTCCCCCCCTTCTTCCCTGCTGTTTGAACTCTTGTCCATCTGGTGCTTAGTGGCTCCTCTACCCCCTTCCCTCTGACTTTTCTATTACCTATAGTTCCATGTAGTTTGGGAAGAAGCAGTTGTTGGATTCAGAGGACTCTTCTGATACTAATTACATCTCCACTATTAGAAATATGAGGCAATGATTTTGAAGATGATAGGATCTTACTTTTCTTCAGTTATTACAGAAACTTTTAAAGACTGTTGAAAACAGTTCAGAAATGTAACTTACAATTAAGAGATTCTTAGGACAAGGAAAACTATCTAACACTGTTTCCATTTCTTTGTATTCCCTTTCTGATAAAGGTGTGGTAGACCACTTTTACAAGGCTAGGATGGTTGTGCAAGGTTAAGGGAACAGTAGATATTCGCCGAGTTTCCACTAACTGTGTTATCTACCCTCTTGACAAGAGCCTGGCTGGACAAATTTATGGTACTGCAATCAGAATCTTCAGATAAAACCGGAATATATTTGGATCAAAGTTTTATCATTGGATGGCCACAGTCTTCCGAATCATGTACTAATTCATCAGAGCCAAGAGTTGGATGGAATAACAGAGGAAGTTTTGCTAGATTTTCTTCCCCAAAGGAAATTCTTGGAAGAATAAAGAAAGCTCAGGGTCTGCTTTATATAATGGACACGTTATTTGGGAGTGTGTAGGGGCCTCTTTACAAAAGGAAATCCTCTCTCTTCCAAGAGAGGGAAGAGAGAGGCTTCCTTTCAAAGGTGGCTTTGCTATCAGCAACTAGCTTTCTGGTATCTCAGTCCACATCTTGCACATAGTAGCTGGCTACAGTGCTCTCAGAAGTGGAAAGTTCTTGAGCTCTCTGACAGCAAAAATAGAATGATATATATATTTTTTTATTTTATTTTATTTTTGAAAAATCTTTTAAAAGTAAAAATACCATAAAGTCCATATAAATGTTCTTGTTAATTAATTTAGCTGATTGGTATCCAACTTTTATTTTCACCTCGTAATAATCCTACCTTAGTTTCCTACCTCCTTCCCAACTGTTAAGCAGATGCAAAATTTGAACTAAAGAATATGACTATGTCCATCAATTAGGTACCACCTTTTTTGTTCTGTGTTTATATCTCAAACTTACAATGTAATAATGAGACAAGAGTCAGCATTTAGATGCAGACAGATGGGGAGAATACAAGGAAACAATGTAGGTCAGCATGGTAGTAAGTAGTCCTAGTATATCACTAATTTAACATTGTTAAGTTTTTCTATTTCCATCATGGCAAAGGAGAAAGTGTTTGTTTGGAAATCTTAACAAGTGGACAAAGGAGGCTGTCATAAGAGGCCAACTGAGGACAGGCTGTGCAGTGCTTGGAAAGTGAAGACAAACAACTTGTGTTTGAGGTGATAAAGAACTGGGAACCAAAAGAGGGAGCCAACATGGAGAGAGGGATGACATGATCAAAGCAACAAGCTAGAAAAATTACTTTTGCAGCAGTTTTCTGGATGGATATGAGCAGGGCAAGACTGTATGTGGCATAGCCAGCAAAAAGGAAGCTGTAGTAATCAAGCCTAATCAACTTCATTAGGCTTGAGGCACCCCTTAAAAAATGCCAGCTCTTACCTCTTGCTCATTTTTTGACAATGGAAAAATGAGAGAGCAATTCTTTTGTTGCAAAGAACTCAAAGCCCAAAATAGGTCAGAATGTTTTTGACACTATAGATTCCTATTAGTAATCTCTAGTTCAGGGATGGGCAAATAGGGCCTGGGGGTCAGATCCGGCCCACTAGGCCATTCTATCTGGCCTGTGGGGCCCCTAAAAAATAAGAAAATTTAATATTTATTTGCTCCTAGCTGCCTGTCAAAGATGACAGGAGCCAGGGGCAGTAGGGCCCAGAGGAAGCTAGTGGCAGGACCCAGCAGCAAGGTCTGCCTAGCCCTTGCCCCCCAACCAGAAACCCCTGCCTAGCAGAGGCTTCTGGCCTGGGACCATGGGGCTGTTCCTGCGTCCCTGCACCAGAAAGGGAAATGCGGTCCTCAACAGTTTGCCAAAACTTGTTAAGTGGCCCTTCACCCAAAATAATTGCCTGCCCCTGCTCTAGGTTCATCTTGTGAATCATGCGTAGATGATTAGCACTCTTAGGTCTTTGAGATGTTAGAAAGAAACTAGGTATGTTTAGTTTAGAGAAAAGGAGAATAAAAGGGTCATGATAGCAATTTTCAAATATTTGAAAGGTTGCCACAAAGAAGAGGGAGAAAATTTGTCTTTTTTTCTACAGAGGGCAGGGCATGAACCTGTAGCAAAGTGGTTTTGGGTTCATACTCAGAAATTCTGAACTGTAGGAACCATAGGACAATGGCACAAATGTGACCCCTATGGGCCCCTGGGTCGTGGGTAGTTCCCGAGACGTTCCTTTACCCCTTTTTCTCGCCCGCCACGACTTTGATGGTTTTGAAATATTA
>JAGPOW010001338.1:50624341-50644930 GCA_030014935.1 Caiman crocodilus
TTTCCCCCTTGCCTGCTGAAGAAAGGTCAGAGGGAGTTACAATTCCAATATTTTGGGAGCGGTTGCCCTGCTGAATTTTGGAAACATTTATTTTACAAGAAATAGTAAAGAAGCAGTAAAAGACGGTATATAAATATGTGTAGGTTTAATGGACACAGTATCTGCTACTATTTAAGAATTAGCACCTCCTTTGTGGGACTGGGAGAGCTTCATTTAACTGCCTCAAGTAACATAATTATTCAGGCTCCCCCAGGGCCTTGCCAAAAAACTCCAGTAAAGAGAGGAAAAGGAAGACCTGATATAAATAATAAAACAGCATAAACCCCTTTTCTTTTTTAAGGTTTGAGTTTCTAATTTAAACTGGCCTACACAGGACAAAGAATGACTACTTCTTTTCTAGATTCCAGTCATCCAAAGCGCTACAAGGAGCACTCGAACCAATAGCAGATTCTTTCCAGTGCCTGAAGAAGGGTGTTTGTGCCCAAAAGCTTGCAAAGAATGATTTTTCCAACTGTTTAGTCTAATAAAAGAATATCACATTTACCCATAGAACCTTGTCTATAAAGATGTATAAGATTAACTAATACTTCTTCCCAAAGACAAGACTTGGAATACAAAGGCTCCTGCAACACTGTTTTTATGTCTTAAAGTATCAGTTAAAGAAAAATAAAGAATTTGTGGTTTGCTTGGCAGTTTATTGCTAATGCTAGATTTCTAAGTGTCTTTTCCATAGAAGTCAAACTCCCCACCATTTTCACAAAGATTTTTTTTATATATATACAAATATCAGTTAATAAATAGATTCTTTACAGTTGCAGTAGGACTTCCTGTGACCGTCTTTATTCTTTGTGGTTAAGTCTGAAGGCTTCCCAAGCAAAGGAGGAGAGTGCTCTGAGGAATCTGGGCCGTCTGAACGACTATGAACAACAGATTCAAATATTGAAGGATGAAATTGCCATCCTGGGTGCTCAGAAGTCTGTTCTTCAAAGCAGGTATGGACCTCAATCTGTTGAATCATTAAAATAAAGTGAGGGAGTTGAGGGAACTAAATAGTACATCAGGTTTTTTTAAACTTTAATCTGATGGTGGGTTGCTCCCAATGAATTATCTCCCATGTTAGAGCTGCCACAGAAGAGGAAGAGCAATGGTGGTTTTAGAATGAAACGTAAAAAACCCACTAAACATTTTCAACCTTTTATGAAGCAACATAAATTTTTCCCATTCAATTTATTTCGATGGCCAAATGTTTTTAGTTCAGCCAATTATTTTGTTTCAGAAAATTTACCCAAAGAGGACAGCCTTGCAGACTAAGCTATCTTTATGGATAGCAGTTATTTTTTTTTCTTGGTGCAAGCCCCTTTGAACACTGCACTGTGCTAATACAAAACTGTTATTTACATGTTGATTTGCTTCAGTAGCCATTGTGCCTTGGAGGTGGATGAGGCATACATTGCAAAAGAGGTAGCATTTAAAACTGTTTCTCTGGAATGAAGTTACTAACTTTACACAGTATTAGAACTTAAAAGTTTATTGATTTGGTTTATGGTGTGGGTAGATGAACTGGTTACCACAAAGTAAAAGGTGGAGATTTGCTACATAATAGCTATGCTACAGAAACTTCCTATATGCATATGCTCTTAGTCTTTGGTAGAGGAAAGCTAAACCATAGTAGCTGAGCCACATAGGCAGCTATCATCCCTCCCTTTGCCACAAGATAACTAGTTTGTGTGTACTTGCCTTTAAAAGTAAACTTAAGTTATATTGATAAAAGTACTTCAAAACTTTTTAATGGCACTGAGGCTAACATTGTACTTTTATAACAAAATTGGCATAAAAATATTTGCACTATAACTAGTTAAATTGGTACAACAGGCCAGCCCACAGTTCCTGAAAACATCTCTCTTTTTTTCTTTCTCTCTCAGACTTGCACGGAGTCGCTCTCCTTCCCCCACGCGCGCCCAGAGCAGGTCACCTAGTCCTCTTCCCTTGAGGAGTTGCTCCCCTGGCCGAGCCCAGCTCACAAATGCTTCACGTCATGCCCATCTAGTGGCCCGCTTTAATGAGATTTATACGCAAGAACGCTTGGATGCACAGACCCTTTTAAGGACATATGTGGATGATCCAGAGATGGTGCAGAGGATAATATATGTTGCAGCTGTGGTATGAAATAAAACATGAACTGCATTTCTTTGAATATTTTTGCAAGAGGTATAGATTGCATTTTAATCCATCCAGATTTAAAAAAAAAAAAAAAAAAAACCTTTATATTTCCCTTAGAATAACATAGTTACCAGGTCTGAGTCACTATGTCCATAGAGCAGATCACACTGCTTCATTTAAGTAGTGTTTTTAAAGTCTAGTATTTCAAAAGGCTCAGACTTACCTATATAAAGCTTTTTGTGAGTTTTAACATATCTGATCCTGAAAGTTGCCAAGTCCTTGTAGCTCTTGTTTAGATCATTGGGAACCCTATGCATGCTGAACACTTCTCAGGATTGAATCTTGACAGCAAAAGTTGTTGTATGCGTGCAAAGATTTTAATTGTTTTATAAAACTAATTGTCAATCAAATCACAGCATTAAGGTACAGCAGCAGACAATGTTCTGCTGTAAACATGTTACTCTATAGCGCACAAAATTGCAAGTATTGAGCTCTGTTCAGTGGCATCTTTGAATGCAAAATCATTTCAGTACAAGGTTCTTTGGGTAGATGTGATATCTTTTATTAGACCCTTCTTCAAGCATAGAGAGTTTGCTGGTGTAATGTGTGCTCTTATTAAACGTTGCACCAGCAAACTCTCTGCTTGAAACTTGCAAAGAACAATTTTTCCAGCTATTTAGTTGGCCCAATAAAAGATATCGCATCTACCCAAATAACCTTGTCTGCCTATGTCCTTAAACCAACACAGCTATAACCAACAACCCTAATGATTTCAGTACTTGATTTTAAGTGATGGAATCTTGTGGAAAAATAGAAGGTTTAGCTGAAAGTTGGAGGCATTGAAATCGATCTATCCTCTGGAATTTAAAATGTGGCTCATCTAAGAAACCCTCCCAAATAAGTACTATTTCTAAACTCTCTCTCTCTCTCTCTTTTTTTTTTATTTTTTTTATTTTTTATTTTTTTTTTTTTTGTGGCATTTGATTCCCAGAGAACTGTAAAGATTATTAGCTAAAATGTATCCCTTGATCAATAGGGATACCCCAGAGATGAGTTTAGAATATTATTTGAAAATCAAATTTACCTTTTTGCTTACACAGTTATGAATTTAACTGAATGTTTGTTTTAATATTTACAGGAGTCTTTCCATGCAGCAAAGATGGCCTTCAGACAGTTCAAACTGCGCGTGAGAAAGACTGTGTCTTTAAGTTACTCGGGCCCTGAGTCGCTTGAAGACATTGTCTTGGACTACATAGTTCGCCATGAGGATCTTTATGATGTTCAAACCACTGTCAATGTAAGAGAGGGAATGCTGTATCATTGTATTTCACTGTGTAATGAAGCTAAAATATTACATCTTTTAGGGTTAGTATTTCCTAACCCTAGTCATTGTAAAAACCAATGACTGCATCTATGGAGTTCTGTTTGTCTTTTGCTAAAGTAAGTGTGTATAAATGGTGGGGGGAAACAACAGGACTTCAGTTTAGGAGGGCCTATGCCTGCTGGTCTGTAATAGCAAAGTGTGATAAACTCGGGTTCAATGTTATTAGTGAATTACTAAATACATTGTTATGTTTGCTTTCAGGATGTGATTCGTGCCATGAATATCAATCCTAAAATTTCATTCCCACCAGAAGTTGACTTCATTATAATCAGCAGTTTGATCCGGGAGTTGTGCCGTGTAGCTTTTTCAATGCAGACATTGATTCCTCCTGTGGATATTGCATTTGGTGCAGATGGAGAACTTTTTAATGAGTCCAAGTAAGGAGAACTTGGAAATATTCTATTATAGTCTTTTTCTTAGGAGCTGGAGATTGAAAAGATGTTTTCAGTCCAACACGTTTCTCTGCCTGTGCAGTCTATTTACATTAAGGTTTAAAGAAAAACTTTGATCATTTAGTTCAGGGGTGCTTAACCTCTGGCCTGCAGGCCAGATACGAACCATGGCATGTGGCCTGTGGGGTTCCCTGTAGGCAGGAAATCTGGTGGTGGGGAAGCAGTGGCCATTAATATGGTCACTGGGGCTTGGGAATATGGCATGGGGACAACCTTGCGTGTGGGGCTGGGTCAGTCTGCCAGCCCTTTTCCCCCATGGGGCCAGGACATGAACCCCACTCCTCTGCTTCTGGATTGGGATTGGGCCACGCCCCCTTCCCACCTGACAAGGCTGGGTTGGAGCCTGGCCAGGTCTCCTTTCCCCCACATAGCTGAGTCATACCTCTCTCTTCCTGTTGGGGCTGGGCCATGCCCCCTTCCCCCCCTGCAGGGATAGGCCATGTCTCCTTTGCTTTCCATGGGACAGGGACAAGCTACCTTTCCCTGTGGGACTGCATTGGGACCAGCCTGTCCCCTGCACCCTTTTATTGTAATATCTTCTGCATAATCGTTGTTTGACCAAGAGTTCTAGGATGATATAATAAGCATCAGATTATCAGAACACTGTTCTGCCTTTTCAGTCAATGACGAAAGGGCTCCAGATATGCTATAAGATAACGTAATGTGTCTCCAATGTGAAGTAATTATAATGACACTTCTTTTAATATTGGTAGACAATATGCTGTTAGCCTAAATGACTCTTTCATAAGTATATTACTTTATACATACTGTTACAGAAGAATTATTTTTTACATGTAGCATGGAGATATTGCTTAAAGACTTTTATAAGCGAATATAAAATTTTGGTTCTTTCAAGTCTATACACTACTTCCAGTCACCAGTGGATTTTCAGGCATTTATCCTGGTATCTTTTCTGTGTTTGAGCAGGTACTGCCGCAGCTATGACTCTGATTTCACAGCCCCGTTGGTGGCCTACCATGTATGGCCTGCTCTGTTGGAAAATGATACCATTATTGTGAAGGGAGAAGCAGTTACAAAGAGAGGTGCTTTGGTAGGTATTCTTAGACTTGTGAAAATAAGTAATCCTATTAAAATTCCCAGACAATTCTGGTTGGGATTTGTAATCATTAAGGCCCACTCTGTGTTGCCCATCTTTGTAAAGCTTAGAGTACAAATAAGTTTTGCAGGATTGGAGGCTTCATTAGGAAGACTAGCTCATTCATATTCTTAGCCTTGTCTTTAGCTGAGCAAAGTGAACCTGCTTCCAAATCTAGCTTCAGTGAATGTTCCTATTTTAATATAGATTTGTGTCGTGCTCTGTTTTGTTGTAGTGGTCTTCCAGGAGCAGAAGCCGCAGCCGTAGCATGAGCCCTGTTCTATCTCATCGAGCAAGCCCCAGCCGAACATTGGTACCGTACACTACATCAATCATTTTATACTCAGAATGAAAGGGACATTTTCACATATCATATGTATATGCTGAAATTTGGAAACAAGCACTCCAGTCAGCTGGCTTGCATGGCATGAAGAAAATAAAACATAATCCTTGCAAACTGCTATTTATGCGCATCTATTTCTTTAGGGTGCAAAAAATAGGTGAGAGAATTACTATTTTTGTCAGACATGACATTTTTAATGGAGCTTCCCCAACATTTTTTCCTTATCTGACCAAGTGTAGACCAATTAAAGTATGTATTGTTGATCTTAATGCTTGCTTTGATTACAAGAGGGGAAATTCTCTCTCCATGTAATGTTGTTCTGACCAGTTTTGCAAGCCTCTACTGTTTCCAAGTTCAAGGCTCTCTAAATAACTAATTACACTACTCAGAAGTGTTTAAAGCCCCCCACAGTACATAAATATAGCACATTGTCTCTGCCTCTTGGAACTAGGAATCTAAATTTGTCTCCTAATCCAGGGAAGTGACAAACTGGGGAGGTGCAGAATGGAACAGCTGAGGCCAAATAATGTTCTGTAATTCTTGGCAGAGATCTGCCCACAGCATGGTTAAGCAATTATTTGTTATACTTATAAAATTGTGGCTCTTGTGTTTTTTTGCATGTCTGTCTGTGTAGCTATCCAGACCAGAAATGTGAAATAAATATCAGGTTTACCAAAAATTGATTTCAAGAGTGAGTCTTGAGAAACACACTCTTTGTGGCCATCGTAAGAGAAGAATCAAAGTAACGTATTTATTAAGTTCAGCTTCCCTTGGCAACCAATGGAATGGCATTGATGTAGTACACTAGGAAACATTTTCTGAATGTTGACAGATCCTTTCATGCCTGCCTAGAGTGTAGTCCCTTTGGCTGAACTTGATCATGTCATTTATTTTGGTTCTGTTTCTTTTGCAGTTATCTCGAAGTCGCAGCCCTTCCCCATTAAGGAGCGGAAGCCCAAGTAAGTGGGCATATTCAGTACATAATGACTCTTGGTTTTAACATTAAGTTCTTAAAAGACTGAGTAAAGAGAGAAAATAACACGCTGTGAGCTGTTGTCTCTGATATACTTAACCATGCTGGGCTTGAAAAGGGAGTAGCTCTTTACAGTTTTACTGTATAAAAAGCTGATGCCTCTTGTGGAGAGCAGTGGTTCTCAACCTTTTTTGTGCTGGAGCCCATCTCTAAACATAGATGGCCAGTCCCAACCCAGTGCCCTCTACCCCCAGCCCTGGGTGTGTGGGGCAGATAGGTGGTGTGTGGGGGCAGGGGAGGCCCCAAGCAGCCCCTTGAAGGCTGGAACTCTGAGAGCCTGCAAGGGAAAAGCTGTGGTTTCCCATGTTTTTCCCCTTTTAAAGGAGAATCCATTTTTAAAGTGCATAGATCCATTTTTAAAGTTTGTTCATGATCCTTTCATATATTCTTGTGACCCATTTTTTGGGTCACAGCCCATGGGTTGAGAAATGTTGGTGTAGGGGACAGTTTGTTTCTCTTTCCTTCCAAACCCTTACCACAATGTGCTCCTATAGCTGGTCGCTTTTATACCATGGCCAGGAAAGCACCTAACACCATGCTTCAGAGCTGTCTCACAGTAAATTTAAATTTTGGCACCTTTTCCATGAAAGAACCAGTTGACTTCATGCCTATTGGCTGTGAACCTGTCAAACTCTAAATGGACTGGCTAACTGACAAGGGCAAGATAAATCCAGTAAGGCTAATGCAGGCCTGTCTTGAATCCATTCAGTGTCAATGCCTAGAAAAACAGACCTACTGAAATGTGTATTTTTCTCCAATAGGACTTTAAATTAACTGGATATGTTTCTGTGGTTCTGTACATCTGGATCAACCAACTTCAGTGGTGCCGCATTCTCTTCCAAGAGTACCTCATATTTCTCAATACTGTGAAAGGCAGTTTGTCACTCCAAGTGAAGGGTTAAATGTTGTTTCTGCTTTAGTGTGTTTTTATAACTTAGGTTTATTTAGCACTAGACAAACTCATTCAATCAATTTGATAAAAGAACAAAATGCACACTTAGGATCTGTGGATAAAATATTAAACAGCTCCAAGGAACCCATGATGAAATACAATGACAGGTATATAGGTTCTGACACTTTTTACCTCATTTATCCAAATTTATCTTTCGTAGGTCACTAAACTTCAGTTAGGTCATGAACATGATAGCATATTGAAATTAGCTGGTACTTGAAAACGGTATCATTAAATGGTGCTTATTTACGTATCTCACATTAATTGGGTAGCATCATTTTAAGTCATTGATGCATCTAAGGACAGTAGCTTGAGTTTTTGCTAAATAAGAATCAATAGTCACACACAACAGGTATAAACTACCAGTATTGAAGCAGAGTTAATGTGTTACATGAAATGATATGCTGCTTTCTGCCTGGAAGTCACTGCACTTGTTAGAACCAATCTGTTACCGAAGAAAAGAATCTCATAAATGTTTGTGATTTGGACTTTATTTATGAAGCATGTCATTGAATATTCTGAAGTGTGAAATACTCTTCTAATATCTCTTCCAATGCCCACAGAACAAGACTATTAGAGCATTCATTTGAACACTATTATGAAAACTTGACAAACCAGTATGCTATCTATTAACTCATTATTTTGGTTTCAAAATGTAATGTTTCTTTTTTTTTGTTGCCATTTTTAAGATTTCTAATCCAGTTGTAAACATCATAAGGTTCGTGTTAACATCAACATTTGTTTCCAAAAAAACTGATTTTCTTTTTTCTCTCCTGAACCTCATCTGTAGGGCCAGCCTTAAATGCAAGCAACACAAGTGACTGCTTGGGGCCTTGCATTTTCCCATGGAAACATAGGATTTGCCCTAATAGATCTGACCATTAATTCTCCAAGTCTATATCTGGCTTCAGTCTAGTACCTGATGCTTCAGAGGAAAGTAGAAATTTTCCAAAACTCACTTCCCCAGTTATGGACTATAAATGGATGCAGGGAGAAGTTTCTTCCTGTGACAATCAGCTTCTGCCCCCAAACCTGAGAGCTATAACAAAATCCATGTTTGCATATATTATTAATTATGAAATTTTACCCTTTTTAAAATACTGAATGACACTAATTAACTCCATGGCTGCTTCCAGAGGGCCTTGTGCAAAATTCTTACCGATCTTTCCCTCACCCCACACCCATTTCAGTACAGTGTGAAGTCTTGCTTCAGGCATTATAAACAATACTAGTTCTACTCAACTATAAAGGACTTAACTGTGATGTCACAGCTGGTACTTGTGCCAATTCATCTTTGCTGGTTTTACACGGGTATAATTTCACCTTTGGTGAAGTGGCTATAGTAGAGTTAGCTTTGATTTAACAGCAGGATACCTGATAGTTCACTGAAATCTTGTACATGCTGGATCATGTTCCCAGGTACTCCGAGCAAACCTTGGGACATAAAATCCAAAGGGGCACATAAGCTTGTGGCTGGCCCTTTAGCTTCCTGTGAAAGGTACTGAATATGTGTCCTTGAAAAAGAAACATTAAAGCAATCTGCTCCCTTTTCTAAACTGAACAGGGCCTGTGGCTATCCTACATACTTCCACGTTAACCCACGTGGTTAACCACGTTAATGTTTCTGTTTAAATGGCTTGATTTTTGAGACTTGCTGAGCACCTGAAACTCCCATTGAAATCAGTTATAGCTAGGCCTCTTGTTCAGATGTCTAAACCTTTTGGATAGTCCAGGATATAAGTCTAAAGAACAATAATAAATATGGAGTTAGGTGCATACATTTAGACCAAGATTTTCAAAACTGGGCACCTAATTGGTTAAGTAACAAAATCTATAATGACGGAGGGTCAAAGAGAAGTGCTTTGGTTTATTACTCTTTTTACATTATTATTTGACTGACTTGTGACATGTTGATTGTCAAGACACAGTAGATTTCAGATACCTGACACATCAGGGACTATAAAGAAGCAGATTTTGATTCCAATTATAAGAAAACTAAATATCACACTGTGGAAGTACAAAAACATGTAATAGAATGAATCCTAGGATGGGATCACATGACTAAGCTATGTAACCCATCTAGAGAAAGACCTACTGCAAAAGAGCTAAGAGTACAATCAGAAACAAAGGTTTAAACCGCTTTAAGACAATCTCATGGAGCTGTGCAGTGTTCAGCAGATGAGGTAACTGAGAGCTCCCATCACAAGTCTCAAAGTAATAGTATGGTCTAAAAGAAGAAAAAGTGCAAGCTAGCTGGGTTCTGCAGTGAGAAAGTAGCTTTGGTCACATCTTGGAAAATGTTTTGCAGCAGGCCATTATCTACAAATAGAAATACTAGAATCATAGAAATTTAAGGGCTGGAAGGGCCCTTGAAAGATCATAGAGTTCAACCACCCCTGTTTTGGGCAGGAATATGGCTGAGATCAAATGATCCCAGCAAGGTGTCTGTCTAGTCTCCTTTTGAGGACTTCCAAGATTGGGGACTGTGCCACCTCCTTAGAAAGTCTATTCCAGATTCTGGTCACCTTACCATAAAGTTCTTCCTTGCATCTAATCTGAAACCATCCTCTAATAGTTTATGGCCATTGCTCTTTGTTCTCTCCTGGGGTGCCAAATTGTCACTGGCAATCATTAAATAAGATAAAAGGCTTCCTAAACAGATTGTCCTTTAGAACCAATGGCTTTTAGCAAGGGGCACAATGATACTAAGAGTAATGATGTTTTGTTTTGGCCTTCTGTATGGGCCATTTTATAGTACTTGAAATTAGGAAGTGGTAGGATAGAGGATTTGTAGTGAGAGGCTAGATTAATAAGCTAAGTACTGCCCTTTATCCTTAGGCATGTCTCCTGATACCAGCTGAGTTTACATGTGCTAATCAGGGTCATTGTGTATTACTCCAGGTGATTAACTTGGATGTGCCTTATAAGAAGGGATTTTGTAACTTTTTCACAAATGCTGTTTCATCAGCAGATGGAAGAACCACCAAATGAGTTCTGTAGTATTTTAAAACCTTCAGTTAAACTAAGCAAATTCTTTATCACAGACTTGTGTAAATGCCACACTTGTAATTGTAACAATGTAACAACTGGTAACAGCAGTGCAGAGCTTATAAGTGACATGATTTTTATATAATCACTAAGGTGTCTGTTCCAACACAGTATTATTCATGATCTAAGTCAGGGGTGCTCACCCCCTCCCCTCCAGGCCAGGTCTGGCTTGTGGGGCTTCCTAAGAGTCTGAAAATGTGGTGGCAGGGGAGCAACAGCAGTGTCGATTGTCACTTACTTGCTGCCAAATTCCCTAACCCCAGTGGGAGCCCCACTGGCCAGATAACATGGCTCTGAGTGCCAGATTGTGCCAGTGTGTGGCTGGATTTGGGTGTGCTGGATTGGGCTAGTACACAGCAGTTTTGGGCTCGCATGCCAACCGCATGTGGGATCCAACCAGCAGACAGACCCTGTGCAATCTGTTAAACTGTGGGGCAGAAGGTTGGGCACCACTGATCTAAGTGATAATCCTATAATAGTGGGCCATACTTGCAGCTGATTCAGCCCTTCCATAATCTCACTGAGCTCAATGGGGGATGATACAGGGTGCAAGTCAGCATCTCACTTGGACCAATGTGTTTGTGTGTGACAGTATATTTTATTAAACCATTGTAATAGCTGAAGAATTTCCCCTACATACCATCACTTTCAAGGTTGATTTTTTTTTTTTTGGAGTGTCTGAAGACAAAAACACCAAATAGTCTAATATAACTTTTATAGCTTTATTATGACCTATTTCTGAGAAGATAACATCAAAATATGGATCCTGCTACTTTCCTGCCTTACCTTGTACAACTGATCTTTACATATTCCAGAATATCACTGTAGGAGATATCAAGACTCTAATATTACTACCAAGTAGGGCAAGCCCAAGTTTTGAATTGACCTTGTTTTGTTTTTTCTTCTTCTGTGTGGATGGTTAGGAACACTGTATGAGAGATGCTTCGTTCTAGGAGGCCTGGCAGTAAATTATGGACCTTAGTCATGGCTTTACAATATAGGAGGATGTGTAAAGGATGAAAAAAGCTATTAAAATATCCCAGGGATAAACACCCTTTCATCCTTCTGGACCAGGTGGTGCATTTCAATTCTCCATTTCCATTTTTGGACAGTTTCTTTTAAATGTACTGCAAATATATATCACTTTTATGTAAAAGTGCCATGAAGAATACATACTATTCTTTAGCCTTAGATAACCTTGCTGTGTTATAAATCATCCATTTGATTGCTGTTAACTACAGAATTTTTTTCTTAATTTGGTTTGTAATATTCTGACCTTGCATTAAAGAAACGAAAAAAGAATCTGCTTTGTTTGCAATTATTTCAGCATAGTGCTTCTGAGCTGTATTTTATGCCTTATACTCCTGTGGTATAGCTAATTCCATTTTTAACAGTAATTTATCTCTATCTTGTTTCATAGTTGGTAGGGTCGGAAGGGACCTGAGGAGATCATCTAGTCTGACCCCCTGCTGTAGCAAGAAAGAGTACTGGGGTCAAACAACCCTGGCCAGATGTTTGTCCAGCCTTTTTTTTTTTTTAAAGATCCCCAGGGTAGGAGCCAGCACCATTTCTTTTGGAAGTTGGTTCCAGATCCTAACCTCCCTGACAGTGAAATAGCACTTCCTAATGTCTAGCCTGAAACTACCCTCCGCTAGCTTGTGTCCATTGTTTCTTGTAAGTCCTGGGATTGCTTGGGGGAAACAGGAACTCTCCCAATGCCTGCTGGTCCCCCTTGACTAGTTTATAGACTGCCACTAGATCCCCTCTCAGCCTTCTCTTTTGGAGGCTGAATAGAGTCAGGTCCCTCAGCCTCTCCTTGTAGGGCCTGCCTTGCTGACCCCTGATCATGTAGGTGGCCCTCCTTTGGACCCTCCCCATATTGGCCACATCCCTCCTGAAGTGCGGCACCCAGAACTGGACACAGTACTCCAACTGCAGCCTGACCAGTGTCGCATAGAGAGGGAGGATCACCTCCTTGGACCTGCTTGAGATGCATCTGTGAATGCACGACAAGGTATGGTTGGCCTTCCTGACCACATCCCCACTTTGTCGGCCTATGTTCATTGTGGCATCAGTGATGACTCCAAGATCCTTTTCTGTCTCAACACAGGCGAGAAGGGAGTTCCCCAGCCTGTAGGTGTGCCACTGGTTCTTCCTCCCCAGGTGCATTACCCTGCACTTGTCAGTGTTGAAGCCCATCCTATTCTCTTTGACCCACCCCTGTAACCTGTCTAGGTCTGCTTGCAGCCTGTTCCTTCCTATTAGTGTACCCACTTCACCCCACATCTTGGTTTCATCTGCAAACTTGAACAAGGTGCTTTCTACCCCCTTGCCCACGTCCCTAATGAAGATGTTGAATAGTGCAGGCCTTAGGACTGAGCCCTGGCGAACCCCACTGCCCACATCCTTCCAGGTCAAATAAGACCCGTCCACCACCGCCTTTTCAGTGCAGCCCTCCAGCCAGTTAGTGACCCATCTGACCATGTAGGCATCAACACTACTGTCTCCTAGTTTCTTACTGAGAATGAGGTGAGAGACTGTCAAAGGCCTTCCTGAAGTCCAGAAAGACTATATCCACTGTGACATCTTCATCCAAAGACTTGGTAACCTGGTCATAGAAGTCCACCAGGTTGGTTTGACAAGACCTGCCCCTAATGAACCCATGCTGGTTGTCCCTGAGCATAACCTTCCCTGCTGGCCCTTCCTGGACATGTGCCAGTATAATTCTTTCGAAAAGCTTCCCCAGGACCGGGGTAAGACTCACGGGCCTATAGTTTCCTGGGTCCTCCTTCCTCCCTTTTTTGAAGGTGGGCACCACATCGGCCCTTTTTCCAGTCCTCCAGCACATTGCCTGAGTGCCAGGAGTGCTCGTAGAGCTGTGCCAGAGGTCCTGCAATGACCCCTGCTAGTTCCTTCAGCAATCTGGGGTGGAGATCATCAGGACCTGTGGATTTAAATACATCTAGTCCCTCCAGAAGTTCCCTGACAATGTCCTCATTAACCCTAGGCCTGGGTTTGCCATTCACAGGGCCCTCAGGGATGCCAGTGGGGGAGATATCCAAGTCCCTCCTTAGAAATATGGAGGCAAAGAAATTGTTGAATATGTCAGGTGAGATGACCAGATTTCCTAGCATGTCCTGCAGAGGTCCCACATTACTTGTCACCTTCTTTTGCCTCCCTTTGTATTTGAAAAAGGACTTCTTGTTGTTCTTGATCTGGGTCGCTAGTCCCAGCTCCATTTCCGCCTTGGCCTTCCTGACCACCCCACTACATTCCTGAGCTACTGAGGTATAGCCCTCTTTTGTGATGGCCTCTCCCTTCCAACTGGTGTATGCATCCTTTTTTGTTCGGAGACATTCCTGGATGCTTTTGGTGAGCCATAGGGGCATTTGCGCCCTCTTGCCCCCTTTCATTTGTGTAGGGATTACTTCCCTTTGAGCTTGGAGGATCGTCTCCTTAAGGAGCGACCACTCCTCCTGGACGCTCAACTCCCTCTAGCTCTGGGGCCTTGGTGCTTTCCCTACTAGTTTTCTTACCTCATTAAAGTCTGCCCCCCTGAAGTTGAGGGCTGCTGCCTTGCTGGAGGCTTTCACCACCTTCTGCTGCATGGTGAATACCAGCAGACAATGATCGCTATTGCCCAGGTGGTTGAGTACCCGCAGACCCTGTACCAGGTTGTTGCCTGTGACCAGGACCAAATCCAACAAGGCATCTCCCCTGGTGGGGCTGTGTACCTCCTGGGTTATATGGAGGTCCTGTATGTCAGTTAAGAACCTGTGAGAGAGGTCAGACCTGGCTATCTGCTCCTCCCAGCACATGTCTGGCAAGTTTAGGTCACCCATGACAACCACATCCTTGGACCTAACTATCTCTGTGAGCTGACTTTAGAATTCCTGATCTTGATCTTCTCCTTGGTTGGGTGGTCTGTAGTAGACCACCACCATTAAGTCCCTTTCTCCCTGACCCCCTTGTACTCTAACCCAGAGCACTTCTGTTTGCTATTCCTCTGACCCAGTGATGCACATTGCGGATGTGTGCTGCTCCTTGACAGAGCGCCACACTCCTACCCTTCCTACTTGTCCTATCTTTTCTGTTCACAACTGAACAGTGGTAGAACCAATTTTTCTGCTCTAGGATATTATTTAGCAAGTACAACTTTAACTTAGTAAATATGAGACATAGCTATGCCAGCTCTTGTCATTATGTTTTTTTAAGGGAATGTAGAAGAACAAGTGAGGTAAGTGCTACATTTGAAAACTGTCTGGTGGATTTTGGGACTGGCGTTTTCTGCCAGCTATAGAGTTCTCTATGGAAATTTTAAACAAAAAAGTTATCATGCAGATGTTGTTTAACATTGCTGTTTTAGATTTTAGACTGTCTTATGATTTGTAACCTGGGTACTGGCTTCTTTATTTAAAAAAATATTTTATAAAGAAAACTAATTTTAAACTGCTCCTGTTTTTCACAGAAGCCAGCATTCAGTGTTGAAAATGAGGAAAATAATCTGTATCTGGAAAATAGGAATGACAAATGTTGAGGGCTCTTTGAGATGATTCACAGTGCTCATTTTATCCAGGAATTCTTCTTTGTAACTTGCACCTTCAGGTAGTCAAGCCACTTGGATATACTTAGGATGCTGAAAAAACAGGGAAAATATTTTCTCTTGTATGATTTGTTGTTTCTGGAAAAGAAAGTGGAACAGCTCCATGCCTACAGATTTCTCTATCGATGGAAACATGCTATGTACAACTAAAATGTACACGAGGGAAAATTTTAAAAAAGGGAACATCTCCACTGTATCCAACATCTTGGTGCTAAATAGTCGAGTGCAACCTTTCTTACTGCCTGGAAACAGTTGTTATAAAAGTTGCATAATTTTAAAAAATATGATTAGCAGCAAAGATTTGTCAAATCAGAATTGCAAATGATCAGAAATCAAAAATTTACAGTAGCAGCAAAGTAATTCGCTAGCTTTGGTTTTATGATAGCTTTTAAGATGATATTTGTGCATCATATTGTGACAAAAGTGAGCTTGGCAGTTTCCTTTCTCCTAACATTTTATAACTTCACACACATTTCTGCCTGGCTTTAAGTATCCATCAAAAATTGGACTTTTTTAAAGACTCTTGTACTAAACCAGCTTTTTAAAGCACTTTCCTCACTGCAAAAATATTTATGATTACCATTTTGTCCTGAAGATAGTTAGCTTTTCATTTCCTGATCTAAGTTATTAGCATAAAAAGTAACTTTCTTTGGTATAGTGCCAAGGCCTTCAGTTCCACCTGATCTTCTTTTACCTTTGCTAAGAGTGGAGAGTTTGCTTTTCCTATAGGATCAATTCTGGATCTCTAAATGCAAAAACATTACATCATGTTAAGACTTTCTTCAAGGTTATTCAGTGTGTGCCACTATTTTTACTATGTGAGTACCATTAGTGTTGTCCTGATATTAAGATGCAGTTCACCACCTAAAAAAACCCAAACATATTTTAAGTAATACTGATTTAAATTCATCTATTCATTTTTTTTTCTGGGAGTGTACAATTTAAAACTACCTTTCTAAAGTCAATTTAATAGCATTTAGGACCATATGCTTGTTTCATCCAGACAGGAATTTCACAGATGACTAACTATAGTCTAAATAACCTGTCCATTCTGATTATTTTGGCAAAACACCAATAATTTGTGGAGTATGTTTTAAAATAATATCTTTTTAAATTGTCATTGAAAATGGGTTTGTTGTTAGAAACTCACTAAAGTTTCTAATATTTGTTAGAAATTCATTACTAATATCTGATCAGAGCTGAATTAAATCTTGAAAACAAAAATATATCTGAATTTAAATGCAAATATAAAACACATTCCAGTTTCCCACTATTTCAAAGAGCCAGATAATTATGCACCTCAAGAAAGAGGGTTATAAAGAGCAGATACCTTTTTCTGTGATTTCTTTTCTTGGTGCAACTGCGAATAGCCTGGAAGAGTTGAACAGGGACTGTGATAGATTTTCTAGCACTGGAAATTTTAAAATGAATTTTTTCTGGTCTAAAAGGGAATTCAAACAGGAATTAACTCAAGGAAGTTCTATGGCGTGTGTCATATTGGAGGTCAAGCTGGATATTCACAAGAGTCCCTTCTGGCTCTATAATGTCTGAATCTACCATATTTATATGACTCCAAGACTAGGGTTTTCTCTCCATTCAACATGAGGGAGGGTGTGGGGGAAAGGGAAGAACCTCATCTTGGATTCAAGTAGCAGCCAAGGCAGGTGCTGCTGCAGCCCCAGCCCTGATCTGGGAGAGACTACATGGGGGGCAGAGTGTAAGCATGGGGAAATTGCATGGTGAGGGAGGGTGTGCAGTATCTGGGGAGCTTTTGTGGCTCCAGATCCATCCCTGTCCTGGCCCAGTGATAGGGCTGGAAATGCTGCCATCACCAGGAGGCTAGACTGCAATGGGAATAGGCACTTGGTAAATGGTGTGGGGAAGGTGGCAGGCTATACCACAGCTTCCTCTGCTCCTTGCCCCCGGCTGCTGCTTTCCTCACTACAGCAGTGGAGGGAAGAGTAATGAATTTAAGACAACCCTCCAATAATTAGACCCAGGCTCAGGAAAATTATAATAAATTTATAACTTTCCATGTCTAAAAATTTATAATTTTACATGCACATTTTACTTCAGCTGACTTCCTGCCCCTTGGGCAGGGGGCTGGATTCAGTGATCTTCCGAGGTCCCTTCCAGCCCTAATGTCTATGAAATATATAGAATCTGATAAATGGAGGCTCATCTTAAATTTGAAGTTGTCCTGGATTTGGGTAAATGCAGTGTTGTGTCATTGATGTAATGACATGCACAGAAATAAGGTCCAGTTCCATGCTTTTCTTGGCATTTGTGGTTTGAGAGTCCTCCATAAAATGAATAGAATAAAAAAATCAGCCTAAAATTCTTCCATGAGCATGGTTGTCATTATGGTGTCTCTCCACACTCTTTTCAAACAAGCAGTAGAAGGAAACCCGAAGAAACTGGGGATTCTATTCAGTTTCTATTTATGGTTAATTTCCATTTGGAGGCTCCAAATCACCACCTTCCTATGAGGATCAAGAAGGAAAGCTGCTCAGTTCTGCTGAGTCTACATGAAATGCTTCGAGCTCAGTAAACTAATTCTACTGTGCGTTTAGTGCAGTGGGCAAAACCTGTGTTACTGTGCAGTAGAATTAGTCACCAAAAAAGTATGTGCCAGTGCTAATGCGCAATAGCACCTGTTACAGCTCATTAAAGTAATAGACTTAAAGCACAGTAATTACCAAATCAGATATACATAAGCTTTTGTAAACAGTAACATAGTTCATAGAAGATTAGGGTTGGAAGGGACCTCACTTCATCAGGAGGCACCAGAGAAGAAGGCACTGAAGGCAGTTTTCCTAGGAGTTCATCTGAATATTACATTCTGGTCAACAGAATAATACATATTTTGAAGATCCTTGAAGTAGACCCAAGGTTTGGGGTTGTGTGGCTCCATAAACAGAATGACCTGCCTTTTCTTATGAACTCAGTGTCTGAAAAATTGTAAGGACCTTTGCACAGCATTTCCCACAAGATGGTGCTATTGCTTTACACATGGAAAGAACAATGTTTATACATGAAGATGCAACTTAAAGTCAATTGCCAATAGAAATTGGCAAGCAAGGTTATAAATGTTTAAAATGAATGCATAGTAAATAGTGTGTGTGTGTGTGTGTGTGTGTGTGTGTGTGTGTAAGAAATCAACTATCTGTTTTGAAATCGGATTGCTTATCAATTTGATTTAAGAAATGACTATATTATAAGACATGAAAAATCCTTAGTTACCATAGCTAGAAAGCTGGAAATAGATTTCCACTATCCCTGACACTGAGTAATACTCTATTGCCTTTTATTCAAGTCTGGTCAAATCTTTTTTGTCAAATCACATTTGTCACAGGCAACTACATCAAATAATCCCTTTCATAATCCTCTCATTAACTGTCATAAAAATTAGCTAGATTTCTTTTGTTCTGCCTACTGTTGAAAGTTGCTCAAAGTCCTACTTTTTTGATAGTTAGGATCTTTCTTCTAATTCCTACCCTATTAATGGCCACTTTATACCCATATTTTATTATACTAATATTGTCCTTTTTCTTGACTAGCTCTTGACAGTATTTGGTGTTTATCTCATTTCATATTTATGGAGAGCAACTTACAACCTTTGTTTTGCTAGGCTAAATAGCTCAAGCTCTTTCTGTTTCCTCTTGTAAAATAGGATTCCAGTTCCCCAATCACCTAGATGTATGTCTGCACTGCCAATGTACTAAGCCAGGCTCTTGCATGCTTAAGAATGCCACGCTGAACCTGCACTCAGCCTTCCGAATCAGAAACTCTGTAGCTATGTTTGCACACTGCTGCAGTGCAAATGCACCTGTGTTGCTTCCAGTGTGGAGGTAGTGCTTGTGAAGTGGTGTGGTATGCTTGAGTACATGAACATCTGGTGCAGGCAGTTTGGTTTGTGGCATAAGCCTGACCACAGTGACCCTTCTTTGCCCATGTGTTCATTGTTCTTGAACAATGTGTGACCACAATAGTACATGGTGCTCCAGATGAGATCTTACTGCTGGCTTGTACACATTGGTAGAGGGAGAAAAAATTATTTGGGGGGGGGGCGGTGAGCATGTGCATGCATACATGCATGCTTAGCCCCCTCCACATGGCGGGGAGCAGTGAGTGGTTCGTCTGGGGGTTGCTCAGCTTGGGGAGGGGGTGGCAGCTCCCACTGCTGTGCACACCCTGGGAGGATGTGGGGACATTGCCCCTGGATCTGCATGGGGGAAGGTGGGCTGCTGCTGCGGGCTGGACCCAGGGCTGTGCTGGGCTCGTCCTGGTTGGGGGCAGTTGGGCCTCACTGTGCTCAGGGCAGGTGGTGGTGGCGGTGCTAGAAGGGGAGATCAGGGGGGCTACAGTGAACTTTGGGGTGGCTGAAGCCCACCCCCCCATAGCTCCCCTCCTTGCATCCCTGGATGAGCTGCTTGAAGATCCATCCTGTGCCCTGCCCTGCCCCAGCTGTGTAGTGCCTCCCCCAACCCCAGCCCCACTCCAACTCCTTCCCCACCCCTGCTACAGCTGCCAGAAGCCTGCAGCTAGGCTGCCTTGCAGCCCTACTGCTGCCCTACATTTGGGCAGCTAAGCCCCATTACCCCCCTCCCCCCGCTTCTGCCTCCTATGTGTACAATGCAATGAATGTTTCCCAATCACTAATGGAAATACTGTGCTTAGTTGCATCTGCCTCTAGCATAGTTACCATGCAATCACTTAATATACATGGGTCTCTCTCCTCTTCTCTCATTTCCAAATGATCAGCTGAAACTTATTCTTGGTTAAGAATGTCGTAGACAAAGTAGGGCTGTTGCCACAGGCAGGATCATCCCTATATAAACCATCCTCCACAAATCCATTTTCCAGCCTGTTAGTAAAACTACAGTTAAGCCTGACACAACCACAAAGCATAAAACCCAAACCTGATGCAGGTAAGGCAGGGGGACAATGGTGGGACTGGGACTGGGCTTCCTTTCACTAGGTGTGTCTAGGCATGCAACTAGTACATAACAATAAACTCTGGTGAAGTTTGTGTCAGAGTTTATTGCTCACAGGTACATCATTTACATGTGTGTCTGGGACCACAGCACATTGAGCAAGGGCACAGCAGTTCTGACCCAGCTCAATGTGTTGTGGAGGGGATGTCTGGGGCACAAGGGTGCTACAGTGCAGAGCAAGTTGGCAGGTAGCCCCCACACTAGCACCTACCCCAGCCAGCCTCATCACCGTCTACACCTGAGTTTTTTTGCACATAACTACTCCGCTGTAGCATAGTATTTGTGTCAGGCTATTTTACAGCAGAGTTAATTAGTTTACTGCAGCCTAATAGCACCCTTGGTGTAGGAGACTGCCGCGTTTGTAACGACGGTTAGGCGCAGCAGCAGCGAGCGGCGAGTGGAGCAGCTGAGGGGGCAGCAGCAGCTGATTCCCCGAAGGTAAGTGGGGCTGCGGGGCCGGTGCAGCTGAGCCAGATCCGGAGGGGAAGCCCCCCGGATCCCTCTTAGCCGAGCCGGTAGGG
>JAGPOW010001338.1:50652785-50678401 GCA_030014935.1 Caiman crocodilus
ATCTGCAAACTTGGACAGAGTACACTTCACTCCCTCATCCAAGTCACTGATGAAGACATTGAAGAGTATCGGTCCAAGGACCGAGCCCTGTGGGACCCCGCTGCCCACACCCTTCGAGGTCGATACCGACCCATCCACTACGACTCTCTGGGTGTGACTCTCTAGCCAATTTGCCACTCACCAGACTGTGTAGTCATCCAAGTCACAGCTTCTTAACTTGTTCACCAGTATGGGGTGGGATACCATATTGAAGGCCTTCCTAAAGTCTAAGTATATGATGTCCACCCCTACTCCTGCATCCAGGCGTTTTGTAACCTGGTCTTAAAAAGAGACTAGATTAGTCAGGTATGATCTGCCTGCTACGAACCCGTGCTGGTTTCCCCTCAGCATAATTTGTCCTGCCGGGCTCTCGGAAATGTAAGCCTTGATCATTTTTTCAAAGACTTTGCCAAGCATGGAGGTGAGACTGACTGGCCTATAGTTGCCCGGGTCCTTCTTCCTCCCCTTCTTGAAAATGGGGACCACATTGGCCCTTTTCCAGTCCTCTGGGACTTGGCCCGTGCACCACGAGTGTTCAAATATTCCCGCCAGTGGCTGTGCAATGATGTCATCCAGTGCCTGCAGATGGAGCTCATCCGGGCCTGCTGACTTAAAGGCATCCAGTTCCTCCAAGTGACTCTGCACCATCTCAGGGTCTACGCATGGTAGTCTGGCGCCTTGCTGCTGCCTCTCTACAATCCCAGTTAGAGCCTTGTCCTGCCCCTTGCTTAGGAACACTGAGGCAAAGAACTCATTGAGGAGTTCAGCCTTGTCCCCCCTGTCTGCCACCAATTGCTTTGGCCCATTTAGTAGGGGTCCTATTCCACCGTAGGCCTTCCTTTTACTCCCTATATATCTAAAAAACAATTTTTTGTTATCCTTTACTTGGGGTGCCATCCTCAG
This sequence comes from Caiman crocodilus, assembly GCA_030014935.1. Classification (NCBI taxonomy): domain Eukaryota; kingdom Metazoa; phylum Chordata; order Crocodylia; family Alligatoridae; genus Caiman; species Caiman crocodilus. The sequence continues at coordinate 50,653,728 of JAGPOW010001338.1, forward strand.
CTCCATGGTAGCTTTGGCCCATCTAACTGCCTCCCTACAAGTGCGAGCAGAGGAGGTATACTCCTCTTTGGTAATCTCTCCCCTGTTTCCACTTTTTATGTGCCCCCATTTTGGCCCGTAGGCTGCCCTGGATTTCTCTGGTCAGCCAAGGAATCCTCCTGGCCCCTTTCCCTCTTTTTCCTCGCATCCTCTGTGCTCTCTTAAGGCACAGCCACCCTTCCTGGGCCCCATCTCTTCAAGACTCCTACTCTGCAGTGTGTCCTTGACTAATCGCCTGAGTTCATTGAAATCAGCTTTCCTAAAGTCTAGCACTTTCACCCTACTAATTACCTTACCTACTCAACGTCTTATGAAGAATTCTGTTATTTGGTGATCACTGTTCCCCAGATGACCACCGATCTGTAGGCCCCCTCCCATATCATCCCCCATTGCCAATACCAGGTCCAGTAAGGCATTCCCACTAGTGGGACCATGTACCTCCTGCGTCAGGTAGAGGTCCTGTACACAGGATAGGAACGTGCACGAACGGTGGGACTTTGCTGTCTGCGTCTCCCAGCAGATGTCTGGGTAGTTTAGGTCCCCCATTACTACTGCCTCTCTAGTTTTTATGGTCTCCGAGAGCTGCCTCAGGAACCCCAAATCTAGTTCTTCCCCTTGGTGTGGGGGTCTGTAGCAGACCCCTACTACCAAATCCCTTTCTCCTTGACCTCCATGTAACCTAAGCCACAATCCTTCTACTTTCTCCTCCTTCAATTCCGTCTTGATGAGGGTCGATGTAGATTGCTCATTGACATAGAGCTCAACCCCTTCTCCTTTCTCCCCCACCCTGTCCTTTCTGTACAGCCTATAACACTCAATATGTACCGCCCAGTCATGGGACGAATCCCACCAGGTTTCTGTTAGCCCTTCTAAGTCGTAGGTGTTTTCTGCAAGCAGGAACGCTAGTTCATCCTGCTTGTTCCCCATGCTCCTAGCATTAGTATATAGGCACTTGAGCCCTGTGACTGGTGCCTTAACATTGACAATGTCTTTTCACTTGCACCCTCAGCAGTGCCACCTGATGTTAGGGCGGCACCAGCTGCAAGGTAAGCTAACTGGTTTTTACTGCTCAGTGCTGCACATCCTGTAGCCTCTCTGCTTTGCTCCTGCCTTAGACCCTCATGCCTTGTTTCTGTCTCATCCTTGCCTTGGATCCCAGTACATCACTCCTGTTTACCCTGTAGTGCATTCTGGGCTTCTGACCTCTGGCCTGAGCATGATTATTGAAGCAGATATTGCTATAGACTAGGAATGGGATTTGGACTCAGAAGTATAATGAGCTTCTTCCACTTTCGGGGCATGGGGGGAAGGGTAAGTGGGAAGAAGCAGACCACTGTACATGCGGAAGGGATATCTTACTTGCCTCAGTTCTCAATAAGCAGTAAAGGCAGCAGCAGTCCCATGGCATGGGCTCCCTGGCTAGGGACAGACCTTACACACAAAGTAATTTAAGTGATGAGAAACTGGTTTAAACTAGTAACAGAACAGATGTTCAGCGCACATAAACCAGTTTAAAAATGGCTGAAACCATTTTGAGATTCTATATTTGCAGACAGCACTAAGATGTGGGGGGAAGTGGGCACCTTAGAAGGGAGGAATAGGCTGCAATCAGACCTAGACAGGTTACAGGCGTGGGCGGATGAGAATAGGATGAGTTTCAACACTGACAAGTGCAGGGTACTGCACCTGGGGGTGAAGAACCAGCAGCATATCTACAGGCTGGGGAACTCCCTTCTAGTCAGTGCAGAGGCAGAAAACAATCTTGGAGTCATTATTGATGCCAAAATGAATATGGGCCAACAGTGTGGGGATGCGGTAAGGAAGGCCAACCGCAACCTGTCATGCATCCACAGATGCATCTCAAGCAGGTGCAAGGAGGAGATTCTCCCCCTCTATGCAACACTAGTCAGGCTGCAGTTGGAGTACTGTGTCCAGTTCTGGGCGCTGAACTTCAGGAGGGATGTGGACAGCATGGTCCAGAGGAGGGTCACCCGCATGATCAGGGATCAGCAGGGCAGGCCCTATGAGGAGAGGCTAAGGGACCTGAACCTGTTCAGTCTCCACAAGAGAAGGCTGAGGGGGGATCTAGTAGCCATTTACAAACTAGTCAGAGGGGACCAGCAGGCATTAGGGGAGTCCCTGTTCCCCTGAGTGCTACCAAGAGTGACTAGAAATAACAGTCACAAGATGGCAGACGGTAGATTCGGGCTAGATATCAGGAGGCGTTGCTTCACCTGTCAGGGTGGCTAGGATCTGAAACCACTTTCTAAGAGAAGTGGTGCTGGCTTCTACCCTGGGGGTCTTTAAGACGAGGATAGGTGAACACCTTGCTGGGGTTGTTTGACCCCAGTACTCTTTCCTGCTTTGGCAGGGGGTTGGCTTAGATGATCTGCTCAGGTTCCTTTTGACCGTACTATGAACTATCAATTCAACCAGGTTTATCAGACTTAACTGATTTGGCTCAAACTGGTTTATGCAGTGTCTGTCCCAGATCCCTTGTTGGTTTAAGATAAACCAGACACCCCCAGCATCCTGGCATGCTCTCCAGGGTGGGCAGGACTCTTCGCTCCACAGCAGAGCTGGCCCCTTCCCTCTACTTCCTGGCCAGAGCTCTGGCAGAGACTTGCAGGCAAGGAACATCTGCCTGGTTTCTCCCTGCTAAGCAGGGATAATTTCCCCCTCCCCTCCGCCTTTTATATAAATACCTCAACATTAGGTAGCAGACCACATGCTGGCTACAGTCCGTGCTGTGGGAGATGACAGGCAGATGGGTTTTTTGGAGCCAGGTAGCTTAATGTCCTTCCTTGGAAGAGCTGTTTAAGAAGAGCTCCATTAGTTAATGGAGAGAGGCTTTGTTTTCTTAATGGGTTGATAAACACTGAGTTAGGGATCATAGACATTCCCTATTGGGCTGCTTGGGAGTGGGGTGGGGAATAATCAGAGTGTCTTGCCAGGGCCTGGCCATGCCCCCCTCAACTCAGCCCTATGGAAGTGAAGGGAGGGCTGCTCAAGTGCCCCCCCTCCTGGCTTCTAGCCTGAACCAATGGAGGCATGCACCTGCATTTCTGGGATGTCTGTCAGGTTAGAAAACTGATTTAACCTAGCCAGTCTAGACTAATCTGCAAAGATTGAATCAATTCAGGCCCAGGCTTTTTGAATGTCTCTCCCTAGCCCCTGTAAGCTGCTTCCAGTGCTGTTTGCTTTGCCCCCTCCCCCGATACATTATTGGATGCAGGTCTGTGCCTGCTATGGCAAGGCCCCCTGCAGGGAGAGGAGAGGGCATCACTCCATTTGCCCCCTACTCCCCAGATACACTGCTGGTGTGGGGTTGCATCTGCTTGGCTTCTAGGAAAAGACTCCTGGGGGCCAGGGCAAAGACTTCTGAGGAGGGCATTCTGATGCCTCTCACGGTCAGTACCCAGGCTGGTGCCTCGTTCACAACCCCCTCCCTCCAGTCATGACTTCCTTGTTATGACTCCTTTGTACAGTCTCAGTCTCTAGTATGTTTTTAACCCTGTACTCAAGATTCTTCCTCAGGTACTTGTTTAACCCCATGCTCCTTGAGACCGCTTACACCCCAATCTTTATAGCCCCTTAGCTTCCTGTAATTCTTTTTTGAAGAGGTGTTTGCTTCCCAACCATAACAACAGATCCTGTCCTCAATGAAATCAAGACAAGCTTTGCTACTAAATGCTATGTGAATGGTAAAAGGTCAGTAGTAATGAAATAAATGGAACAATAGAAGTTGCTAAGGAATTATCTTTGTAATATTGTGGGACTAGCGTAGTCCTTTCTTCACTCTGTTAACATGGTCTTCCTGGTATTTGGAATTTGATTATGACATTGCTGTGCTCTACTTCTAGCTCACTGCTTGTTCAATCAGACAACCTCATCCCCTACTAGGCTAAATAAAAAAAGTTTCTCCTATGTTTTCCCATTATGTTAGGTGGACTAAAGTTAAAAGAATTCAGACAGACTTGCTTTCTGTGTTAATTCTCTCTCTTTCTCTGAAGTTTCTATCCTGTTTGCTTTTGTGGGGAAGGGGGAAATTACTGGAGTTGATAGAGAAATGACACAATTGGCTATTCACACTATCCCAGCCTAGAGACTCCACATGTGACTGAGGAACCATATAGCTAATCCACATCCTGGGCCTGCTGGAGTAGGATTTCTTCCCATCAAATCCATAGCAGAGGTGTCAAAGATATGACCCATTGGCCTGTGGAGCCCAGCATCTGGTTCTGATGCTAACCCTGCATAGGGTCAGTTCAGGGCTTCTCCCACATGCTGAATCCAGTGCCTGCTCTGGCCACTCTGGGACTGCATTGTGTGTGGTGCCTGCTCTGTCCAGTCCAGGACACAAACTATGTCTGGCTCCTGCTTCAGCTGGTCTGGACGTTGCATGTAGTATGGGTCCTGGAGTAAGCACCATGTCTCAGACTGGCACAGTCCCAGACTGGCCAGAGTGGATGTTGAATCTGGTATGTGCTTGTGGGATAAGGAGGATGAGGGTGTTCTGGGGGCTCCCTGCATGCTGGATCTTGTACCTATTTTGGCTGGTCCAAGACTACTGTATGTAGTGCCTGCTCTAGCTGGCTTCATGTGGCACATGCCCCAAACCAGCTAGACAGGGCCATATGCCACTTGTTTCAATCTGGTCAGAATGGTCACCACACATGCAGCACAGCTGGAACAAGGGCCACAAGCTCTGTATCTGGCATGTGGCAGGGGAGGAGGGCCCAATCCAGCCTGCAGGGATGGCCCTGCACCGTTCATCCAGCCTGTGGTCTGGTCCCAGGCCACACATCTAGCCCAGAGGGCCAAATGAGTTTTACACTCACGCTGACCCTGTGTGTCTCTGCTTTGTATGGAAGAACAGAATTTGGCCTCAGTCTTTTTCTAACATTAGTCTCATTGTTAAGACATGCTCCCCTTTTCCCCCAGCCTAAACCCCACCAATGAACCTCTTAATCAAATACATAAACACTGGCAGCTTTCAGGTTTGTCTCTCTTTCTCAGCCTAATTTAAATGAGCAGCAGACAGTATAGCTTTTCCCTACTTAACCTACAGGGGCTTGTTTGCCAGAGTCCAAATCTCTCACAGTTCACTACAAGTCTAACCAAAACCAGACATACCCTCATATGAAGCAGACTAATAAATATTCATGCAACAAATGCAGCTGACAATGAACCACTAGCATGGCAGCAATCATCGGCACCCCTCTTTTCTGCACTCAGCTTTTTGAAGCAACAATTGGTTTTGTTTGGCTTCCATTGTATGAGAAAGGTAAAGATGGGTTTTCACTAACAGATGCCTCATGGCTATTACAGCTGTGTGAAATTTCACCAGCAGTTTCATTCTGATGCTGTTTTGACTCATTTTGAGCTCAAAACAGTGAAATTGAAATGAAACAGAGAGCTTTGAAACAGCCTCAAAACAAAATGAGGCAAGTTGAAACATTTTGAAATTTTTGAAACATTTTGAGTTTTGGACCTCAAGCTGGGCTTGTCTACAGGGAAACAGAAACTAAAGTAAGGAGAGGTAGGGGGAAGTGGGGTGGGGGAGTGCTCTCATATTGACTGCGTAGCTAGCCAGTGACTGTCATCTTTCCTGGAGGTCTCTTCCAATCCCAGTGCTCTGGGGGAGGGATGGAAAAACGGAATAAAAAGCATAAAGCAACATTGTTTTGTCTGTCAGCAGCTGGAGGTGCAGGGCCCAATATCCCAGAGCCCCCCTGCCCCTATCTCCTTGAGAGCTGGCAGGCTTCGTGGCCTCAGCAGGAGCTAGCAAGCCTGCAGCTTTCACCCCGCTGCGCCTTAACACACACAGCATCATTCATGTCATGAGTTTTGCTTGTCTGCAGCTTGAGGTACAGTTTCCCCCAAACCGCTGCATCTATCTCATTGAAACTTGCCAGACTTTATGGCCTCAGCAGGGGCTAGCATGCCTGCAGTTTTGACCCCACTGTGGCTTAACACATACATGTGACATGAGTATTGCTTTCAAGACTTTGAGGTGCAGATTACCTAAAACCCCAGCACCTCTCTCCTTGAAACTTGGCAGGCTTCATGCCCTCAGAAGCAGCTACCATTCCTGCAAGTTTCATCCAAATCAGGCCAGAAATAATAACATTATAGCTGTTTTGAGCTTCCCCATTATAGCCTATAGGCAAAATGTCGAAACAACAATAAAACAGCAAACTGTTTTTTCAACAAAATGAAACGTAACGGAATAGCAGTTTCAAAGCAAATCGAAATTCAAAATGAAATGCTGTTTTGTCAAAACATTGAAATGGAAGTCAAAGCGGAACAGTGCCATTTTTCACAGATAACTTGGAATTTCTAGCTACAATACAGAAAGGAAAATGGATCTCAAGTTTGTCCTCTGAGAGGGTAATGCTGTTCCTTAACTTTGGTCTGCTGAGATTTGGCAGGAATAAGGCCCAGCCTCCAGAGAACACTCATTTCCTTTCTCATTGGCCAGTAGGAACTCTACAACCTTGCATGTCATAAAGCTGGCACAGGTTGTTAGGGCTGTGTGGAGCTTTGGGCTGTGATTCGATTCAGAGGAGATTCAGCCTGATATGGGGGCCAAATCTTCAAATCCGAATTGAATCAGGGGACTAATTTAAAGGTCCAAAATGATTCAAAGCTCTCTGAATCTTTGGAAAAGATTCGGAGAGTTATGATGATTCGGGCAGTCCCCAGCGGCTGCAGCAGGGATCTGCAGGCGACTCCAAACCGGTAAGTAGGGGTGGAAGGTGGGGGATGGGGAAGGAAGAAGGGGACCATGGTAACCCACCTGACCTCCCACCCTCCTGCCCACTCCCCCAGGCCCCCATGGCTGCCCTGCCTGGCCTAGCTCCCAGTGACTTAAAGAAAAGCCCCAGTGCTCATTGAGTGCTGGGGGGGGGGGGGGGGTGGCAATTCCTGCTGACCTCCACTGCCCCATGCTGCATGGGAGGGGTTTGCCAGGCAGCTCTGACCCTTTAAGAAAAAAAAATGGAGAAAAGCCCCCAACTCATTGCTCCTGCATCGGCCTCAGGGCTTTGGGGGGCTCATGCAGAGCCCCCCATGTGGTGAGGACAGTGCGGATTGCCCCCCCCCCACCAGCAGGAGCAGTGAGTGTGGGGCTTTTTTCATTTTTTTTTCTTAAAGGGCTGGAGCTGGCCTGGGTCGGGTGCCCATCAGGGCGTTGGGGGAGTAAGAGGGGAGAGGACTGGGGAGCTTGTATAGAGCTCCCCATGCAGTGGGGGCAGCAGGGATCACCCCCCTCTGCCCGGCAGCACCTGGTGAGCCAGGGTTTTTTTTTCCCCAAAGGTCGGGAGTTGGGGCATTGCGGCAGGTGGGGCAGTCATTGCTGGGCTGTGGGGGATGGGCCTGGCTGATTCAGAGATTCATCTGAATCAATCTGGGACAGTGATTTGAATCACTGTCCCCCAATTCAGCCAAATCCAAAGTGAATACTAGCCACTTCACACAGGCCTACTGGTTATTGATATGAACTAAGATGGTTATAATCAACTGATTGATTCAGAATGAATTGTGAAATGATGCCAGCTAATAACAGCTAGCACACCTAGCTTTGGATAAATGGTTGCCTACAAATGTAAGAGACTGAGAGGCCCCTTTCAACCCTATGATCTATATGTAGTGCCTTACCTGTATGAAGCAGTGAACAAGCATTAACTATGTTCAGTGGCCTTGATGTTTAATAGCCTTCTGCTCTTTGTATAGATTGGAAGAAGCAGGTGGAGAGTTTAAATGACTTGTGTAAAGCCACTTTACGTACCAGTGACAGAAATAAAATTAGAACTCAAGAACCCCTGTGTCTCTACACTTATCCATCCATTAGCTTGTGCTATTTGGTGTTTTGACAGGAGTGTATACATATTCCCAGATGGAGCAGATGTAATTTGTTGGGGTGTAAAGGCTGTGTTCATTGCATGATATGCATTTAAAAAAGAGAATGTAAGCATGACATGAATAGGTAAGTAAACAGCAGGAGACTCCCAAGTAGGGAATCACTAGAATAATACAAATAGAAATGCATTTTTTGACCGTCACTACCTCCAAATTCTTTCACTTTGATTGCCTTGCATTGCTTCTGAGGGACTCATGGAGTTTTGATATTGTTTTGATTGTTGTTGTTTAATAAAATGGCCAACTTTGAAGTCCTACAGTGCAGGGTCACCTATATTCTTTAAATATTTTTCTTTCAGTAAAGATTAGTCACTGGCTTTTCCACACTGAACTCAGAATTCAATATTTACTATACATCATAGAATAGAATCATAGGGCTGGAAGGGACCCCGAAGGATCATCAGGTCCGGCCCCTTGCATGAGCAGGAAACATCTGGGGTCAGATGACCCCAGCCAGGTGGCCATCCAGTCTTTTCTTGAAGATCTCTACGGTTGATGATAGCACCACCTCTGTGGGGAGCTTGTTCCATAGTCTGGACACCCTAGTTGTAAAGTTTTTCCTAATGTTGATCCTGAAGCTATCTTCCAGGACTTTGTGGCTGTTGTTTCTCGTTTTCTCCCAGGGTGTCCTGGTGAACAGTTGTTCGCTGAGCCCCTGATGTATGCTTCTGATATAGCGGTAAGCAGCAATCAGGTCCCCACTCAGCCTTCTTTTCTTCAGGATGAAGGGTCCAAGATCCCTCAGCCTCTCCTCATATAGCTTGCCATGCAAGTCTCTGATCATGCAGGTGGCCCTTCTCTGGATCCTCTTGAGCTTTAGCACGTCCTTGTTCTTAGGTCAATGGAAAATGATAGCTGCTATTATATTCAGGAAACTTGTTCTTCATAGTTTCCTCCTTCAATCTCCCTTCACCAGTGTACAGTGCATATAGAACTATACTATTCTGGCTTGGTAAATTATTACATTCACTTAGCATAAGGAAAAGTGGACATGTCAGCTCTCTATTATCTTACCATTTATCACCTGCAAACACATCAAAGTATCTGTCACTATATGGCACAAGCTACCAGCTCATTTCTGTTGATTGCTAAGTGTCTTCTGGGAAGTGCTGCTGAGTGCTATCAACTTCTGATGAGTTCATTGGTTGCTAAGGTCATTCAGCATTGTTCAGGATCACATCCCCTCACTATAGGATCTGAATAACTTACAAAGAACAGTAAGCATAAGCTGTGGTTTTTGTTTGTTATCAAGCAATAACTGGTAATGGGGAGGGAAGAGGAGAGTACAGATGAGCTCAAACCATAGAGAGTAGACTGTGGACTTACCACCATTCCCTCAGATTACAGGGTGCACAGGTCTGGGATTTTGATTCATATGCAGTTTCACTGAAAATAAATGCTTATTCTTTTATATTGTACAGCATCATGTGAAAGACATATGTCCATAATTTTAGGGGTACATTTTATATTGATTTCATTATTTTTTATTGCTTGCTATAGAGTGTCATCAGCAAACTCTTCACCTCCGTATTTTAGCCATCAGATATTCCATTGTTGGCATCAACTGACATCATCCACCACAATACCAAAACTGACTTCTTTCACGAAGGGGAATGTTAACAGATAAAAGACAACTCTGTTTTAGAAGTGTGCAAGGAATGTTTGTTCTTGTTTTTATATTAATACCCAATGTGGTGTTAGAACACCCATACAACATAAATCAAAATATTTTTAGACACATAAGCATTTCCTGTTTTACCAAACCTGAAAGTGCTGACATATATTTTCAAGTCACCTTTATAAAATGTTCTTTTTTGGATGGTCTGTTTAGGTTGTGCTATTTTAGTCTTTCTTTTTATCTTTGGGTCTGGAGGTCGCACAGTTTTATTGGCATCATTATGACTTTAAAAAGTGGAAATTATTCCTTCTACTCATGCTACAAATGGACGACAGGATTCTAATTGCCTATTTGAAAACATCAGAGTTCAGTAGGTTCCTTTACCTTTTGCACGCACAGGTTGAAATAACTAGAACCTTGTGAACCACTTTTTAGTAGGAGTACTTTTCAGTTTGGCCAAAGGAGAAAAGTGACAGACAGGCAATAATACTCTATCACTATGCGAACTTTTAGGAGCTTTGATGATGGTGAGATACTGGAGTAGATTAAATTCAGTCTCTGTTTTATAAAAAGATTCACTTACATTTAATGCTTCCCCACACAATCATTTATTTCATATTTGAAAGGTCTCATCTGCCTAACTGATCAGGCATTCATCCAAACTCTTATGCTGTCCTAGTCACTGGACTGCCTTGGCCTGCTACGGAGAATGGAGAATATTTGTTGGAGAACATTTTTACAGCTGCACATTTAAAGTTATGCCAGTCCATTATCTATAAAACCCTTGCATTTAAGAAGATCTTATCTCAAACATGTTGGAAGGGTAGCACTCAATAGATTTTTAAAAAGCCAGATGGTTGAAGCTGTGTATAAAAATGTGTGCACACAACTCCACATTTCAGCTGTGTATACAGCTTCATACACCAGTGACCCATGAAATTTGACCACTGTCTTCTGTAAGAGCAGAACAAACCTAGTATTGAGATTTGTATGCAGAAATGATCAGCAAATACATTTTTAAATATCAATTTGTAGTTGCAAATAACTGATTCTGCCTATGCACACATATAAACTATGAATACAAACATTTCATGAACAATTGGATGGGAAACCCCATGCTTTTTTGAGGGAAAAAAAGCTCTTAGGAAATGGAAAAGTATAAAATATTAGTAAGTGAAACAATCAATTTTACAGTGAGTTACATGAAAAAATAGACTGGTATGTTTTGGTGAACTAAGCAGCCTCCAGCATTGCCTGCATATATGAAGCTGCCTTTAAAGGCTAAATTATTTCTTTTCTTACTGAAATGGTCAATCTGACTCATTTCACTAGGCAAAGGGAGTGATATATTAACTTACAACCTCAAGTCTATAAAATCAACAACTGCACAGAGTAGGCAAGCTTTTCTATGGTATCTCTTTGCCCCTTTGTGATGTACCCTTGCCTTGCATACATTTTCTGGAGCATCGTGGCTGTAACAACACTCCAGCCCTTTTCCAACATTCAATGGGGGAAGTTGTTCTTAACTTACACACCCAGATAGTCCCAATGAAAAACCTGACCCCAGTGAAGAAAGTGGGAATAATCACGCAATAAAGCAAGCATGGCTTTGTCCTACATCATTTCTTTCTAAATTTGTTTAGTTTGGGCCAGATTCTGATCCCTAGCTAAGGTTGACTCTTTCCTTTAATGCATTTGATTTCAGAGGGACGCTGGGTGGAGTAAAGTACAACTCAGAGTCAGGGTACTGGAACTCGGCCGTATGCTTTCCTGCAGAGAAGGCTGAGAGTTAAAATGCCTGACCTTATACATTTGTATAAGGTTCTGTGTCTCACTTGGAGTTATAGTCTGGCAAATGACCTAATAGCTCAGCTATGTCAGTGATATGGTTCAGCAAGGATTACTTTCCAGAGAGAAACATTAAATTGGTTTCCAGTTTGAACAAAGAACTCCTAGAGGTGTTGGTTTAAAAGTGTAAAGTTAACCCAGATGATGCCTGTCTTTCCAGTACCCCAGTCTATCAAAAAACATCCTGGACTCCTTGGCTGTCAACCATAGCATTCTTCAGCTCATGGTAACATTAGTAAAGTTTGGGAGATACTGTTTCTAGTATGCGCCAACTTCTTGTTTGAAAATAAGAAAAGATGCAAGGACATTGTCCTTTCTTACCATAAGGAATGTTTGTCTGTCTTACACCCCTTTTAAAGGAAGTAAACACACAATTATGAAAACACAATATATATTTTTGCCAGGAGATAACACCAAGATTTATTTTTCAATCACACTAGACCTTTTTGCAAAAGCCTTGACAAGATGCCAAAGGAGAAAAACCCTTCCCCTTTCTCCCCTCCACAAAAAAACAAACCAAACCAAACCCTGAGCCTGTGTGAAGAGAAAAAATAAAGTTTTCTGTTTCCATTTATTCATTGCAAGGCCTTTTCAGCTGCAGGATGTTGTAAAGGCCAAACTGCTTGAAATCTATTAGGACTGTCAGGCCAGTCCAAGGGAATTGTGTTTGTGATATAGATATGGATCTCTGCCACAGCGCCCTTGTGTAATGATTTTAATGTGTAATGATTTTATACATAAAGAGAGAGACAGAGAGAGAGAATGCAAGAGAGGGAATTTTTCCTTCCCTTCTTTGTCTACATTCTTTGAAGACAACATCTGCTTATAATGATGTGGCAAACCACAGGCAGATGTTCTGACGCTGCAGTGAAAGATTTTACAGTGCTATAAATTGATATTTCAACAATTGCTTTATATTTAGATATGGCACTTAGAGAGCAGCATATACTTTTAATTCAGGCAGGATGAAAAATGTAAATGCATTTACTTTTGTATGGGTTTGGAAACTAAACAGTTGTTTCCTCAAATGAATAAATACCTTTGTCCTTGTTAGCATCCAGGTTCTATCACACAACCCGAGGTTCCAAATGGAAAAGGAAAACAGAATGTAGAGCATTTCTTCAGACTTGTTATTATTTAGGTTTTTTTCACCATTAAGCTCTCTAGGTGTAGTGCATTTGAATCCCTAAGGAAGTTCTCTTCAGCTTTTTGAAGGTAGGAAGACATGGCTTCTGCTTGAACATAATTTTTAGCAAGTTACAGCAAGATTAGATCATGGTAACTTAATTTTAGAAGTCTCACTTGTACTAAAATAATTCAAGAAAATTCACTTAAGTCTGAATGTCAGGCCACTATTGCTGCCATTGATTCCACAGAAAGGAATTAAAAGAAGACAAAGTTTAACTGTACAGTGGTAAAGCGAGAATGCCATCTGCATCGTATTATTTTCCCTGCTGAGATGAGATTTCCTGTGTAGAGAATGCACAGACATCAGACTTCATCCTGGAAAAAGCACAAGACAGATGTGGGATCAGAATCACAGCCTCTTTCCATGACATTGTATTCTCACCTTTTTCAGGCATCAGTATGTAAATTATCATTTGAATTCCTTTACCTGCTTGTCTCTGTAATGTAGAACACCACAATGACCTCCAGGTTCTGGGTCCAGGTGCTGCACAATTTAAACGTATCAGTTCCTCAAAGCCAAAATTCAAAGGAGGTTCTGGGAAATAAAAAACCAATGATGGCAAGATAAAGCCAAGGAGATTCAGTTCTAAGCTGACAAACATGATGTGCATAGTTTCTTCCAGTCAGTGAAAGCCATCTACAGTCCAATCTCTCATTGTCCCACTTTCTTGTGATTGCAAAATGGTTTGATGCTCCTCAAAGACAATGAATCTATCCAAGCTAGATGAAAAGAACACTTTTAGGTTATCCTGAGCTGTGAATCAATTGTGATGGATTCCACCATTGAGTCCATCCACAAAACACTCTGAAGGGGATCCTGAAGGGGGATCCCTTGTCAACCCTCCTATCTTAGAAGAAATCTGGTATGCCTTCAAGAAAATGAAGAAAAAGTCTACTGGATCAGATGGCATACCTGGTGAACTAGTCACAGCTGGTGGTGAGGAACTGGCACTGAGACTCTATGAATTTTTATTCTTCAAATTTGGAACAATAAGGAGATCCCTGGGGACCTGAGGAATGCCAACATCCTATCTTCAGGAAAGGAAATAAGTTGGTGTGAGAGAACTACCATGATAACACCCTCCTTTCCACAGCAGGGAAAATCCTCATCTACATTGTCCTGAACTGTCTTCTACCTCTCAGTGGTGCAACTGACATTTTTATTGTCCATCAGGTCCAAGAAAAATATCAGGGACAACATCAGGACTTGTATATGGCTTTTATTGACCTCAGTAAGGCCTTTGCTCTGTCAGTCATGAAGCCTTGTGGAAAATACTGGACAAATTTGGATATTCTGAAAAACACATCAAGGTCCTGAGGCTTCTCCATGACCAGATGATCGCAACTGTTCTTTGGAGTGGCTCAGAGATGGATCAGTTGTCACCTGAGCTGTGGTAAAGCAAGGGTGTGTCATTGTCTCAGTTCTGTTCTTCTTTTTGACGGGTCATGCTGGTTCTTCTTAAGGACTGTCTCCCTTCTGGAATTGACTCTGATTACTGAATAGATGGAGGGTTCTTCAATCTGGGCTGTTTTTGCTCAAAGACCGAATATGGCAGAGCACTTTTGGTGCCTGCCACTTTAAGGGCCAGACTAGGCATCAGGGCAGCCAGCAGGTGTGTCCCAGAGTAATAAGGTGGTCACAAGACCTCATGAAGGCCTTGGGATTGGAGGAGGGGGGCTGAACAGCCTCTATTTTAGATCCAGACTCTCAGGGCGTAGCCAGAGGAACACCACCTGGCTAAGCTACTGTTTAGAACATCCTTAGAGATATGGACAGGAGCTATGGGGATGGCAGGAGGTTCCTGGTCCTGAGTATGACCAAAAACTCCACCCTGCTGGGGAAGGATGGCCTGGTGTGACTGCCTGTGGTGGGGTAGTTCCCCAGAAATGCCAGGCCAGTTGCCTTCCCACTGAAAGGCGGGTAGGGACACCTTATAACCCCATCCCCCACAACTTAGTAGTCAGTGGGGCCAGGCAAGTCTTAGGACACTTGTGCCTGTAGGAAGTAGAGCAGGCAGTGAGGTCAGGTATGCCTAATGGGAGGCATCTGAGTCTGTGAAGTGTAAGAATCCAAGGCCCCAAAATGGGGGTGGAGTGTTGGCCTCAGTGAGGCGGTAGTGGGTGCAGAGTAGGGTTTTAAGTGGCAAACTGAAGAGCTGCACAAGAGTTGTTTATTAAGAGAGTCCAATAAGGGTAGTAAATCATTGCCCCAGTGAGAGGATGGAGGAGTAGCTCTAGCGAGGGGGCAGAGGAGAGTTGGGCCAAAGGCAGAGCTGGGCCTTGGTGAGAGGACATGCAGTGCCCAGCTGAGGATACTTGGGCAAGCAAAGCCAAAGGCCGAGGGTGGCCAGTAGGGGGCCGGGGGAGACATAGTAGATAGTTTGGAGCGCAGTGTGGCGGCACAGTGCGACAATGAGCTCAGGGTTGGGGGCAGGGATGAGTGGGAGGGTTGAGTGTCCCGAGTGAGACTCTGGAGTACAGGTCGTGCTGTGAGGCAATGTGCAATATGGAGGCCATCCGTGAGGCATGGGATACAGTATAGAGGAGGTTGGAGCTGTGTGTACTGTCCTAGACATTGGGGGCATAAAATAGGCAGCCTCCTGCTTATTTTATCCGGTTTATCCCAACAAGTCATGGCAGGTGAGACAGGGCAGACTGCCCTAGACAGAGGGGTGGTCGGTATGGTGACTGGCCATGAGTCAGCTCCTCTGTCACATCAAAGTATTCAAAACAGTCATGCTTTATCTTCAGTATGCTGATGACTGCACCATCCTTGCAGATACAGTGTGTGTGGAGGATGTCTTAGATCTCTTCACAGAAGGCTACCAAACTGGGCCTCTCTCTCAATATTGAGATAACTAAAGTGATCGATCAGCCTGCTCAAGGCCATGAATGTGTTCCCCTTCCTCAACCTACCATTGAGAAAAAGACCCTAGAGGCAGTCAAGCACTTTTCTTCTCAGCAGCTTCTTCCTCTCAGAGAGTGAACATTGATGAGGAGATCCAGCACAGGATCCAGTGCACAAACACCTCCTTTGGGAAGTGTGTTTTTATTGGTTGCAATCTCTAGAAAGACACAAAGATCCAGGTCTACAATGCAGTCATCATCCCCACTCTCAGATATAAATCTGAATGTGGGTGACCTACCTCTGTTATCTCAAGAGCCTGGAAAGATATCACCAGTGATGTTTCTGGAAAATACTCCACATCAAATGGGAAGATCACTGTACAAATGCCAGCATCCTTGCTGAAGCCAATATTACAAGATTTGGGTTGGTGATCCTGATGCACCAACTTTGCTAGTCTATACATTGTATTCAGATGCCTGACTCAACTCCCAAAACAAGTGCTCTACTCTCAGTCCAATTATGGCCTGATATCTCATAGTAACCAGAGGAAACACTAGAAGGGCAAATTGCAGACATATCTCAGGAAAATGGATGCCAACTTCAAGAGCTGGGAGGAGCTGGCTACTAACTGACTCCAGGGCTGCCACAGTCTCAACCAAGCAGTAAGCCACTTTCAGGTAAAGCATCTTGCCTTCGAAGCAAAGAGAAAGTGGAGGAAGGAAAAGGAGTGAATTCCTGACCTGCGACCCTGTGGAAAGACCTGCAACTTCTGTGAATGGATCTATAGCTCAAAGATTGGACTCTTAAGTCACCTCAAGGCCCCTCAATGAGCCATGGTAGAGATCATCCTCAAATTAAGGGATTGCTGATGATGACAAAATATAAAAAGTGCCATGATGGTCCTCCTGCCCATAAAGGGAACATTTGTTATACTGAAGCTCACAGTGCCCTGGCTTTTCTATTCCATTTCCCAGATCTTTACCATTGGAGGGTCTGATAGAGTCCCAGGTTATCGAAATCTTCTCAAAAGTGACTGTAGAAATACTGTTAAAATTCTAAATTGTTACCCAAGCACCTTTTCTGTATTGTTACCCAAGCACCTCTTTAGAACTGTATTGTAAAAGCTGGCTGTATACAAAAGTTCATTCCTGTGATGGAAAATTTCCATTGCTAGAAATGATTCTGGGGGATGGTCCAGATGTTCAGTCTGCAACTACCCCTTCCTCCCTGCTCCCTGTGCCTTCTCCAGACAGGCCTGGTTTGGGAACCGGTGAGCCTGGTTTGGGAAAAGTGTGGGGGACTGGAGTAGTGAGGCAAAGCCCCCACCTGCTCCACATTCCTAAGACTACTCTAAAGAGAGAATTTCCCCCATTATTCTGGGGAGGGCCTTCCTGGGTCTGGTTCCTGCTGCCTGAGCAGTTTCTGATCACTTAAACTGGTTTATGTGTAATGTTTGTCCCTAGCCCCTTTTTGGGTCTCAGATTTAAAACCTGGCATGGCCTGCAGCCAGGCTTGAGGAGATTTTCCCCAACCCAATTCCTAGCTGACTGGCTTTCCCTTGCCTACCCTCTCCCCTGCAACCCTCTGTGCAGAGCTGAGTGGTGGAACGGGTGCAGGAAGGGCAAGGGGAAGCAGATAGGGAGCAGTGGCTAGGGACAGACATTCAAAAAGCCTGAATCAATTCAATCTTTGTAGGTTAGTCTACCCTGGCTAGGCTAAATCAGTTTTGTAACCAGACAAACATCCCAGAAATGCAGGCACATGCCTGAAGTGGTTCAGGCTAGAAGCCACGGGGTGCTAGAGCAACCCTAACTTCCTTCCACAGCATGGAGCTGAGATGGGTCATGGCCAGGCTCTGCAGTTGCTCCAATTAGCTCAGCAGGGAATTAATAACAGTGTTTATCACCCAATTAAGAAAACAGAGGGACATTACTATCTACCTGTTGATTCAGCATAAATTGTAGCCAGCATGTAGTCTGCTAGCTATAACACAGACACCTCCTCAGCAAGGCAGAGGGGAGGGAAGACTTCCTGCTTAGCAAAGAGCGATGAGGGGAAGGGGAAAGCAGTCTGCAGTCTCTGGAGCTCCAGCCAGAGAGCAGAGGGGCCCTGCTGTGGAGCAGAGAGCCCCACCCAGCCCAGAATGCATATTGGGATGCTGTGGGTATCTGGTTTATCTTACACCAGCAAGCAGTCTGGGACAGACATTGCATAAACTGGTTTGAGCCAAATCAGTTAAGTCTGATACTATATTCAATCAGGTTTATCTCAAACCAATTTCAGCCATTCTCAAACTGTGCACTGAACATCTGTTCTGTTACAGGTTTAAACTAGTTTCTGATCTCTTAAACTGGTTTATGTTCAATGTTTGTCCCTAGCCCCTTTTTGGGTTCCAAGCACTGGGAGCTAAACATAGAGGAAGCAATGAGGTGAAGCCACATTCTGCTTCTCATGCTTGGAACTCTGGTGTGAGAAGCAGGGAGGAAGTAGCTGGCATCTGCTCTTCCTCTTCCCTCTCCTCCTGGTCTACAGGAGGAGTGGGAACAGCTTCCCCCTATGTTCAGACCAGGTGACCCCAGTCTTGCAAAGACATGTGAGTCTTTCTCCTAGCTTCACTCCCCTGGTATTGTCTAACTAGTATCTAGCCAATATCGTCTAGCCTGGTATCTTCTAATTTTTATAGTTCTCTCTGCAAATTAAATGGTGCAGTGAAAAGTCTTGATATTGCAGCCACACAGTACATGATTTTATTTGGAATCCAATGGACTCCAGTTTAGAGTCCATTAGGAATCCAGTTTAGCATGTACTGAGCTAAGAGAAATCCAAAATGATGTTTAATTTCCTATTGATAAATAGGTTTGTTGCAGACTAAGAAAATTCACTGCTGAACTATGATTTGTCCATTTAAACTAAAGATATTTATAGAACCATTAGATTGTTCCAATAAATGCCTCCAAAATGTATTTAGAAGCAACTGAAATCACTGGATGCTCAGTTGGATTCCCAACTGTATAAGCTATGTGTTTATGGCTGCTGGTCTCTGTTTAATGGGTTAGCATGTTGTTCCTTCCTTCCATTTATATTACCAGATTCAAGGCAGTGATACCAGTCACCAAGCACTCATTGGTGGTTATCAATTATTCACAGAACAGCCTATAAGTTACCAGATTCCAACAAGGTGTAATGCCATTGACCCTTGATGGGAAGCTCCTCTCACTCTGTGAGGGCTGAAACTTTTTCAGTAGCAGTTTGAGATGGAAAAGGAAGAAGAGAGAAGGGAGAACAGAGTGCAAAGGAGTAGATAAAAGAATGAAGGAGGAGGAGTTGGAAGGGAGAGTGGAGGAAAAAGGGGAGAACAGGTGTAGAGCTCTTCTTTGCAAGAGTTCATCTATAATAAATGACTCAGTTAAAATATGGGTGTGTCTCAACATTGTGAAACACTGATAAGTGTTACAGCCCTCATGAACTATGGCCTGAATCAATGATAAAACCATAAATTATCCAGTGTTTGGAAAATTAAAGTCTATATTGGTGGTTGTCAACATTTCCAGAGTCAGGGAACACTTCCACCTCTTCTTCGAATATGGCAGTACCCCTGGTTTGAGAACCCCAGTTCATGCTTGTTCAACTTACCTCAGTACTTCTCACCTGGGTGTTGCTGCCTCCAGGTAAAATTGTCCCATGTGCCTGCTGCATGGCTAGCCTGGGAAGAGCTGTGGCACATGTGCATACTCTTGCCACATTAGGGCTCTAGGGTCAGCTTAAATCAGGTAGGATCTGTCATGCTGTGCAGCCCTTTCTGTGTAGCCCTCTAACACTCCTCCCAGAAACAGGTGTGCAGCTGGAACTGTTTCATGTGCCTGTCTCTGGGTAGAACATGAGAGAGGTTATACTAGGAAGGGCTACAGTCCAAGCTGCTCTCTCTGCTTAGGCAGAGCAGAGCCCTAGTGCAGCAGGAGTGTGCGTGGGGCTGTTTTGCCTGGCCCCTTCTGTAGTGTGTGCTGCAGCACCCCTGAGGGGGACTCATATTCCCTGTTGAAAGCCATGAGTCTATATATGCTCATCCAATACCCTAGAGACTTTCTGAGAACTCAGAACAGGTCAGAGATACTAAATTTCAGTGGTTTGCAGATATCAAACATCCCCAACACCAAGGCCACCTTCCCTGCCAAATTTCAAAATCCTGCTCCAGAGTCATTGAGGCCTAGAGCATTTCAAAAGAATGGTTGTAAAAAATGAGTTACAGCACGGAGTAGGAAATAATATTCCCTAAACGTTTTCCAAGTTATTTACCTGAAATGTACCAGAAAAAAAAAGGTCAGGCTGAGGCAGATCCTCAACATACAGCATTCCAGCTAAAAAAGATGCAAGTTTGGCAGAGTTATAAGCAAGTGACAAGTCTTGAAATGGAAAGGTTAGCAACCCTACCTATAGTCATTTCTACCTGCCTATACTAAAATAAGAAGCCTGGATAATTTAAACCAGGAAGCTGCAAATCCCTTTCCTAGGATTTAGAGTTGCAAAAACTAGCAGACTTTTATTCTCATGAGAAGTACCGGCATTGGAACTGAAGTGCCAGTCACAATTACCTGTTGTCAATAGATACATATAATGAATAGAGGAAAAAAATCCACTTCTGAATAACAAAAGAAACCTTCCCCCTTATGCAAAAAACCTTTCCAAATGTTACTATTCTCTCTAAAGGTACTAATAGTGGGAACTCTTCTTCCATATTTGTGTCATTTTCAGAGTTTATTGTCCAAATTGAGAAACACTGTGAGTTTGATGCCAAGCCATTTCATTGCCTTGTTGTTGGAAATCCCTGGATTCAAGGATGATCTCTACCATGGCTTGTTAACGGGTCTTGAGGGGACTTAAGAGCTGGATCCTTGAGCTATAGATCCATCTGCAGAAGTTGCAGGTCTTTCCACAGGGGACAGTTGACTCTGATTTTTCTCCTTTTCCTTCTTCCATTTCCTCTTTTCTGCTTTGAGGGCAAGACGGTTTACCTTGAAATGGGCTGCCCCTTTGTTGAGGTTGTGGTGCTACTGGAGTCAGTTATCAGCCTTGTAGTAAGTTACTGACTAGGCCAATCAACACTACTGATATTTTATTTGCATTTATTTAAGGCTGATACTGTTGTTTTGCATTTAAACAGGAGCTATTGTAGGTACAAACACTTTCCCTTTCTATAGCATCTTTCATAAAAGCTCTTAAAAATAAATGTAATCCATGTAGCACCTTTGTAAGATTATTATTTCTTGGGCAGAGGCACAGGGAAGTTAAAGTCACAGTAAGTCTATGCTAAGGTCAAAAATGTATATTTCTAATCTTGTGCTTTCTAACGCTCTGCCTCTGCACATGTTCTGGATGCAGGGTCATAACTTTATGACCCTACAGCCTCTAATTATGATGCATCTATTATTTTACTTTATTCGTCACCTGGTAGTGGGTGGTTTCCATTTAACATTTTCCTGAAATAAACAGTGCACTTAAAGCTTTCATAACAAAAGATTCCAAAGATACTTTAAAAATATTTGGATCAAGATGCCTAAATATGGGGTAAAGGAAAAGAAACAACAACCTCTACTTAACCTCAGAGCCAGAAGTTTATTGTTGACGTTTATAGAGATGCCGTGTAGCCGGAGCCACTGGACATCTGGGATGTAGGCGGCTAAATCTCTCCTGCAGTTTTTTACTGGAAGTGTAGTGAGAGGATGTCTATCTACAACATTCATAAATTAACATGTTGTCTACAGGAAACGAGGTAGCTGGAATGTAACACCAATTCTGTAATGCTTACACACATGGATTATTTCATACCTTTTTTCAGAGAGGTCCTATGAATGTCAGAGTTCCTGCAAGAAAAATTCTTAAAGGGCCACTGTGGGGGAGCTGTTATGAATGATATGGGCATGAATGACTCACCTTTAAATATATACATGCAAAGGACAGGGGAAGCAGCATTCTGCAACACTGCACTTAAGTACATGCAGCCCTGAAAGTAAGTTTCCTTTCTATGAAGTCATAACATCACTGTAACAGCCTCTGAAGCATTTAGCCATTTTGAGTTCATAGGAAACTTTTAACAAAGACTTTTGTCAACAGATGGCTTTATCTTTTGACAACTTCACAGGTGCTTAGAATTAATGTATTGCTGCTGCCTTTATTTCCATAAATAGAGTGTCCTCAGATACTGTAGACCTTTGACCAGAGCAAAATTGTTAAAAATAGCTGAGCCAGCAGAGACTCTTCAAACTACATAACATCAGTCTTTTTTTGTTGCAAGCAGAAGCTCTTTCCCTAACTTACTTCCTTGCACCTTGGCATTTAGGGGAAGGCTCCAAACTGTGGTTATTGTTACTAACAAACAGGGCCTATCCTAGAGCATTTAGCCACTGATAACAGATCTGAGGATGACATTACTGTAAGTAGGGACAGTGCACCAGCAGCAACTGTGTAGATAGGTGCGATCTTGCATCCCCTCTGCACTGCTGTGGCTGCAGACTCTTTGAGTTTCTATTCTCGAGGTTCCTTCACACCTTCCCAAATTTGTGACTTCCAGGACATTTCAAAAGGCTTCACAAAAGACCCAGAATAATTATAGTTGAAGAAATCAAATTGCCATCACTCTTTGAAAAACTGCAGCAGTGCTGATGAAGTGAGCTCAGGTTCAGGAAAGCTTATACATCTCTGTTTTAGTTACTCTGTAAGGTGCATCTCTACCCTGTATTCTCTCTGACTTCAGAGTAACACAGTTAACCATCTCTGTCTGTTCAGGTAACCATTTGCCATTTCTAAGTTCTTTTCTCACAACTGAATTAATGAACACTTCTGTAACACCAGCTGCAGAAAGACATATGCCTATGGCAGAACATTTCAGCCTCCCTGAACGCTCCATCACTGACCAGAAAGTGCCTGTTCTTAAACAGTACACTTTAAAAATTTGATTTGAATAGGAAACTGTGAAACAAGAAGTCATACACAGCTGTGTTATGTATGGTTTAAACAGGGACTATGAATTCTTATCCTATTACCTGTATTAGCTTTTGTGACGCCTTTGTTCCTATGGGTTTACTGCTTGTTTGTTTGCCTCTCCCAGCACAGCCTCTCATCCTCCTCCCTCTCTTCCTCTCCTTCCCTTACCGTTTGTAGTTTAATTTCTCTCTCCTTCTACTCTGCATTCCACACATCCTCCCCCAGCATCTGATGAAGTGAATTTTGTTTTACAAAAGCTTGTGCTACATACACAGATGCACACATGGAGCTAACTATGGCTCTCAAAAGGAAGGCTAAAATAAATGCTCAGCTTTTGATCCTTGCTCAGGAAGGATGGTTTCTGCTGGAGCCCTTGAAAAGTAGTTGCAACACAAGCATGATAAAGTGACAATAGGGCTAGGTACAAACAATCAAAAAGCCTGAGGCTGAATCAATTCAATTTTTGCAGGTTAATCTAAGCTGTTTAGATGTAATTGATAAGCAAGTGAACAGACACTCACTTTTGATTCTGAAAATGTAGCCACATGCCTGCAGTGGCTCAGGCCAGAAGCCAGAGGGCTAGAGCATGCCTCCCTGCTCCACTGGAACAGACAGCTTGGGCCAAAGCTAGTCTGCCCACACTGCATGCTGGCAGGTGTGCAAAGGAAGTGCAAAGCATCCTAGGATGCTGGGGGACTGTGAGTTAACTTGAATCTGGAGGGGATCTGGGACAGAAGTTCAATGAACTCATTCAGTTATGTCTAGGGTTACCATATTTCTAGTTCCAAACAAGAGGGCACATGTAGAGTGGAGGGTGTAAATGATTGTGGGGGGCAGTAATATGCCAGTACCCACTGTGGTGGCACAGTAGGGGGAGCTATTATGCTGAGACATCTGCCTCATTGTGCCAGGCCCAAAACCTCGCTTTGAGGGTCTCCCCTGGGGAGCCTACAGCCGGCTGTCCTGCTTCATGGAGAACCCTTGCAAGCCTAAGGTAACGCTGCAACTCTGGCAGGGCTCTGTGCAGCCTGGGGCACACAGACTGCAAACTTAGGGGGTTTGTTTCCCACAGTAATATTTCTGGGTGCTTCTTTTAGCCCAAAGCATCCCTAGATAGCATTAGAAAGAACTGAAGAAAAAATAAAAAAATGAAAAATTTTGTTGCTCAGGCAGGAGGTGGAAGGCCCCTCTCTCTCTATGCCTTTCACAGCAGCCCAATAGGGGGGAGGAGGTGTTGGACGAGGTGAGTCAGAATACACTTTGAGAAAACAACAAAAAAAAGCAACTTGAGTCTTTACAGGTACAGTGTGACCCTTTTAAGATGTGACTTGCCTATACTTAATTCTTGACTCCTGACAAGTTGCAGGGTTTCTACTTACAGAAATCACCAAGCTTCTGCCTGGGGTACATGGTTGCAGTTTCAAGATGCTCTCACTGGAAGGAAGAGAGCATTACCTCCTCCCACTAGGAATTTTATCTGGCCAGCTCACTTGATATGACCAGCCTGAACCAAGAGGAGCAGAGAGGGAGAGGGGTCATCTGGACTGACCTGTCTGTGCTGAGAGAGTAAAAGTGCCTCGGCACAGCCGAGTTCTCAGCACAATGTGAGTGTTCAATGTGAGTGTTCAGGATTCCCCTGTAAGGCGGGAAAAACCCTTGGTGCAATGATCAGTCCCACCAAAGCTTGCATCTGCACTGTTTGCAGGCATGCTTTTGATTGGCTTACCGTAAATTTTTCATACATGGTGGCTGGCAATTGGCTCGCTAGCCATATAAAAGTTAGGGCAAGTTTCTGCTCAAGTTGGGGAGAACGCCGCATGCTCGTTGGAAGAGACTTCCATGTGTATCACGGAGTGAACTTGGAGGCCTGATCAGCCACCAACGACTCCCTATCGCTGTTATCCTATCATAGTATCTAGGGTCAGAACGGGCCTAGAGCAGGCCATCTAGTCTGACCCCCCGCCAATGGCAGGAACGAGTGCCAGGGTCATAGGACCCCAGCCAAGTATCTATCTAATCTACTCTTGAAGCTGCCCAAGGTAGGAGCAAGAACAACATCCCTAGGAAGCTGGTTCCACATCCTAGCCACCCTAACTGTGAAGTAGTGTTTTCTAATGTCCAACCTAAACCTGTTCTCCACTAACTTGTGACCATTGGTCCTAGTTACCCCTGGTGGTGCCCGGAAAAAAAGAGTCTGCCCTATTTACTGCTGATCTCCCCTCAGCCTCCGTT
>JAGPOW010001338.1:50678501-50707686 GCA_030014935.1 Caiman crocodilus
CCTACACTCCCGAGCACAAGAGGAGTACTCCTCTTTGGAGACTGCTCCTCTCTTCCAAAGATAGTATGCCTCCCACTTAGCCCTCAGGGTCCCCCAAATGTCCCTATTAAGCCATGGGGGCTTCTGGGCACTTTTGCCCATCTTGCATCGGTCAGGAACGGTCACCCTTTGGGCTCAGAGGATTGTCTCCTTAAGGAACGTCCACCTTCATGGACGCTCATGTCCTCAACCTTACAGTCCCATAGTGCCTCCTCAACTAGCCTCCTGAGCTCTCTGATGTACCCTGTGCCCTGCGTGCTCGGACAACATCGGTGTGCCACCCAGTTTCTGCTTTTCTGTGTGTTCTGCATGTTTATGGACTGTACCTACACTGTACTCCAGTTTGTAAGTAAATTTCTTTTTTGAATTCAACCAACAAGCTTTTTGTGCCTAATTCCACTCCATTGGTGGCCCCATCTGGCCACTCTCAGCCTCCACATGGCGTCACGAACAGGATCGGTATCCGGGGAAGACGCAAGAGTTGGAATTAGTTAAGAATTGCCCCTGGAACAGCGGGAAACATCACGTGCTGAATGCCATGGAGTTAGGTGCACACATCGCCTACCATCAAGCGAAGGGATTGGGTGGAAGACTCGTGAGCGGTTACCTCTCTCTCGAAGGAGAAGAGGGAGCTGCAAAAGAATGGGAAGCATGTCTCTACCCCGGAGCGTTCGGATGTGTGATGGGAAGTAAGCAGGTTCTATTCAGACCCCAAGAGGAAGGGGGCACCGAACACTTCGCCGGACCAAAGCCGAGTGAAGAAAGCACTGCCCTCAGTCAGGAGTTCGCCCGCTGCATGTGCTGCGTGCAGGAGAGCAAAGGGCCAGCACTGATTAATTTAGACCTGGTACCTGAGCTGAGAGACCCGGAGCTTTTTCCTGAGCTCCACAGAAAATTAGGAGCAGAAAGTCACTCGGCGATTAAGAGGACTGGCTCGGCACACAGGAAGGGGAAAATGCTGCATGTAATGTTTCGCATGGTAGCAACCCTGATGCTGGAAAAGGCAGAATTGGAAGCCCGACTGCTTGCCGTTCGCGTGGCTGAGCAGATAGCAGCAACGGAAAAAAGCCTAGGTCCTCCGTCATTGCAAGATGGCAACAAAATGAAGGGGAGCCACCCTGAGAATCCGGAAGAGGAGGGTGGAGCTACTGGTGGGAAGGCGAAAGTAGTGACTCCACCCCCATGACGACATCGCTCCCCATGGGCCCACCTCCGGGCTACAACAAGGAGGCAACGGGAAACAAGCTGTGCCTGAGTTCCCCGTTGGATGCAGCGACAACTCAGACGGCCACGCACCCCGTGGCAGCGAGAAGTCAAGTGGTTGGTGCTGCTAACACCTATCACACTGAAACCTGGACCGAGTTGCAGGAGCTGTGCAAGAGGTCCAAGATGAAACCAGAAGAAACCTTAGCTATGTGGATGGGATGCCTGGTCGTGGAATTTGGATCTGACCTGGTGAACTGAGAAGAGGCGAGTTTTCTGACAAGGCAAGCCTCATGGAGCGGAGGGTATGCCACTGATGCAAATATGGTAATGTGCAACCCTCGTTGGCTCATTCTGCTTCTGCCGCTTGTTGCAGGTCAAGCTAGCCAGAAGTCACATGCCTGGCACAGAGGCTGTCCATTGAGAGTCGACGTGGAACAGATCTTGTCAGCGGTTATAGGGAATCTCGTACTGCACGTGGAACCCTAGAATGCATGTACTGGGATTAATAACAGCCCAGCAGCGAGGATCGTGGCCTCACCATTACTTGCAGGATCCTGGAGCTGTTCCAATCATGCTCAATGGTATAGACGCCTGCATCAAAGCATATGGAGGGAAAGCTTCCATCATTTTGCAGATTCTTTTGAACCCACTGGCTGGACAACCCGCAGGCGATCTCCTACGACAACTCTCGCAACTGCAAAAGCTCATCAAGCCAGACATAGAAACATCCAGTGAAGCCTCATATGAGCCTAGTTCTTGGCCAATGCAGAGAACGCCGGAGGAACGAGCCATGTTTGGATTCCTCCTGCATCATCGAGGCTCACTAAAAAACAGTTGCGAATTTTGGGAGATGAGGGCCAATGGAACCTGGCATACGAGCTAGGCTTCTGATATTCAGCCAAGTCAGAGGATAGGTCATCGTGTTAGAATCCAAAGTATATTAATAATATTGTAAAATAAGTTAATTAATTGTTTAGAAAGTTCCTTTCTCCTCAGGTCTGAGATCCAGTGTGCCGGAGTCAGACTAAAGGGAGAGAAAGAATACTCCGAGAGACTAGGACGCGACGTGCGGCATCGTTATGACACCCATCGAAGTCCTGATGATTGAACTGTTCATAACAAATATAGTTATGTGTATTTGTGTGTTCTTGGGTTATTGTTTAGTTCGGTCTATAGAGAGCGAACTTGTTTCATTGTCTACGTTTGTTTACATTTACCTACCGTGTAAACTCCTTGAACAGAACGACAGCTTGACCAACTTGCATGTGGTCCACCTTCAGCTGTGCCATCGGCAAGGGGGCATGTCTGTGCTGAGAGAGTAAAAGTGCCTCGGCACAGCCGAGTTCTCAGCACAATGTGAGTGTTCGGTTGCAATGGATTCCCCTGTAAGGCAGGAAAAACCCTTGGTGCAATGATCAGTCCCACCAAAGCTTGTATCTGCACTATTTGCAGGCATGCTTTTGATTGGCTTACCGTAAATTATTCATACATGGCGGCTGGCAATTGGCTCGCTAGCCATATAAAAGTTAGGGCGAGTATCTGCCCAAGTTGGGGAGAACTCCGCATGCTCGTTGGAAGAGACTTCCACGTGTATCATGGAGCGAACTTGGAGGCCTGATTAGTCACCAATGACTCTCCATTGCCGTTATCCTGACATATCCCATGCCCTGCATGCTTGGACAACATCGCTGTGCCACCCGGTTTCTGCTTTTCTTTTGTTCTGCATCTTTACGGAGTGTACCTACACTGTACTCCAGTTTGTAAGTAAAGGTCTTTTTTGAATTCAACCGACAAGATTTTTGTGCCTAATTCCACTCCATCAGCGGCCCTATCTGGCCACTCTCGGCCCCCACATGACCCAAGTCAGAGAAAGGGGGAAGGGATTTCTTCACACCGACCCCTGCCCATTCCATTGCTATTCATTCCCAAGCCACAGCCCCCGCGCCACCCTGCTGTTGCCCCTCACTCTCAACCTGCAGTACCCTGCTTCCCTGCCTTCCCCATTGTCCATGCAGAGATGCACATGAAGCTGCTGCCAGCAGTGAATTGGGCTAGGGGTCAGTCAACCTCAGTGCAGCTGTTTGCAGCCTTCCTGCCGCCTGCTGTGAGCAGCCCAGATTCTGTGGAGGGTGGCAGAGGCAGGCCCAGAGCCCAGGCCAGTTGTGGCAGGAGGTTGGGGGCTGCAAGCCACTGCACTGAGGTCTGCAAATCCCTTGCCCAGCTCCTTGCTGGTGAGGGCGGGGAGCCAGAGTTGCGCTGCCCCAGCCCCTTTGCTGCTGTGCACACTGAGGCACACGTACAACTGCCACCGAGCATGGAATGGAGCCTGGGCTTCAGTCCCCAGTGCATCTATTTACAGCCTGTCTGCTGCCTGCTCTGAGCCTGGGCTTCATGGCCACTGGTGGCTGCATGCACACCTCAGGGCATGTAGTGAGGAAAGGGAGGTGTTCACCACCTGCTGCCAGGAAGGAGGATCAGACCTCCTCACAGCTTCCCCCTGCCCCTTCCTGTCTGTCCCTGCCATGCCAAGTTAAGGCATGGGTTGAGGTTGGGGGTGTTTTTTTGGCACTCTGGTCAAAAACATTGCTGACTCATGGTTCAGATGATGGTGTTTCATATGTAGTCATTGATTTTCAGGGCCTTAGATGGGTGATTAGAATTGCCTTAGATGGCAAATTGATTTATGAGCACAATAATTGGAAGTGAATCTGACCTGGCTGTTTACACCTCTACACCCAAGTCACATAGCTCTAGGAGTAGGTTGGGGTTGCTCAGAAGAGCTTCTGGAGAAAGCAGCCAGTGGTCCTGAGTAATCCAGGCCTGCTGGGAATTGTGTGTGGAAAAGAAATAAAAAGCTGCCTAGAGCACTAGTTCTAAACATTTTCAGACTCTTGTCAAAGGTGGGAAAGGGCCAGCTCTCAGTTTTCACTCCTTTTTATCTTTGAACTCCTGGAACAGAATAGAGCAATTCATGTTTGGCAAACAGACTCAGAAGGGCCTCAGAAGGTCAGAAGGTTTTTAACACCTATTGATTCCTATCTGACATCTCTGGGTTCATCTTGTGAGTCATGTTTGCACCCCTAACAGGGGTAATACTGCACGGCACCCTTGAAAAGCTCTCAAGGCATCTCAGGGTGCTGCTGCTACACCCTGGTGAGAATCACTGGGCTGGATGGCCTCCAACCTGCCTCCTGGGTAGGAGGGTGGAGAACGAAGGCAGCGTGGGGTGGAGGCTCCAGGGGGAAGCAACATGGCATAAAGCCCAGTCTAGGGCAGGTTTCAAAAAGAAAATAAAAATAGGGCTGGCAAGAGGGCTGGAGGAAGCAAGGGGAGGGGAGAAAGGAAAGCTAGGGAGGGATCAGAGAAGTGCCTCTGCCCCTCCTCACCCACTCAGTGCAACCAGGTGCTGAGACAACGATCACACTCTGCTCCTGCTGCCATCAGCATGCAACAGCGTGGGGAGACCCTGTCACCTCCACCTGCACCATTGCTTCAGCTTGCTGCTGTGTGATTCCAGCCCACTGTGGAGCTGAGGCATGGATGAGACACTGCAATGGCTCCCACAACCCCTGCAACTGCTGGAGTGGGCACTTGGGGCTTCCCCTGCCCCACCTCACCTTGGGCCCTGTGCTGCTGGGCACCCACCTTAAACTTTCCCAGTGCAGCCCCCTCCTCTCCCCTCCATGGCCCAGTCCAGCCTGGCAGTCATGCGGGTTCCAATGTCCACAGGGTCCCAACTGAGCACACAAGCCATAGTGCTAGGTGAGAGCCACAGCAGCTGCCTCCTTCCCCACCACAGTGGCAACAATCCCAAGTGGAAGAGGAGGAGGAAGAGGCAGAGAAGCTGTAGCGGTCACCACAACATTGCCCCCTAATGTTGATTTGGGCTGTATGTTGAACCTCCCAAAGAGTTTTCCTCAAAGATAGTTGGCATTTCCATTATGTGAGTTGGGGAATCTGACCTCTTACATCTGACCCTTTGTGAGTTACAAAAAGGAGAAAAACTGACAATTATCCAACCACAAGCAGAGAACTTATCCAAGTTCTGTGGTTGGCCAAATTCCTCCTTCAGGTGGCTAACTTCCACTGTGCTCTGTGACCCTTTGGTTTATTTTGGGGGTGATTTTTTTAGCTCCATCAGTTCTTCTGTAGCACATCCCTGTTAGCTAGATCCAAGTTGGCCAAAGCTTTTCTGATCTCTCCTGTGCCCTGGAAAAATCTTCTGTTTGTTGGTGGTCAGGTTGCTAGTCACCTCATCAATTTGCCTTATTGGTCTAGATGAGAATTCTGTAGGGAGGCTTCCTAATCTGCGCAGACTCTTTGCTGCTACTGCAGCAGTAGATTTTATGTCTGACTGCAGGTCCTTTTTGGATGTTTCCAGATGTTGCTGCAGTGCCTTTTGTAAAGTCTCCAGCTGTTGTTTTAACCCTTGCTTTACTTTCTTTTGGTCATCTTTCATTCCACCATGATTTGATCAAATGCACAATTTTATTCTTTGGACACTAGTTTCCAACTCAAGAACACAAGAATTACTCCTTTATGACCAGAATGAGTGAGCACAATTTAAATTCTTTCAGACTACTTCCACTGGATGGAGAAACTGATGACAATTTCTTTTTTTTTTTAATTCAGTCCTATTAACTTTTAAATAATGTATAAAATATCATTTCCATGAACCCAGGAGGAATCAAACAACAGGTCTGTGTTTCTTTTCTCACAGTTACAATCCTTATTTCAGCTGGTACTTAGCTCAAAAACCTCTCTTTCTCAGACTTTTCTCCAGCTCAAAACAATCGGTGCTTCTACTGTGGTTAATGCTTTTTCTCTTTAGCACTCTGTACTCTTTCTCCTGCTTATCTTTCTTTTTCATATCGTCTTAAAAGAAACCCCCCCCAGCATTTTTTCCCAGTTTAAATTATTGAGTGGCTTCACATGTGCCTTTTTTGGGTGGTGATATGTGCCCATGTTCTGGTTAAAGGGCTGTCCTGTTCCAGCTACCTAGTTCCATAAAGAGGTTTAATGTCTTCTTATGTAGCAAAGCCCTCCTTTGTCTTTTTTTATTTAAAAATACATTCCCTCCCCTTCCCCAACAATTTTTGACTTTCTCTCTGCCCTCTCTATCCCATACAAATAGTTATAGTTAGTGATAGATAAGCTAAGTTATTGTAGTCCGTTATTGTGACAAGCCACTTTTTATATTGTAAATAGTGTACTATTATGTTTGTATTGATTTTTACTGCTTTATATTAATATTGTATGATTTAGGCCTGTTCCTGTAAGTTAACCAAAGTAATGTCAAGTCTCCATTTTGTGTCCCCTGCCCGGGCATACTCTATTGTAATTGTGTTGCAACTGTGACTCATACCTACCCTTCCTATGTAAATTGGTTCCTGGGTGAATGAGAGTGCTTGAGACATAATGGCAGCAGGCCTAAAAATAGCTCCTGCTGAATGACTGGACCATCAACTTAATGACTGGACCACCACTTTGCATTGACTCTCCCTGAAACAACAGACCTACTCCCAGGACCAGAGACAAAACCCAATTTTTGAAAGATAAACACCCTCCAAGAAACCAGAGATATAGAAACAAAGAACAGAATAGAAACCAGCAACTCCACCATTGTATCCCACCAGACAATGTGGACACCTGGAACTGCATGACCTCATCTGAACAGGACTGGCCCTTCCCTGGGCATGTCCTTCCCATTGGAGTCACATGTAGCCCACCCCTATACAAGGGGTGGTAGAGTGTGACCTCCTTGGGATGATCTCTTCATCTGGACCAGCAGTATGCCATACCTCCTATCCAGCCAGAGGTCCTGCTGGCGACCCCCCTGGACAACACCTGGCTGGAGAAGACCCCAGCTGGCCATCAAAGATCAACTCACAGCCTAGATAGGTAGCTATCACTCACCTTCTTCCCCCAAGCGAGGGACCAGAGTTCTGTCAGTGCACACCTTGACCCCAGTCCTTTCCTCTCCTGCTACCATTGTGTGAGTGCATGGAAGAGCTTGTGTGTGGCGGGGGGGCCAATAACTTCATGGGCTGTGTAGTGTGTTGCCTGTTTAATAAACTGTTATTTTGGAACCCTGAGTTGAGTTTTGTCTTACTGACCTTCTGGCCCTGCTCCAGTCTCTGTTCTCCGCCCCTCTGACCTTCATCCCATCTCTCTCTCTCCCTGTCATCGTGGCTCGTTCTCTGCCGCCTCCAACATCCCCATTTCTCTGCCACCTCTGACCTCTGTCCTGGCTCCCTCTCTGTACCTCTCAGCTCAACCCCCTCAGACTTGCCTCCTGACTTTCTTGCAAGCTCTCTTAGCCTCTCTTCTAACCCGCTGGATCTTCTGTTCCTCCCAGCTTTTGCTTTTGCTGCCTCCCAGCTTCCTTGACAACTCTCCTGGCATCAGCTTGACTCCCGGCTTTTTCCCCAGCTCCGCACCTTTGCTTCTCTGCCTCCCCATCTCCTCTGGCCCTATCTCCACCACTCCTCACCTCTGCTGCTCTGCTGCTTCTCAGCATCCCAGTTCTCTGGTCTTTTAACCCTTGCCAATCTCCCAGCTCCTCCTGGCTCTGCCTTTCGCCTCCCAACTCTCTCTAATTTCCGACTTGTCTCCCGGCTTTCTTCCCCCAATCTCCTCCTCCACCTCCCGACCTCCTGGCTTTTTCTCCCCATCTCAGCTCTCCTCCTGACCTCCCTATCTCCCAGCTTTCTTCCCCCAGCACACTGCTAGCTTTTCTGACCTCTCTTGACCTCCTAATCTCCTGGCTTTCTCCCCTGGCTGCACTCCTTCACTCCTGACCTTCTGGCTTTCTCTTCCGGCTCAGCTTCCTCTCCTCCTGATCTCCTGGCTTTCTGGCCCTAGCTCTCCTCCTTCACCTCCCAACCTTGTGGTTTTCTTCCTCTGGCTTTCCTCCACTGTCCACTCCTGGCTTACCACTCTACCACCTCTCTCTCTCCTTGTCTCCACCACTTCTGTTGCCTCCAGCTCTGTCCCTATCTACTCTATTGCCTCTGGCCCTGTCTCTACCCACTCTACTGACTCTGTCCCTGTCCCTGTCCCTGTCCCTACCTTTTCTGCTGCCTTTGTTCCTGGCTCTTCCTTCCCTACTCCACTGCCTCCCAGCTTCTGCCCCGGATCATTGCTCCCTGGTCTGGCTTCCTGGCCGGTTCTCTCTCTTGGTTCTCTCTCTTTCTCTCTCTTGCTCCTTGGCTTGATCTCCCAGCACCGCTCCTCTGCTCTGCCACCTCCTAGCTTTTCCCCCAGGTTCGCCTCTGCCTGGGGCACCAAGTGACCCCAAGTAACCCTCTAGTGTTAACACATACACAGCCAGAAAGGTGTGTGTTTGCATGTTTGTATATGTGTATATAGAGTGTGTGTATCAGTGTATATAATTTTGTGTCATGCCCTCCTGCCTAACAGCATGATATTGAGATCCTGAGCATTGATCTGGTGTGAGTCAAGTCAACACTTACAGCTGTCTTAAATTAAGGGTGACAATTGCCCTGTCCAATTTCAATGAGGTTTAACCGAACACATGATACATAGCTGTATCCCTGGCAGGGCCAAATTAAATCTTTAGTGGGCCCTAGACAAGCAAACCTGTGGACCCTGGGCTGGTTAAGACCCCCCCCTTCCCACCCTGCTGCTGCTGCCTGTGCGGAGCAGGGCTTGAAGCCACCACCAGGAAGCTGCCGTGGTGGTGGCGCGGCCAGCGGAGGGGAAGGAAAAGGAGGTAGGTGAGGTCATTCATGCCACTGCCACCAAGGCAAGAACTGGTGCCTCCTGAAGTTCAGGGCCCTAAGCATGTGCCTGGTTTGCCTATACATTAATCCAGCCCTGATCCCTGGAGTATAAGCTACTTCACGCCCCATACCCTTCTTCGCATTTAAACCAGCTTCCATGTTCCTAAATTCACTGAGATTTTTAGAAGGTCTCAGGTATCTCCCAATACACCTCCCCAAATCTTGTAATCTTCCTAGTTTGCAGAACTGGTTTTCTTTTTGTCTCTTATTTCCGCAGTTCCTGGACTTTCTCTGGTGTACCCAGGCACAGTAGACTCTGCAAATACATGAACGAGCACAAAGTATTTGCTATAGCTCTTCAAAGAAAGGACAGATTTTCCTTGTTACCCTGGACTTCATATTATTGTTCAAGCCCTTATTTTATTGCACATTTTAACTCTTGTCCTTTTCTCTAACTGCTTGCCAGACTGAGTGATACCCTGCTGAAAAGGTGCTCAGGCTCCTTTTCAAAGACCTGAATATTTTGACTGATCGTGTTCATTTGCAACTAAATTTCACTAGCAGCCCAAATGATCATCAGTGTACTTTACTTTTGCATCAGGCCAGTTAGCCGTGTACTTTTATGGAGGCTTCCTTCTGATATATTAGAAACAAATACAGTAGACTGCTGAGCCTAGAGCCAATGAAGGTTAAGTAATGGGTGCACAGACCTTGTACACATTACCAGCTTCACTTAAAAGAAGTCTACTCCACATAGTGCATCTTTGGGAACTATTTAGTGTATGACTGCATTGCATATTGCCAAATTTTGCTAATCTAGGCAAAGATTCAGAGGTCAAATCCTTCAGTCTTGATGAAAGTGAAACTCAGTAGGAGTTTTGTCTGCCTTAGGATTGGAAGCAGAGGCCTGCACATTGTGTCAACTAATACAGCCTGATGAGAAGGAGGTGAAACCTGGTCCTTGAAACTTTTTTTGATAATTTAGTTTAAATCAGACTCTTAATCTTATGCTTTGGTAACAAATGTATGTCTTGTTTGATGTGGTTCGTATTTGATAGTAAATGTAATGCTGCTGATTAATTTGTTTCTTGTTTCTTTGATAGCATTTATAATATTCTTTCCTACAATGTACAAAAGAACAGTAATTATCCATGTATTCATTTGCCTTGAAATATTAAGCCTCAATTAATGATTTTGCAGATACTCAGTCTTTGTTTTCTTTAAGCAATTAGCTGCTCTTGTTCAGTGTTTGTCCCAATGCCAACAAAATAAAGTCTACAAGTAGCATTCTAATTAAAACAGTCATTTCTAAGAAATATGAGGCATAGCTGTGCTTTCAGCTCTAAACTTTCTTCCTAAGAACATCATCAATTTTAATTAAAAATAACTTGATTTCTTCAGCCTTTTTTTCAATTCATGAACCATAAGGTCTGTGCCATACATTGTACATCAGAGAAGCACTCATATAGTTAAAAGAAAACCAGAACATTGTAGTCAGTCTGTCTCATTATGACAATTTCTTTATTCCTCTAGCAATGAGGAAATATCTGATGTTAGTGTAGGCTGTGCCAAAACAGACATTTGCTTTCTATTAATTGCACATATTCTTTCTTAAAAGCTCACTATGAATTAAGATACAATTCTGAGCCTGGTCCTGGCTTATGTAAGACATTTGTTGATAAGGGAAAGTGAATATCACATAGAAAACTTAGTTTTCCATCAAACTCTTCTAATGTTATATGAAATGTCCCTGTTCCTAGCACTCAAAGGTCTCTTAGTCCATCCCAGAGTGAGATAATTGTCCCTGAATTGGACAGGCTGATGAAATATGAATAGGGTAGATTACAGAGGGCTTGCACATGTCATACAATACTTACATTTAAAAAGGTTTTTTGACCCTTAAGTACAATTCTATTGGCTATAAGATATAAGATACAGCCTCTCTGTGCTTCAGTGGAGACAGTTGAAGAGAAAAATAACATTTTACACAGCAGAATGATATGTGGGAATAGACACAAGTATATACATCACTCTAAAATTAAGTAGCAGTTTTGCTTAGTTAGAGAGTGCAATAATTGGGCTAAGATGTTAGAACCAGAGCCTATTCCACCTATTCATTATGTAAGTAGGCTTAGATGCTTAAGTGTGGTTCTATTTCATCATCCTCAGGTCCTTGAAAAGCAGTTAATGCAAAGACCGATGGGTCCTCCTCCTTGCTACTTTCTGGGTGCATCTACACGAGACACTGGCACAGTGAAACATCACCATCTACATGTGTGCAGCACTTATTGCTCAGTAGATTAGTTTAACGTGCCATTTTTTAGTACCTGTAGATACAGGTACTAGAAAACTGGTGCATTAACTAATGTGCTATACCATTCATGTAGAAGCTGATTAGGAGCAAGTTGTTCCCAGGCAGCATAGACAGCAGGGGCCCACAGGGTGCAGGGTTAGCTGTCCTGGCTTTGTGGGATGCTATTTGCCAGCCATGTGGAGGCTGGGACCTGTCCTGATCTCCACAGGACACAGAGAGCTGTCCTTGCTGCTGGGCAGCTGCCTCCCAGTCATGTGGAGATAGGGACAGGTCCTGATCTCCACGTTGCTGGAAGGCAGCTCTCTCTACCCCCTTGAGGCCAGCCTGATCTCCCCCCAGCTGGGATGGAGCTTCCCACCAAGCTGGGACAGCTCTCCCCTCACCCTCTGGAGCTTGGGGCTAATCCCTTATGCCCTCTGCCAGCCTGGTGCTGGCACCTGAGGGATCCTGGAGCTCACCCTGGCTGATACAGGAGGGCAGAGCCAGGCAGGAGCAGCC
This sequence comes from Caiman crocodilus, assembly GCA_030014935.1. Taxonomy (NCBI): domain Eukaryota; kingdom Metazoa; phylum Chordata; order Crocodylia; family Alligatoridae; genus Caiman; species Caiman crocodilus. The sequence continues at coordinate 50,690,304 of JAGPOW010001338.1, forward strand.
CTGGTGTGGTTTGCTTCTGTTTGGCTCAGTTTGCTCCCAGTGGAGATGCATGTGTAGACATGTACCAGGGAGTGCTTTAACGAGCATTAATTATATGTGTAAAGCATTCATTGTATGTGTAGATGTACCGTCTATGACTTAGTTTTAAGGCTAAAATGATATTGTGTTATGAAAGTTGGTGTATTAATATTTTTTTTCAGGGACCTGAGCAGGATGGACTAGGATTTCACTTGGGAGCCAAAGTTCACGTTGGCATCTAATAGGTGGAACAGGATCTGGTCCTTATTTTATTGTAATGTATAGTTTGGTTTGGAATTTTGTGCTTTAAAACAGTAAGAAAAGATATTGGTCATTTTGTTCAGGGATCTGTAGCAAGAGGACAGGAAAAAATTATTTCAGCCATTCTTTATTTTTGGTTGGGCAGCACAGTGAAAACAGTTCTTCAGTCAGTCTATGTGAGCAACAACCACATAAACGTGTGAACTGCTACTTCTTTTTTTGGCTTCAGATTGTTATATTTTCCTGGTATTTAAAAAAAAAAATCTATTCTGGACTCCCACAGTTTCTTTCAATGGGATGTTGAGAAAACATATTTGTCACTGAATTCGATAGAAGCTTGGCATCTCGCAATCAGGCCACTGCTGTCTTAGCCATAACATTAAAATCCTAACAAGTCTCTAAAAAAACCCAATCAACACAATTCAACCAAATTTAGCAGTTTATCACTAACAAAACCCCTTTGTGAAAACTAATGGCCAAAATACTGTAGTTCAAAAAACTTTCATCATCTCCCAGATTCCCAGACCTTATCCTGTTCTCCATCTCTAAAAGCCAGAAAAAACAGATGGACTTTGCAACATGCCATGAAGGTCAATAGATTCAAATATGTCTAGGACAAAGCAAGGGAGAGATTTGTACAGCTGAGGAACCCTCACAGAGAATGATGTTTCAGAAATCCCTCTCTACTAAACCCAGGGGTCCAAAGCCCAAACACTTCCACTGATCAAAAGCAGGGACAAAAAAGCAGATTTGGACTCTGTGGGCCAGAAGGTTCAGTTTGCACCACCTGGTTGTAATCACAATAAAGGAAGTACACCTGGCAAAATATAATAAGAGCAGTGACACAATTGGGAGCGAAAATTTGAAGGAGCTGGAGCTGAAGCTGAAGCATACTTTATATAGACAGTCTGAGAGCCTTATCTCTGAAATTCAGGAAAGACATGATCAAAACCAGACAGCAACAGGGATAATGAAGGGAACACTGCAAACTCTTGAGGCATGAAGGATAGCAACAAGCAGTAAAGGAATAGCGTGAGCTTGTGATGCTGGCTGGTTGGCTGGAGGAATACACAAGATAGCCCATAGGGCTCAGCAGGGAGGCTTGGTTTAATGAAATCTGTGCTCTGGAAGTTAGTAATGAAGGTCAGTTTCATTAGGCATGAGTGGTAAGGCTAATGATGGAGCGTTAATCATGTCACCCCTTGAGGTCTCTCAGATTTTGAGTTCTGATTGTAAGGATAAGCATTTGAAATGAGACAAAAGGCTGCAGCTAAGGGGCAGGTAGAGAGCCTTGGTAGAGGCATGCCAGGCAGAAGACATGTAGGAGATGTTAATGCAGTCAGAAATGCCCTGTTACCTTTGCAGGAGGCATTACTGAAAGCAAAGACATGCTGGCTTGCAGCCAGCCTATGAAGTTCAAAGAGCAAAATGTGAAGAGAAGGGGGTAGCCTGGAGTAGGTGATAATTATTTTCCAGTCTTGCATAACAAGCAACAGGGAAACATAAATGAGCTTTGTGATTACAAGAGAGAGTGAACTAGGAAATCTCCCCAAAGAGAAATGAAAGCTATGGTAAACTACATGTCAGATGTTATTATTTTGGCTGATAAGGTATGGAGACTTTTTCCTGGATAAGGTTCTGTAATATTTAAAATATACATGAAGATAATATTTGGCATTCTCAAGATACATATTGGTATGGAAAAAAGGACAAATTATGATTCTGCCTTAGCAGTTACCAAGCCAGATAGATGTTAATTTGATGGCTAGCCACTAGTTCTCCTAAATGGTATGTGTAATGGAAGATATGTATAAGACCATTTTTAGGCACATAAGAAAAAATTCTTGGCCCAGGTAATTTACAACATTTATTACATTAAACACATCTCTGATTTCTTTATCAAGAAAAGGATTATGCTCATTAGAGATGTACTCTTCTGAAAAGGTGAATTCTGTGCCATAAGCTAGGGCCACATGGTTGTCAAGTTATATGATGGCCTATGGTTAAAAACACAAGTTTGGAAGGATTCATTATTTTTATTCATATCGTTTATCTTTTTAAGTAATTCAGCTGTGGGGAAAATTAACTCCACTAAACTAGACTCTGATAGATCTTACAGCTTTGACAAACTTTGCAGTATTTTTAAACATTAACCTGTCAAAGGGCCCAATCTGTGTAGTACTCAGTTCCTCCTGAAAGGTACTCACTGTTTTCTTATGAAACCAATGGGACTTAAAAACAATACTTTTCCCAAAGCAATACTTTTTCTTTTAGCACCTCACAAGATCAGGCTATTTGGGCTAGGGACAAACATTACACACAAACTGGTTTAAGTGATCCAAAACTGGTTTAAACCTGTAACAGAACAGATGTTCAGTGCACATAAATGAGTTTGAGAAAAACTTGGTTGAATGTATCAGACTTAACTGATTTGCTCAAACTGGTTTATTCAATATCTGTCCTAGACCCATTGCTGGTTTAAGATAAACCAGACTCCCCCAGCATCCTGGCATGCTGTCTGGGTGGGGCGGCGCTCTCTGTTCCATAGCACTGCTGGTTCTTCCCCTCTGCTCCCTGCCTGGAGCTCTAGAGACAGCGGGCTGCTTCTCCCCTCCTCTCACCCCTCCCTGCTAAGCAGGAATTTCCCCTTCTCTCTGCCTTGCTGAGGAGGTGTCTGTGCATTATCTAGCATACCACATGCTGGCTAGGGTCCATGCTGAATCAACAGGTAGCTGGTAGTATTCCTCTTGTTTTCTTAATTTGGTGACAAACACTGCTATCAATTCCCTGCTGGGCTAATCAGAGTTCCTGCCAAGCCTGGCCATGCCCCCCTCAGCTCCAGACTGTGGAAGGAAGGGAGGGTACCCTTCACCCCTAGCTTCTAGCCTGAGCTACTGCAGGGATGTCTGTCCAGTTACAAAACTGATTTAGCCTAGCCAGGATAGACTAACCTGTAAAGATTGAATCAATTCAGGCTCAGGCTTTTTGAATGTCTGTCTCTAGCCTTGAGGACCAGAGTCATCACTGCCACAACTACATTGTCTTAAGTGGAGTCCAGTAAAGAGTGAAGTTAGCTTTCCTTCCACCTTCACTGGTCCTTAACTATTTAGACACAACTTTGGCTCTTCTAATGCTAGAGCAGCATCTAAGGGTCTGCTATGGTCTTTGGGCCATTACTTCTCATGATTTGGGTAGGCAAGCTGTGTAAATCTTACTTAACCCTCATCTTGACCTCTGTTGCCAAGGCTTAGGGCTGTAGAAAATATAAAATGAACTTTTTCTGATCCTAGCAATTTAGGAAGGAGAATCTTGGCACTCTACCATAGAGATTGGATTCTAGAGGCATGAGAACAGCCAACCATCACCAGTGGAGAATTTAGTGCCATGAAAAGTCAGAGACAGCAAGTGACCAGCTTGTTACTCTCATAACTAGACACAAGAGGAGAGCAGGCTTTAGATAAGATCTCCCAAATCTGATTTGATATAAATGTCCAATGCATTTGGCTGGTCAAAGGGAGTAGGGTGGTACACAATTATCTAATTTTGGTATAAGTTATGGCAAAATGCAAAACAGATTATTACTTTAACAAAAAGTAACATATGCAGGGGTCTTCTGGGTGTTTGGTTAAAGTATAATCAGTTGTATAATTATTATTGCCAAAGAAGGCAGTGATTACAAGTTCTCTGTTATCTGGATGGCTTTAGCTAAAGGTTCACATTTTGTCTTTCATTTGGATATTTGGCAATTTGATTTGAACATGTAGCTTTTTCCACATCAGGTAGCAGAGACTCTTTGTCCAAGGCAGTAACTCAGGATATTAGGCTAGTCCAAATAAGATCATGAAGTCTTTAATCCAGACCTTCGTACTCAGCCCATATGTTTCCTCTCTCAAAACAAGCTCTGTTTTAGACTTCTATGCCAAGTCATCAGCTAGCCAAAGGCCATATAGCATAGCTTTTTTCAAAGCTTTCACTAACTTTTATTGAAACCCCTAGAATTAAGTGGTGTTATATAATATGTTGTTATTGATTAGGTTAAAGCTCATGGAAACTGCTGCATACAACAGAGGCCATTTATTCAGGGTAAAAGTAAGAAAAAATAGGGAGCCTTAAATCAAACCTCAGGCACTTGTCATCACCCAAAACAAAGCCAAGTATCAGTTCACTCTGTATTTAGAAGTAGGTGAGCAGAGGGCCTTGTTTGAACAGGGAGGTATATGTGTGTGACGGAGACCACAGGAATTCAGTGAGGCAAGAAAGACACACAGCTCCAAGACTGCAGAAAACCAGCACAGCTACAGAAGCACTGGTGGCATGACTTTGAGCTTTCAGAAATCCCAGAGAAAGATCTTTGGTTTTGGTGATGGCTGAAAGACTCTTGGAGCTATGAGCAAGAAAAGTGTCTGCTGTTGTTTGATTCCTTATCTGTTCATGAAAATGTTATGTTATTTGCATTAATGGTTGGTGCTTCCTGAGACTGGTGGGGGGGCACAATTTATGGGTGGCAGTGTCAGCAGCATTGGTGGCAGGGTGGCAACCAGCATCCCCCCACAGAAGCCAGTGGCAGCAAGTGGCGACTGCCCATCGAAGCTGGTGGTGGCTTTGCTCGCAACCCCCCCACAGTTATTGGCGACTGCCTGCAGCAGCGGTGAGCAGTGACCAGTGACAACCTGCAGAAGCTGGCGGTAGTGGGGGGAAAGGCAATGGCAAGCAGAGACTGCCTACAGAAGCTACCAGGATCAGCAGCAACAGCCAAGCCTGGGGGGACACGTGGCCCCCCCCGTACCTTTCCCTAAGCATTGCCTATGGTTATTTGTAACATAAACTTGTAAATCAATATGATTCCATCAAGGATCCTTGAATCCATTATTCCTCCCTACCCTGTAACTATATTGGTGTCTGCAGTTGGTCTGCGATCACTTCTGGCTGCTGCCGACACTGTTGGTGGCATCTGCAGCTGGTTGCCAACTGCTGGTTGGTGCTCATCACCCCCTCTCCTGCACTGACAGTGCTGCAGCGGCCTGTGGGAGCTCCCTGCTTACCACTGTCATGCTTCCACCACTGACAGCACCACTGCCACCTGTGGGAGCTTGCCATGCCCACCCAGCTTCTGGGGGCACATGGCATTCATGGGCATAAGGAATGAGGACAGAAATTGTGAGCAGGCATTCTTGTTGAAGCATGGTGCAACAAATAACAGAGGTGTTCAGAGGAGTCAAAGATGTCTAGAAAGAAGCCAAACAAGATTTGAAATAACTTAGAATTTTACAAAGGAGCTCAAGCAAGATCTAAAACAGGCATTGGAAGCTTCACAAGTGGAATTAAATTAGCTCTGGAGGTTTCCCAGAAAGGACTGAAAGATGAGTTGCAGGCGGAGGTAATCTCTATTGGAGCAACAATTATAATGAGACTAGACAGATAAGGAAGTTCAGCGGCAAGATGTGTGTGGAAAGGCAAGATGAACTGATGCGGTGACCAGGTTGCTGGTCACCTCATGAATTGATGCCATAGGTTGGAAGCTTTTCTGTAAAATACAACCAAGAACACTCTGGCTAACTTGGATCTTGCTAGCAGAGCTGCAGCAATTACTTAAAGAGCTAAACCTTCAGCTCCAGAACTAATTAAAGAATCAGATACCAAAGTAGATGTCAATGGCCTGGATATGACATTGGGCAAGTTGGGTAAGACCAGATATTTATAATATTTTTCTGCTCTGTTTGTAACTTGAAGAGTTCCAGACAAGAAAAACCAAATTGTCTTATATAATGCAAATACTCACTTATCTTGGAGGGGAAAACTCCCCGAAAGTGCATTTGGCTGAGTTCAATATAATAACCCAAATGCGTGCCTAGGAAGAAGAAGAGAGAAGGGAGCTTCTAACATCCAATGTGAGAGACTCAGTTTTATCATGCTGCACCATTTGAGCTGATCAGAGCTAAAGCTGATTGCAAAAGGCCCCACTTGAACTGCATGGGATCTATGGAGACTTGTATTTCTGGCATAACCAGACACCAGCCAGCTCTTCTAGCATAAATTGGTAATAGATCAGTTTATAGCTAGGCACCCAATTTGGATTTGCAGATTAGAAAAAGGAAATCAAAGAGACCCCAAGAGTTTATTATGTTTACCACAGAAACTGAATCTTCCATGCAGCTTCCATGCTACCAGCCTGCAAACTTATAAATCTTATTTCTAGAGGAATCATACTCAAAGAAATTTTGGTTCCTTTACTCTAATTTTTATATAATGTATATGTAGATGATTGATAGTTACAGTTATGTTCTAATTCCTTTACACTACAGCTGCCCAGGAATTATTTGTTGAAAAGTTGGGGAGGAAAGGAAGAGGGGTGTTGCCTAAAAATGCTGATTAATCAAAACTGTAATATTTCTGGGAAAGCCTATCAGTTTTGATTAACTTTTGCCATGAGGCAGTCAGGTTCCATCACAAACCTATGTGATTTCTTCCCAGCTCATCTGGTATGCTTCTGGGGATCCTGGCTTTTTAGGGTTTACCACCCTGGGTTACAATCTTTGATCACAACTCTGCAACAGGAAGCCTGGAAACCATTAGGGCCCTGGCTCCAGTTGCTGTGCAGGTGGGAGCCTGGCACCTGAGGAAGGTAGGAGCTTCTAGGCCCCCTGCTCCACAGTTGGGCATAGGGGAGAAAGGAAGGTTTCTCTGACTCTGGATGCTAGTTACACTGAACCCCTGACAGAAGCCTTGGGAATACCCAGGATCAAGGCAGCCAAAATGTCAAAGCTTTTTTTGCCTTAGCCTTCATAGGCATGGTCAGCTTCCAGACTACTGTACCAGGCAGCACCGTTCAGAGAGGAGGTGAGCAGCCCTCAGTGCTGAAAGAACAGGTTAGGGACTACTTAGAAAAGCTGGATTTGTACAAGTCGATAGGGCCGGATGGGATGCAGCCGAGGGTGCTGAGGGTGTTGACTGATGTGATTGCAGAGCCGTTGGCCATCATTTTTTAAAACTCATGGCAATCAGGAGAGGTCACAGATGATTGGGGAAAGGGCAAACATAGTGCCCATATTTAAGAAAGGGAAAAAGGAGGATCCAGAGAACTATAGACCAGTCAGCTTCACCTCAGTTCCTGGGAAAACCATAGAGCAGATCCTCAAGGAAAACATTTCTAAGCATATGGAGGAGAAAAAGATGATTAAGAACAGTCAGCGTACATTCACCAAGGGCAAGTCATGCCTGACCAACCTGATTGCCTTCTATGATGAGGTGACTCACTCTGTGGGTGTGGGGAGGCTGATGGATGTGCTGTACCTTGATTTTAGCAAAGCTTTTGGTACAGTGTCCCATAGCAGTCTCACAGGTGAGCTAAGGAAGTATGAGTTGGATGAATGGACTGCAAAGTGGACAGAAAACTAGCTGAAGCATTGGGTTCAGAGTAATAATCAATGGCTCAATGTCTAGCTGGCAGCCAGTATCTAGTGAAGTGTCCCAGGGGTCAGTCCTCGGGCTGGTTTTGTTCAATGTCTTCATCAACAACCTGGAAGATGGAATAGAGTGCACCTTCAGCAAGTCTGCAGATGACACCAAGCTGCAGGGAGTAGTAGAAACTCTGGAGGGTAGGGCTAGGATTCAGAGTGACATAGACAAATTGGAGGACATGGCCAAAAGAAATCTCATATGATTCAACAAGGACAAGTGCAAAGTCCTGCGCTTAGGACAGAACAATCCCATGCACTAGTACAGGTTGGGGGCTGACTGGCTGGCCAGCAGCTCTGTAGAAAAGGACCTGGGGGTTACAGTGGACAATAAGCTGAATATGAGCCAGCAGTGTGCCCTTGTTGCAAAGAAGGCTAATAGGATACTGGGCTGCATTAGTAAGAGTGTTGACAGCAGGACAAGGGAAGTGATTATCCCTCTCTAATCAGCACTGGTGAGGCACATCTGGAGTACTGTATCATTTTGGGCCTCCCACTATAGAAAGGATATAGACAAATTGGAGTGAGTCCAGCAGAGGGCAATGAAAATGGTGAGGGGACTGGGGCACATGATTTATGAGGAGAGGCTGAGGGAACTGGGCCTATTTAGTTTGGAGAAGAGGTGACTGAGGGGGTATTTAATAGCAGCCTTCAACTACCTGAAACCGGGGGTTCAAAAGATAATGGAACTAAACTATTCTCAGTGGTGACAGCTGACAGAACAAGGAGCAATGGTCTCAAGTTGCAGCAAGGGAAGTTTAGGTTAGATATTAGGAAGAATTTTCTCACTAGGAGGGTAGTATAACATTGTCCATGTGCTTGGGGCAAGTGGTGAAATAAGCCCCTTTCTGTCTCCCCTCACTCTGTTGTTCCCCCACTTTGGTATCCAGAGGAGGGGGGTGAAGGGGGTTTATTCTGCCACTTGCCCAAGGCACAGAGTGAGTGGTGGTCAGATCCTGCCCCAGGAGCATTGGGAGAAATAAACCTGCTCCCTGCCCCCCTGCCTAAGGTGGGGGGCAGGGAGCAGAGTTATCCTGGCAGAGGGGGAAGGAGGGGGCTTATTCCACCATTTGCCCCAAGAAAGGAGCAAGCAGGAGCAGTCAGGGCAGGCAGAACTGGCTGCAGTCCCCTAGGGGTAGAGGGGGCAATAACCCCTCTGCCGCAGAGGCCAGTGTTTGCAGCCAGTGTTTGGACACGCTGAGCCCTCATGCTACAGAAGTGAGGGGGCAGTTTCCAGCTGACCATGGCTCGAGTCGCTGCTGGTGGGACAGGGAGGGGGGAATTAAACCCCTTGCTAGCCAGTTCAGCCCAGGCTACTGCCCAGGCTGGCAATGCCCTTCCCCTGCCCCCCCCAGCACAGCTTCCCTGAAGCCAAGGGTGTGCTTTAGCACCCTCCAGTTCCTGACTTAAGCAACTTCAGGCATGTGCCTGCATTTCCTCAGTCTAGAGAGAATGTCTGTACAGTTGCACATTGGTTCAAGCTAAGCAGGTTAGCCTAACCTGCAAAGATTGAATCAATTCAGGCTCCAGCTTTTTGAATTTCTGTCCCTAGCTGTGCAGGCTGCTGTTTAAGTATTCTAGGGACTAAAGGCTTGTTTGGGGGCACCTCCAGAGGTATGGGGGGAAATGAAGGTGCTGAGTATAAGTTACTGCTGTTGATGTTCTTTACCTTTTACCCGTTCCCTTTGGCCCATTGCCTTTGACCCTAACCCCTATGATTTTCTGTATTAAAATGGAAAGTTCTTGCTTTTTGTGCCAGTTTTTGGAGCTGCAGTGGTGGCACACTATGTTTAACTTTATGTGTGTTAGTAGTTACATTGCTTTCAAAGATAATCTCCTCGTATTGTGCTGGGAGTTTGGAGAAAGGGAAAGGGTTTTAACAATAAATGGCACTGCCACCAAATACAGAAGGAAGGAAGGGAGGAAGGAAAATGGACGGATGAATGAACAACCAGTTGCCTTCCATATACCACTAGGTTGTTTGGCACTAGGTTTTTCTTTTATCTTCCCCACAATTGTTGACGATGGTGGTAGTTCTAGTGCAGACACAGTGTTGAAGTTCTATCTATTTTTAATGCTGTGTCATTTAGGCTTGTTTTGGATGGGTTTAGCTGCCACAGTGATTAAGGTTACCTATGTTAACTCTCCCACTCTTGGTACAACTGGAATGGCACTGAGAATTATGGAACAACGTAAAGACAAAAAGCTATTGTGGATAAGGCTTTAGTGTCTTCAGGACTATAATCATAGATCAGAATGGATAAGAGCTGGATTGAACCATAGACTCAGCCTTGCACTAAAAAAGAAAACCAAGTCAACTCAACTGCTGTGTTTATCTTGGCACCTAGTGGGTCCTTCTACTGGCAAATGACCTTGCTGATGAAATGTAAACCCAAAAATAAAAAGCTACATGAGTAGGTGGATGTGATGAGAAATTCAGAAGTATTAAATAATACAAAGGAAAGTCTACATAAAGGAACCATAAGTGGTTAGTAAGACAAAAACAGCAATAAAAATGAGAACATCTGGTGCAGGGTATAAATATATCAGGCATGCAAATTCTTAATAATACCTGTGTGAAAACTGGTCAAAGAGCTGTTAAATTACAACCAAAGGACCATGCGTATCTGAATACTTGACAGTATCTAGTTAAATGATGATAGGGAGAGTTCTCAGTAAACTATGGCAGTGTTCCCAAGACAATAATTGAGATAGGGATTGATTTTATTTTTGTTAATACCTGCTGAGTTTGTCTGTTGTCTAGTCAGGCCTTTCACTTGCTTTTTCTTCCTGTTGCACCCCTGGATTACTACTATCTCTGCTTCCTGCATCCTCTTGCTTCTACTTTGTTCATCCTGTGCTTTGCTTTACACTGAAATAATTTTGGCATCTACACAAGCCTGTGACCTTGGAATGAAGAGAGTACAGTATCTCCACTTATCTCCTGTCTCAGGGGATGAGCATACTGAAAACCTTTGTGATAGTAGAATCTGTTACTACATTTCAAGAGTATTACTTATTGAAGCACTCTTCAGTTTCCAGGGCTGCACAGAAGTGGTCTGTTTGTAAGTAGTAGAGTCAAATTTACACTGCAACAGCAGGGGAATTAATGAGGGCTCAATTCTGCAAAGTGATGAGTACTGCTTGAATTTTGTTAGAGTTGACATTGCATATCAAGTGTACGAGTCCTGCTAATGCAACCAGTTTTAAAAGCAAGCGAACAGCCCATGAAGGAGGTCAAGTTCATACCCTTTTGTTGACTAGATTTCCAATTTTTTAGTGAAACAGATAATTAAGGTTTTGCATTCAGTAGTTTGTGAACTTTGTGTTTTTCTGTTGCTGCCTTAATCTCTTTTCTTGGTAGGACTCAAGGTAGTGCAACACTGAAAATATTGGAAATATATTTCCAGAATGCTGAAAATTTAATTTGAGACATAAGGAAAATATTAGAAAACTACTCCCTATAAACTTTTATATGCTCTTATTTTTCTTTTTTACTAGGGACATATGAAATAATCCAACAGAGGTAGCACAAAGAACCTCTTGTTCTAGAACTTTCCCAAGTTATCTAGATATAATGAAGATGCCAAGCAATTCATGTTGGCGGTTAGGGCATTCAGCAATGCACAGGATCAGAATTGTGCCTTTAGCCTGTATAGGCTGGATTGTTCCATTTATCTCAGCTAATTTAAAGTCTCCTCCCTGGACAGATCATTTCCTTTCCCCTGAAAAAAGAATTAAATTAATGTTATAAGACATTTACAGGACATACACCTGCTGGATTGGCCCACGGACTGATCCCATGGACCAGATCTGGCCTGCAGCCCAGAAGTTGAGCACCACTGGTGTAGACAGATCAACAGTATTGGCATGCATAGTGATAAAAGGCAGGGTAAACCCTGGACATTAGGTAGCTCTGCATACTGTGTGCAGGAATTCTCTCCCAACATCAAATTCTGAAATAAGGTGGGATGCCAGCTGTTTACTCATGTTGATGCTCTATATCAGTGATTCTCAAATGGGAATATACAGCACTTCAGTGTGCTGTGAGATCCTTTTAAGGGTGCTATGGGATGAGATGAGGTAAGTGCACACTTTTTCCCTTGTCCATCCCCTGAGTGAGGAGCTAAGTGCTCACTCTACCTCTTACCACTGCTCAGCCCCTGCATGAGGAGTAAGCAGTGTAAAAAATGAATTGGTTTGAGATATGGGGACCACTCAATTCACAACAGTTATGGAAAGGTGCCTTGAATCTATAAGTTTCAGGCCCACTGCTATACCTGTTGCTCAATGTTCTGAGCTCTACGATTAAACAGAATCATTCAGGAGCGGAGCACTGAATAATTTTCTGTATGTTACTTAGATGTGTCGGACACAGAGACGCAGTGAAAAGTAACAATGCCTAGTATTCTAGGAGTGTGGAGCTGATTAAGCTGATACAGGACACTTGCTGCTCAAGGAACTAGAAAAGCCTCACTCCTTTAAACACTTGTGTTGATGAACACAAGTGAGGCAACACCATTGTGATGCACTGTAAGAGACCTGTTGGCTATTGGCATAATTGGAACATTTTTAAAGACTCTTCAAATCAAGGATAGATTGCTGGTTTAATTACTTTGAAGAAAAAAACACAGATTCTTAAACCAGCATAAGATTGGACAAGACAGGAACAGAGATGTGCAGGATCCCATGAAATCCTTTGCTGTCACACTTATTACTTCTCTTTTTTCCTTATTGTTGGTTCCATTCATGGACAGCATCTGGCATGCAGCCTTCAGTGAAGTAAATGCCTTATTTCCCTTAGGAACTCAACATGCTAATTAAACCTGTACTACTGCAACTGATTGAGCCAGATTAAGTCAAAGCTTTGAATCTATACACCTTGATATTCAACAAACATTTTCAATTCTCAGAGACTGGGCCAATTTGAAAATGTCAAAAGCCAGCTGTGGCTCCTTCAAAGCTATAAAAGGTAAGGAAAAATATGATTTAAACCTGTAGAACAAGCAATAAACTAACTCACACTCTACCAGCTGTTATCCATTTTGAAGTTGCCTTCAAAGCACTGTACTACAGTTTGACCCATATCCTGGCTTTCTTTCTTAGGGCTGTGTATTACTAGCTTTTCCTCTTCACTCTGTCAGTGGCAGTACTATGTTCTGACCAGCATAAATTCTAGGATGTGCCCTTCCCTTGAGGTTCTTATTCCTCTTATGAAAACTTACATGTAGCTGACAATAGAAATAATTCTGGGCTCTGCTGAGTAGGATGTTACATGTCACTGATAGGTGCGGAGCACCCTCATTTCGTATGTGGGTCATTCAATACTTTTCATGAGACCCTGGGTACCTTACAATTTTCTCTGTTTGTACCATTTATATCTGTCCAGTGAATATTTGTATAACTCCTTGAAAATATAAAGCACCATGTAAATGTTTTTGTTGTTGAGCAGTCAACAAGCAAATTACAGAAAACAACTGGAAATAATTTTGTTTTACCATCTCTGCAGCCTCTTTGCCAAGCTCAGCTCCTGTTTTGACTCAGGATGGGAGGGGGAGAAGGCAGGGGAGGGAGGTCCCTTCTGGGGTTTCCTCAGCTGTGCTGGAGTTGGGGAACAAGGGGGGCAGGAATTGGAGCCCTGCCCTGATCTGGCCTCTGAACGCACTCTCCAGCCATGACCAAACACAAGTGTATGGCTGCAGAATATTTTAGAAGGCCCTGATCTTGCAAAAATCTGAATCTTCATTATATGAGGGTTGAGATGAAGGTGCTCTAAAGTGAAGCACCCTCAGTAACTTCTGTCTGCACTTGCCAGGGAGTTACTGAGCAGTCTGAACAACAAGATCCCTCCACTTCCTTTCCCTGATCCCATTCTGGGACCAGTGCTAGGCTTCATCAACTGAGCCCTGCTCCAGGCAAGCACAGACAGAAGTTACTGAGGGCTTTCCACTTTGCAGTGACTTCATCTGAACGCTCATATAAAGAGAATTCAGATTTTTGCAGGCTCAGGCCCTTTTAAAGCACTCTGTAGCCATGCACTTGTGTTTGGTCATGACTATAGAGTGCTTTAAAACTAGATCGGACAAAAATTGTCAGTTCTGTCTGTGCATCAGTAGCTGTAGCAATGAATTCCACTGTCTAAATATGTGTTGTATCCAAAAGTGTTTGCTGTTACCAGCTTTAAAATTGGTAAAATGTTTTTGGAAAATCCTCTTATTCTTCAGTGGTCTTCACTTTACTTATTATTTTGATTTACTATAGGAAATAAGACGTTAAAGCCCTCAGAAATCTTTCCAGGTTTGAGGAACTATATTCTATGTTATGGAGAAATTTGTCAGTATTCTTCTGTTCAGGAAAGCTTTCTTATTAACAGGAAAAAGTATTATTGAGCATTCTTAACCTCCACAATCCACAGCATTTTTTTATCATTGTTCTGAAGAAACACACCTGAAGCTAGAAGCTGAGACTTGGCTGATAAATTTTTTTTCTAGAATGGTTTGTCATTTTAGGTGAAACAGTTTAAAAAGATTGAATAATCATTACATAGAAACTGGATTTCTTCACATTAGATTTAGTGTGAGTCTACTGACTCTGAAAATAACATCACCTTTAAAACCCCTGCCCTGAACTTTTCAATTATGGCATTTAATCAAGGAAGGTATGATGATGATCTTAACTTTAGTTAGTACCCTTGTTTCCAAAGTGTTTTACAATTATGAAGACAGAAGTCATGTCATCTATGACCAAAAATCATAACCAAATGATACTTTTGATTCAGTTTTGCCATTTGACTGCTTGAAGCATGCTAATAATGGACTGTGGCTGAATTTCCATTTCTGGGTAAAATGCACAAAGTCACTGCAAGTAAACTGTGGGCTGCTGTCTGGAATGATACTATCTTGGATATTATGCCTGTTCCAACCCTTTGTAGTTTTGTCTAGGATTGTCATTGCAGTATTGTATTTAACAGTTTTTCTACTTAGAAATCTAGATAGTAGGTTACAATAATGAAGTAGTTTGTAGGGCTGTGCAAAGCTTTAGGTGCTGATTCGATTCAGAGGAGAATCAACCCAATTCAGTGGCCGAATCTCCAAATTTGCATTGAATCAGGGGACCAATAAAAAGGTCCGAATAGATTCGAAGCACTTTGAATCGATTTGGAAAAGATTAGGAGAGCATCAACAAGTCAGGCAGTCCCCGCACACTGGAGCTCCCTGGACTCTAAGTTGGTAAGTAGAGAGTGGAGGAGGGAAGGCTGGAGGAAGGGGGAAGGGACCATGGGGGAACCCTGCCAGGCCCCATCCCCTGCCTGATCTCCCAGCTCCTCCCAACCCCTACCCACTCCCCCATAGCTGCACCATACACCCCAGATCCCAGCCCTTTAAAAAAAAGCCCCCACTCACTGGGTGCTGCATGGCAGGGGGGTGATCTCCACTGCCCCAAGCTGCATGGGGAGGATCTTCCATGAGGTTCCTGACTCCCACCCAGTCTCCCAGCCCCCCGCAAGGCTTCCCCCCAGCTCCTGGCCCTTTAAGATGCCCCCCCCCAATCCTGGACTCGCCACCTTGTGCAGCAGCCTTGGGGCTTCAAGGGGCTCATGCAGAGCCTCCCACACAGCATAGGGCAGTGTGGGGTCATGCTCCGCTGGGCAGAAACTGGTGAGCCCAGGGGTTTTTTGTTTTTTCTTAAAGAGCCAGCAGGTGGGGAAGCCATAGGATGGTTGGGAGAGTGGGGGGCAGTCAGGGGGCTTGTGACAGAGCCCCCTGTGCAGCATGGGGCAGTGGGGATTGCCCCTCGTTAAGCAGCACATGGTGAGTCGGGCCTTTTTGTTTCAAAAAGTCAGGAGCTGTAGATTCTTGAGTGGATTTCTGTTCTCAGTTATCTGGGCATTATGTTTCTACTACCTGGTGCTACCTTGGATGCTCATTTCAATAGTTCTGGTAGTCTTAGGAGGCAGGTATAACTTCAATTTAGATCTTTCTGCCCCCTGGCAGAACGATCGATGCTAGCACTTGTAAATCTGTTTATAGTATATTGGTAGTTTTTGTTTCAGTCTTTGTCTTGAAATGCATTACTGACTTGATTGATGTTTTCAAAGGCTTTCTGTGTTTTCTTTATTTCTGTAAGTTTAAGGACCTTTTTGTCTTGTTCAGAAGCTATATTTTCCCGGTGTCTAACTGCTCTGGATAAGAAATCTAGTTACGTACACCTCTGTCCTTTTCCTGAAGTGTGCATCCTTCCTTTAACATTTCAGTAGCATATGTTGAATGTATTTAAAAAAGGAGTGGCTTTTTAAAAATTTTCTATATATTTCTAGTCATTCTCTCACCTTGAACAATTTTCAATCCTGAATGCATTAGTTGAACTTGTTTGCCTGCAAACACTGTTGCAGATGGTATAATTTAATCTCAGTGTATAGAATCATTGCCAATAGAGGCCTTGATGGAAAACATTATGGCTGTCCCCTTTGTAGGCAACATGTCATCACAGCGGGCAAACTCCTTGTTTCAGGAATTCACTATTCCTCAATTCCTCATTTTAAATAGTATTTCGGAAAGAGGTAATTGGTCATCAGCTCCTTAATACATAGAAAGACTGCATCATATTGAGGTAACCCCGTCTGTACTGCATCTTAGCCCAAGAGTTGACTCAGGGATTATATACAGCTAAGAATCTTGGAAGAAATTTTTCCAGAAACTGTCTCCAAACTAAATGATTTAATAATTCAGGACTGAGTAGCTGTTATATTGTTTTTACCTTTCTGAAATGAGGTCATAACCCTTTGGAAGTAAGCAGGTATCTTGTGTAATGTGCAGCAGTTGCTCACAGTTTCATCTTGTATTTACTCAGTTTTAAAACTTAATCCAGGCTGAGGCTGTGCTTCTAGTCTGATGCATCTTCCAACATCCTGTCACCATGTTCATAAACCAGAGTGTCTTCAGTTGTGACACTGATTCTTGAAAGTCAGTGTTAGCGGTATTGATAAGCTCAGGGAACGGGAACTCACCTGGCAGCTGCCCCCAACTGAGCCTGGCTGCCCCCAACTGAGCACAAGCAGGTCTGGAGCTCCCCCCACCCTTGGGGCAGCCAGAGACAGTGCCAGGAAAAATGAGAGAGGAGAGGCAGTATCACTGAGCACAGAGAGGTAGGAAGGAGTGCTGGGGTGGGGTGTTGGTGAGAGTCTTACCTGACTCAGGGACTTAAAAAAAGTCCTTGGTGGCTGTTCTTGTGGCACAATCTGACCATCCTGGTGACCGGTTGGGAGAAGGAAGGCTGGGAGGAGGGTTGCAGCCACCTCTGCAGTGCTGGTTTCTGTTCCCACAACCCTTGTTACAAAATCCTGGGTATACCACACACTGCAGATTTGATCTCAGGCAATGGTTTCAACCACCTGTATCTAACAGCTGATATCTAAACTATTGTAGCCCAGATAACTTGGGTATATACTCCCCTTCTCCAATTGAAGGGGATTGGTAGCTGGCAGGTGTGCTGTGTGGGGGGAACTGCAGACCACTCAGTTTCCCTCCATCCCTATAGAACCAGGCCAGGACAGTCAGGGCACTTAACTATATACACATTTATTTACATTAACTTATCACAAGGCAAAGGAACATGGCTATAAACATATATTCTTTCTCTCTCTCTCTCAT
>JAGPOW010001338.1:50715820-50752054 GCA_030014935.1 Caiman crocodilus
TGTGTGTAAGCTATAGTAAATTTACTTTTATTCCACTCCCTACTTGCCTCCTTGATCCAAATGAACAGACTCACAGTGCCCAGCTGGCCTGTGACACTCTAGTAAAAAAAAAAATAAAAAAATCCCCCGTTTTGGGGTTAAAAAAAGTAATCTAAAACCCATGTTTTTCTCTGATCGAAATGAAACACCATTATCTATCTATCTATCTATCTATATTAGTGGGATTTCATTTTAATCATGGAAAAATGTGGATTTTGGGTTACTTTTTTAACCCCCAAATTGGGGATTTTTTTAAATTAGAGAAAACAAACCCAGTATACAAACTCATGGAGGTGGGGGCAGGGTAACAGGGAGTAGGAGATGCTCTGTTTACCAGGGTAACCAGAAACGATGCCCACAAGCTGATAGACAGTAGGTTTCAGTTGGACATCAGAAAGAACTTCCTCATGGTTAGGGTTGCCAGAATCTGGAATGGGCTTCCAAGGGAGGTGATGCTCTCCCCTACCTTCGGGGTCTTCAAGAAGAGACTGGACAAGCACCTGGCTGGGAACACATGACCCCAGCACCTTTTCCTGCCACAAACAGGGGGTCAGACTCGATGATCCATTGAGGTCCCTTCTGACCCTAGCATCTATGAATCTATGAAAATCAGGATCCTTGGTGACAAGGCAGGGAGTCCAAAAGCCAATGATCACAAGACAGGAGTTCAAGAGCCAAGAGGCTAGACAGGGATACAATTAGAAGCTGAAGACAAGGAATTAAGCAAAGGTTCAGGCAAGAGTTAGGAGCTAGACAAATGACCAGGACTAGGGAAGCCAGAAGCAAGGAACTGGGGAACCAGGTCTAGAAGCACAGAATCTGGAGCCCTGGGGCTAGGACAAAGAGATCTATCTTGTTGAGAACCTACAGAACACTGCAGGAGCTGCTGTTTATATGCACCAGCCATGACTACACACTTCAATGGAGGGTGGGGATAGCTGGAGGCGCCTGGCAACCAGACAAGCTTTGGGCACAAAATGCCTTCCTTAGTCTGTGAATAAAGCATAGACAGCTCAAACTATATGGGAACATTCATTTTTGTTTAACTCCATTATGTATATGAAAGTGGTCACTTGGGAAAGGAAGTGGGCAAGAAATCTGTGGAGCAAAAAGAAATTATACAGAATAGTTACAGACCAAGTAAAGGACAGTTGAAATAGATATACTTAGTTATGTAAAAGAATAATAGTAACATTAATTCAAAAGGTAAAAGGGCCATCCCCTGCTAATTCAAATACCCACAGTCTACATCTTTCCTAGAAGAGGCTGCCAGCCTGTCATCTTGGTCTACACATTTTCACTTAACAGAACCACCCATTATTCAGATATATGCCATCTCACCAGCAGATCTGATTTTTCAGCTGTGCTTGCTTGCTAAAAGTGCAACGTTCCTCTACAGAGTTACCCCAAAATGGTATCAACTGTAGATGACTATTTGTTTCAAGAAACTGTTGAAACATGAGCTATATGGATAAATATTTGGCACGCAGAACCGTGATTGTTAGTTATTGCACATATTGCAGTGAAAGGGGAAAATGAAACTTTGGAGTCAGAGAGACTCAGGTAATTTAAATATCAGATAATGTGCATGTAAGGTCCAAGCATTTAATAGCATGCTACATTATTTTGTAATACTATGGAAGTAGGGGATCATCTATGTAAAGTCCATAGATTATGATCCCTTCTTTGGCTCTAACTTGGCCATTTTATTGGTCATAGCGGCTGCTTTCCTAAGTGCACTTTTTTGATGGTTTGAGCATGTCCTGGAGCTCTTTCTTTCCTCCTTTGGGGTGTTGGGGGCTTTTTATTTGCATAAGCAGGTTTCCATGGAAACTCAAAAATATCAGGATAATATAGTATGCCCCTTTTTTTTTTTTTTTTTTTTTTAAAGAAAGCAAAGCAGTAGCTTGGAAAAGCAGGCGTCTTCTCACCAACAAGCATTATGTGTTCCTACTCTTGACCCTGTCTTTGACACTTGATAGGATACTGTAATTTCAGTGTACAGAGATAACACTTCTCTTACTCACTTTCTGAAAATAAAGGGAAAACTCATTTGTCCCAGGCCAAATGAAAGATCTCTGAGGCTCATAATATTGCTCTCTCGGGCTTTGACTTAGGTCACAGTACACGCCTGTTTTATTTTTTTCAGTTGCAGGTCTCCATTTGACACTTCTGACTGTAAAATTCTGTTCTGATACTCTAAAATAAGAATTACTGTTGCAAACATATTTTGTTTTAGAGTATCAGAGCAACATTTTATGGTTTCACTAGTGAAACTTAGTATAAGATGTACAATTGGATGCATTCATATACATGCAGTTTCTTTGACAATTCCAGTGATCACCTGGGATCCTTCTTTTATTATCTGAGAAATAAATTACACACACTAATGCACACACACACTTTGGTTAGCATATAAGGTGCAAATGTACTCTGTATTCTAATTAAACATTTCTCAGACACATAATCACAAGCCTTCATGGGCTAAAGCTCACTTTATCAGATGCTGTGAAAAGATGCGTACGATGCTGTGTATAGAAAGGAGAGAAAAACATGCACAGAAAAGCAGAAGGGAAGGGCATAGAGGAAGAAGGATGAGAGGTGAGGGGGCAGTCCTAGGAGAGCCAAAGATGCAAGAAATAAATGCATAGGAAGAAAGGAGTGACAAAAATTAATGTGGGTAATGAGATAAAAATCTACAGCCCCTATTTAAACCATATATAACCCAGTCTGTGAATGAATTTTTGTTCTTCAATTTCCTGTTCAAATCTGTTCTTAAAGGTCTGCTGCCTGAGAACAGCCACCCTCAGGCAGGGACTGTGGGCGACAACCAGAGGGAATCTTTTGTCTTTGTCACAGGGTTGGTATTGTAGTAGGTCAGAGCAGGGTCTGAATCTGATTTGAGTGGTTACAGTTTTGGGATTGTATGGTAAATGTAAGACTACTTCATTTCTAAAGTCGGAGGTCATCTGATCCTCTGAAATAATATTGTCAAATTACACTGTCTCTTTATCATCAGTAAAACTGAGACCATGGTTTTTTCATCCAGTGCCTTAAGCTTTTGTGTGAGATCTCCTTCTTGATACCTTTACTTAATGAATTAAGTATCAACAGTAATTCCAGACTTAAGAAGTTTCCTTGCAAGATATGATCTGGATATATCGTGTAGAATTTGTTTTACTAGATCTCTAATCACTGTCACATCTCCATGTGAAATCATTGCACAGTTTTGCTTCATACTCATTATGAAATTGTGCTTGGATTGCTAAAAGGCTTGTGGCAGATTGCAGGATTGCAAATGATATCACAAGTAATGTCTTAGTAGACGTTATAATTTGTGGTAACTTGTCTCTGGCTTGACTGAAAGAATATTCCATCCCATCCTTGGGTTTGAGTGATGTGACCTCCCCAGAATTGGGACTGCATGATAAATACATTGAAATAACTGATCTAATTATGAAAATAAACTTTAAAAAATGAAAGAGATCTGTGAACCCAGAGAACAGATCGCTTTGTTTGCTCTCTCTTTAAATTGCCACGAGATGGCAGCATTCCATCAGGTATTAAAGCTGTTGCTCTGTAATTTAGCATTTCAGCTGACTGCACTATTTTTTAGTTCCTCCTCATGTCACGTGGTAGCCAGCATTGGCGCTAAGACTTCATTCAGACTTCCTCTATAATCGTCATGTGACAGTACATTTATGAAAATTGTTTTCAATAGCACATTTTAATAAACCCAAAGGGGATTTTAGTAGCAAGCTTAAGCAAAAGTAATTTATTTTGGAGGCATACCAATGTGAAAAATAAGGACTTTTTTGTAGGACAGAAAGAACTGAAATTTGCAAAATGAAGTTTTAAAGAATGTTAGTTTCCCCTGAGGACTCCAAGATGGTTATAAAAGTTGTTATACATTATTAAAAGACTCATTTTTGAGCATGCACACAAGAACGTGATCATTAAGCTTTAGGATTGATCCTGTTTATAGAAAAAAATTAATAAAATAAGTTTTATTTAGTCACATGTGCATGGTTTTAGGCTACTCTTTTAGTGTGGAATTTCATGTGGTGACTGTCCAAATTGTTGTACTATATATAGCAAAACTCATACTCATTTCACTGGGGTAGTGAACTTCACTGGAGGTTATGACTTGACACGGATCTGTGCAGCAGACAAATTCAAGTGAGCTGGCACAGTGACCGAACTGTTATACTGTTCCAAGAAAGAAAAGGACCAGTTATTACAAAGGCAAACATGTTACAGTTTCACAACTCTACCTGACCAGTCATGAAGAAAAGAAGTCTTTTCTTCCATGTATTTTCTACCATGTATTTTCCTATTAATACTGAAACCGATGAGAATTACAGTAGAGCATCACAATATTTGTTCAGAAATTTGTCAGCATTGAACTAGGTCTGGAAGCGTGAATTTGTTACTAACCTGGATTGAACAGATGAATATTTATTACCATTATTTTCTCTCTCTCTCTCTCTTTCTCATGTACCCATTTTATTTTGCTGGAATTTCAATAAAAGAGATCACATTGTAATATTCATGGGATTAGTAAACCTTTTCTTAAAGTCTTCAGTTATGACAGTCCTTTAATATTATTAAGAGAAAATTTTGGTTTTTGAAGAGCTGATAGTGGCTTCCAGCTGGCAGAAATATCTCTGCCTGCTACTGTTTTATCAGCCAGTTTCTATTATATTGAAATTTACATAAATCCAGACTTGCTGATACAGCTGGACAACTGATAACAAAATACTTAAATTGTTGAAAAAATTATTTTCTTTTTCTAGGCCCAACTTTCATTATACATTTGAGTTCTGATCTAAAAGGCAATTCATCTCACATATTTTTCAAAAAAATCAGAGAATTCAGAGTTGTTTATGAACCAAAAATGTTTTCAGTAAGGAAAAGGTATAATGCACATAAATACTGTGCTAACAGAGATGAGTTCGCCTTTCAGAGATTATGCTTTCTAATGCTGTCTGCAAAATCAATTCACAGCATCAAGGGAGACTGGTCAGAATGGCATTCAGCAATACAGGCGCCTCTTAATCTAGTCTGTAAAAAAAACCTCTAAACCTAAAGTAATCCTGTCTAGTAAATGAGTCAACATTAGAAGAAATGGATGTTTTTCCATAGTAAAGGGAAACTTTTCATTGAATGCATTTCTGCTTTTCTCTAATCCTCTTATTTGGCTTATATGACCCTTAAAATATTCTCCAAGGTCAAAAGAAACTTTTATTTGGCAGAGAAATTTGAACTTAGAAGACTAAAGGCAAACTCCTGGGGAGTGCTTGGACACAACAATGTCAGGGGCTGATGGGTAGAATAGCCACTCTCAGCTGGCCAAGGTACCTGTATCTTCCTACTGAAGGGTGTACTGTATCAGTGGATATAGCCAGTAGAGGTGTACAAAGTGGGCCCTATTTGATTCAGATTGTCCTGAATCAGGGACAGTGATTCAATTTGTTGATTCAGATCACTGTCCCTGATTCGATTTGGCCAAATCCAAGTCTGAAGATTTGATGCTGATTCAGAGATTCAGCAACGCAGACATAGACAGAGCTTTAAATATTTTTTCTATATACCTCGAGGTACCAGCATGGCTTGTGAATGCTGTGATGCTGGGTTGGATGGAGTGTCCCAAAGTAGTGCAGGGGGCCCTCTATGTGCTTGGCAGTGACCCAAAAGTGGACTGGAAGTACTTCCGGTCCACTTCTGGGTCTGTTGGGGAGCCCATGCCCATCCCCTGGCTCAGTGATTGGATACAAGGAGAACCTGGGTGCCCCCCCACAGAACCAGGAGGCACCAGTCACCAAGCTGGGGGGCCCCTGGGGGCCTTGCATGCTCCCCGGGGGACCTGGAAGTGGACCAGAAGTTTCATAGCAGGTAGGGTCGGAAGGGACCTGAGCGGATCATCAAGTCTGACTCCCTGCCATGGCAGGAAAGAGTACCGGGATCAAATGACTGCAGCACGGTGTTCATCTAGCCTCCTCTTAAAGACCCCCAGGGTAGGAGCCAGCACCACGTCTCTTGGAAGTTGGTTCCAGATCCTAGCTGCCCTGACAGTGAAGTAGTGCCTCCTAATATCTAGCCTGAACCTACCCTCTGCCAGTTTGTGGCCATTATTTCTAGTCACTCCTGGTAGTGCTTGGGGGAACAGGGACTTCCCCAGTGCCTGCTGGTCTTATCTGACTAGTTTGTAAATGGCCACTAAATCCTCCCTCAGCCACTGCTACCCCTCCATCCAAGGATTTTGTGACCTGGTCATAGAAGGCCACCAGGTTGGTCTGACAAGACCTGCCTCTAATGAACCCATGTTGGTTGTCCCTAAGCATAACCTCCCCTGCTGGCCCCTCATGGACATGCGCCAGGATAATTCTCTCAAAAAACTTACCTAGGATTGAGGTATGACTAACTGGCCTATAGTTTCCTGGGTCCTCCTTCTTCCCTTTTTTGAAAATGGGAACCACACTGGCCCTTTTCCAGTCCTCTGGCACCACACCACAGCACCACAAGTGCTCATAAAGCTGTGCCAGGGCTCCCGCAATGACCTCTGCTAATTCCTTCAGCACTTTGGGATGGAGATCGTTAGGACCAGCTGATTTAAATGCATCCAGTCCCTCCAGAAGTTCCCTAACTAGATCCTCACTGACCCTAGGTCTAGGTGAACCTCCCCTGGGGCCTACTGGGGTCCTGGTGGTGGGGGGTGACCCAATCCCTGCTCTGGAAAATGGAGGCAAAGAAATTGTTAAATAGGTTAGCTTTGTCATCTGGTGCAATGACCAGATTTCCTAGTGTGTCTTGCAGTGGCCCCACATTACCTGGTACTTCTTTTTACCCTCTATGTATTTAAAAAAGGATTTCTTGGTGTCCTTGATCCAGGTAGCTAGTCCCAGTTCCATCTCCACCTTGGCCTTCCTGACCACCCCCCTACAGCCCCAAACAACTGAGGTATAGTCCTCCCTGGTGGTGGCCCCTCCCTTCCATTGGATGTATGCCTCCTTTTTAGCTAGGAGATGTTCCTGTATGCTTTTGGTAAGCCAAGGGGGCTTTTGTGCCCCTTGCCCCCTTTGATCCATGTTAGGATTACCTCCCTTTGGGCTTAGAGGGTTGTCTCCTTGAGGAATGATGGCTCTTCTTGGACACCCAACTCCTCTCCCCTCCAGGACCTCAGTGCCTTCCTGACTATTCTCCTTACTTCATTGAAATCTGCCCTCCTGAAGTCCAGGGCTGCTGCCTTGCTGAAGGTCTCTGCCACCTTGTGCTGGATGGTGAATTCCAGCAAGCGATGATCGCTGTTGCCCAGGTGGTTGAGCACCAGCAGACCCCTCACCAGGTCATCGCCTATGGCCAGGAGCAGGTCCAACAAGGCATCTCCCCTGGTGGGGCTGTGCACCTCCTGGGTTAGATGGAGGTCCTGTATCTCAGCTAGAAACCTACGTGAGTGGTCAGACCTGGCTGACTGCTTTTCCCAGCAGATGTCTGAAAAATTCAGGTCCCCTATGATGACCATGTCCTTTGACCTAACTACCTTGGTGATCTGATTTAAGAATTCCCGGTCTAGCTCTTCCCCTTGGTCGGGTGGTCTGTAGTAGACCCTCACTGTTAAGTCCCTTTCCCCCTGACTTCCTTGTATTCTAACCCAGAGCACTTCAGTGTACCCCTTCTCTGACCTTGTGTTACTTGTTGAGGATGTGTATTCCTCCTTGACGTAGAGCACCACACCCCCAACTTTCCTCCCTGTCCTATTCCTCCTGTACTCCTGTACAGCCTGTAGCCCTCGATATACACTGCCCAGTCATGTGTTGAGTCCCACCATATTTCTGTGAGCCCCGCTATGTCTGGGTTGGTGTCAGCTAGCAGGAAGGTAAGTTCTTCTTGCTTGTTCTCCATACTACAAGCGTTTGTGTAGAAGCATTTGAGGCCTCCTGAAGATGTGTACATTGGCCCCCTAATCTCAGTACTGCCCGGGCCCCTGTTGTTTACCTGGGTATTTGTTCTGCTCATTGTCGGTCTAAGCTAAGCTGTTCTTGTGGATGATGCTTGGCTTAACGGTCCAAGGCTTCCTCTGCCCTTCCCTTGGCAAGCCTAGTTTAAAGCCTGCCAGAGGAGATCCGCCAACCTAGAAGAGAACACACGCTTACCTTTTCGGGAAAGGTGAAGCCCAGCCCACTCGAGCATGTCTCTTGTCCTGATGTGCGGGTCGTTGTCTAGGAAGCCGAAGAACTCCTCAAGACACCATTCCCAAAGCCTCCAGTTGATCTCTCTGATGCAGGCCTCATGTTTCTGGTCCACTTTTACGCGTGCTGTGGAATGCGCTACGGAGTCCTCCGCACTTGTGTGGGATGCTCCATGAGCCTCAGCATCACAGCATTCATGAGCCACCTGCTAGCTAGAGGTATGTAGCAAAAACATTCAAAGCTGTGTCTATGTCCAAATTTCTGCATCTTTCCGAATCTCTTTGAATCGATTTGGAGGGCTCTGATTTGATTCAGAGAAATTAAAGGGATTCGATTCAGATTCGAAGATTTGGCCACTGAATTGGGCTGAATCTCTGCCAAATTGAATCAGGGACTGAATCTGAATCAGCAATCCCTCTTTGGCTTTTCCCCCTGTTCCCTGCGTAAGTGGAGAGTGGGGGATGTGGCAAGTCCTCAGCCCAGCAGGCTGAGGTGGGGGCACAGGGTTTAAACCTCTACCTTGGCCTGTGCTGATGCCAGTTTTGCCTGGCTGTGGGGAAGGAGAAGCTCTTGGAGGCTTTTACCTCTGCTCCCCACCTGAGTGGAGAACAGGGGGCATGGCCAGGCCCCAGCCCAGCTCGTCAGGCTGAGGCAGAGGGGAGAAGTGGGTTTAAACACCCTCCCTGCACCAGATCCCTGCTGGGCTCTGCCTGGTGTGGGTAGACTGAGTCCTCCTTGAGGCAAGAGACATTCAAATCCCCAACATGAACCATACTGACCCCAACAAGACCCCCCACCCCAGCCAAGCTAACTGGGCCGGGGGGGGGACTGGCTTAACCCCCCCTACCACACTCAGCTGGCAAGGCTGGGGCCTGGCCATGCCCCTTCACTCTCCACTTGGGTGGGGGGCTGACAGGGAGGGGAAGCCTGCTTAGGCAGAGAGCAGGGAGGAGAAGCCTCCAAGTGCTTCTCCCCCACCTCAGCCACACAGCCCCCTACTGAGGTTGGTACTAGCCAGGGTGGGGGTTTAAACCTTCCCCCACATCATACTCAGGTGGCTAGGCTGGGATGGGGCTTGCCAACACCCCTCCCCCACTCCACTCAAGCAGGCAGGGAGGGAGGGAGAAGCCTTGCAGGGCTTCCCTCCTGGCTTCCCTCCCTTCCTTCAGCAGTGGCCAGCAGGCTGGGAGGCATGCCCATTGCTCAAGTGCTCCCCAGCTTCTGGTCTGAGCCACTGCAGGCATGTGGCTGCATTTCCGGACTGAAAAGTGAATGTCTATTCACTTACTTATTGGTTCAATCTGCTCAGTTTAGACTAACCTGCAAAGACTGAATCAATTCAGTGTTCGGCTTTTTGATTTAGCCCAAAAGGTCTGGAGGCACCCCAGGGTGCCAGGGCATCCT
The DNA here is from genome assembly GCA_030014935.1 of Caiman crocodilus. Taxonomy (NCBI): domain Eukaryota; kingdom Metazoa; phylum Chordata; order Crocodylia; family Alligatoridae; genus Caiman; species Caiman crocodilus. The sequence goes on from JAGPOW010001338.1 coordinate 50,725,453, forward strand.
GGTTGAGAAGCACTGGATAAAAAAACCCAGTCTGTTACACTGTGCTGCGTCCTGTTGCAAGCAACTTGCATGGCCTTCAAGAGGCTGCAGGATGCATTATGTGAGCTTCATTTATAACCACTTTTATCTCAGGACAGACAAGGACTCATTTGGTATTTTCAAGATCAGGGTTCAGATGCTGTCAGCAACAGAATATGGGGTGTGGATTTTTATTCAAGCCCCAGCATGTGTCTAGCTACAGTATATGGGCAGAAAATGGCAAATCTGTTTTTCAACTGAAACACTGTGCAAACTTCTGTTCTCACAATATAGCAATCACTCTTACCTCCTCCCCTCACATCCAGCACTACTCTGAAATCTTGCTTGTTCTAGCTTTCCCCCTCAGTCCACCTTGAACCATCAGTTGTTATTTTCTCCCTCACTCCTACCCATTTTCCAGGATCAGTGGAAGGTACTGATGGAGTAGCCTCCCTGCCCCTGTCTTGAAGAAAGGTTGCTAAATCAGGCCACTCTTTCAGTCCAGTGGGGACCTTTGGGAATGTGTTAGTCAGGATAATGCCCTCTCTTCTAATCTAAGCAGAGGAGAATGGCAGAGAGGATTGCAATCGCCATCGTTATGGGCACTTACACAAGTTACATTTTTCTTGTGCTCTAGCCCCTGAAAGTGCTGTACAGCCATGCCATTACATATGTTGATGGCTGCAGAGTGCTTTTAAAATGGCCGATTATGTGAAAAATTAACATTTGATAAATCAGCTATTAGCTGAATGTGCTCCAGAGCAGAGTGCTTTAAGGAACTCCTGTTTAGGGTCCCTGAAGGGTTAATTAGTCACATGTGCCTTTGAAGGACAGGGCTGGCACTCGCAATGGGGAGCCCACCCCCAGGGCTCTTACAGGAAAGAGCCTCCTCCTTGTGCAGCTGGGGGCAAGGTGGGAAGGGGACAGCGTGCAGCTACTGTCTGGGATTGACATGGCTAGAGTTGCGAGTGGGGGAGCAGGTTGGAAGAGAGCTCTTTCACTTTGTGGAAACTCCCTTCCCCTCACCTACCCTGGCTGGGGTATCTGGGGGGGAGCTGAGCTGGGCCAGGCCGATGAGCTGAGGGACTCCATTCCACTCCCCCACATCAGTTCTGACTGAGGCAAAGCTGAGCCAGCAGCTACAACCTGGCAGCTGTGTGCTGCCACTGTCAAGAGGCTTGGGGTGGGGGAAGGAAGCCCCACCCTGCCTCATGGGCCCAGCCTGACTCCCTCCAATACCCCAGCCTGGGTAGCTGACACAGGGGCTGCCATAGGGTGGGGTCTACCTTCCCCTACTGCCTGCCCAACCCTCTTGACAAGGGCAGCACACAACTGCTGGCTCAGCTTTGCTGAAGGAGAGGGTGGAGAGTGGCTGGGGAGGCAGGAGTTTTGGCAGCCTCCTGGGACACTGTTGGAGTGTCCTTGCCTGCCGGGCAGGACCTGTGCAGGCAGGTTTGAGCCTCACTCCCAACCCAACAGGTGAACATTTGTTGGGCTGGGGGGGCTCCAACTCACGGAGCTTCATGTAAAGTGCCATGCATTGCAGCGCCTCCCCTAACCAAAATCTGAATCTTTGTTTATAGTTTTCAAAAGGAAATAAGGTGTTAGGGTTCATTTTTGATAGAAAATAAAGTTTGTGTGTTGGGAAGAAACTAAATCCATACAATGGGTTGTGATCTGTGTTACAGTTAGAGGGTTGCATTAATTTGGGCTGAGGTTCCCAAACTTAACTTCCATGAGGACAAAAGACAGACAAGGACATTAATTCATGTGTTCCTGGGAATAATTAAAACATTTTCCCAATTTCCATTTCTGTTTTTTCATCATGGTCATTATTTGTATGATGCCTTTGCTGATGATTCTTAGCTATTTTTCAACATGCCTTAATTCTGGTAGGCACAGCATCACTCCAGGTCCAAAACACATTAGCTTTTCACTTTGATTGTTTATCCATGGGCCTTTCACCATTTTAAAGCCATAATAGAAATAATAATCTTTATAAGACAGCTGGTGGCTGCTGTCTTGCTGCTGTGCATGAAGTCAGTCCTTTGGACTATTTCCAATCAGTATTTTTGGCAGGTTTCCTGTAGCATCAGGAGGACTAGTTATATTTTGTCCCTGACATCTGAAATGTAAGCAATTAATCCTAGTCCTAGGTAGACTCTCTCAAGACTATTTAAGAAACTGTTTAGTAGAAACCTTGTGGAATTCATTAGGACGCTTCCAGATAATTTCCAGCAGGTAATTTGATGAGGCTTGAACAACATTAAGTAATATATTATCCAGAGCTCGTTCTGAAGTTCACCTTTGCTTTAAAGCAGGGATAAATTACGGAGGCATATAACAGAATAAAAATAAGGCTGTGCCTGATAAACAATCTGTATGTGCTTATTGGAGATATCTTGAGACTAAACAGAGTTCAGGACTATGACTGTGGGAATATATCCAACCAAAGATTTAGGAGCCTACAAGTTAGGTGCTGCAATGATGGGCTTTTAGGCACCTGGCCCCCAGAATCAGACGTCTGGCCTCTTTGTACAATCCCTGGAGAGAGCTGGGGGGGCCTCAGAAAGGAGATCCAAAAACTCACTCACTGCTTTGGGAATTGCCCAGAGCTATCCAATAGGAAATGCTGATTGCAGAACTGTGTCCAAACTTTCATCTCTCTCCAGAATTAGGTGCCTGACTCAGGAACTGGGAGACCTGGGTTACATGCTCCCCCTAGCTAAAGGAAGCTCAAACCTGCAGTTTACACCTCCTAGGAGAGTGTCTTAATCACCAGGCTATTGGCTAACCTGGGGTAGGATACCCGGCGTCTTTCCTGTCAAAGTTGTGCTGCTGTGCGGAAAGGAGTGGAAGATTCAAGACGCAGAGTACATGAGGGAGGATGATTCAATAGCCTTGTAGTTAGGTCAGTCACTTTGGATGGGGGAGTCTTGGTCCATGTTCCTAGGATTACTGATGCTTTCACATTAAATAGTAATTAGATAAAAAGACCCAAAAGTATTTTTGGAAATAGGGTCCAGACCTAGGGACTTCCTCTTTCAGGTAATTGCCTTAATCACCAAACTACAATATTGCTGAGGAAAGCCTTATTTAGCCTTATACAACAACACTAGATGGTTAGTATTAACCTCCCCTGCAACCATCATGCAATAACCTGTTCAAGTGTGCATGAATATGGTTTTTTGGAGCAAAAAAATAAAAGCCTGTTACTTGAAGCTAACAAAATTACTTTGCTCACTCAAGGAGTAGCAACTTCCAGTTTTGGTACAGATGAGCAAGAAAAGAACATGACAAGCATGCCCATAAGTGTGGGGTCACTTATTTTTTGCAATAAAACTCTAACATGTGACAAGTGTTTCCACATTTTATTTGCTGGAGTGTAGAGTCTGTTCACTATAATGTGGGGAGAATGGCAAAGGGTCATTTAGGGTGCTATAGACTCCAAAACAAAATAAAAACATTTTTCATCATCAAAGCATTTTATGGGCCAAGTGCTCCTCTAATTCATGCCATTAGGCCTACACAGGTGTAAGCAAGGCCTGCTCCCACCAACTGGGCATTGTGTCATGGATTTCACTGCGGGGAAAATTAGCTCATCTCTTCTCACAGTATCCCATGAGGCAGGTATCAGCATCTCTTGAACAGTACTGCCAGCACTTCAGAAACGTGATTTCCTATGTCTAGCTAAATGATTTACTTGCAGTCTAACTGCAAACGTGACATGCTTTTGTTACTTCATGCCATACTATGCTGGCTATAATAAGCAAGAGCCAATAAAGTGAAAACAGTGCAGGTGGCAATGAGTGCAATTCCAGTGCAGTCAGAGTTGAACATGCTAGCACACTACAGTTGGATTCCTGTATACCAAGGTAAATTCAATTTGAATGTGATCATGTTACACTGTAGTATCCAAAGCAATAAGCAAAGCAACACCACTTAACCGTCACAATAGGGTTGGGAATAATTTCTCATTTGAGAAAACAAAATTCAAAGGTACTCACTGAAGAATAAACTTGATTGGCATCATAGTTGATCATGTGATATGACTTTTGCCTATTAGTTACATAGGAGAATTAACTTTAAGAATCATGACGTAATTCTTCAGCAGTTATTACATCCTTTTAAAAAACAAAACATCAGGACCAAACAGAATTTCCTAGATCCAGTGATTATGCATTCAATTGTTTGTTAATATTTAGCTAAGAAACAAAAGAAGCTAATTTGTTTTGGTAAGGACTTGAGATCTTGCAGTGCAGGTGCTTGTTTTGCCTAATTTTTGCATTGGGAATCATGAAATACTAGCTGGCATGAGCAAAAGAAAATCCTTGTGCAAAGAAAATTCCCAGGTTGTAATAAAGCATGGATTTTCCAGCAGTTGAGATTAAATTGCTCTCAGTAGAATACTAAAGAAAAACAATTATGTGCTGGAAAATGTATTTAAATTTTCGTGTTCATTTAAGATATTTGCCATTTCAAAGTTCCAAAGTTAATGGAAGGGCTATTTTTTGGCATTGGGGGTCTCACCAATCAGGTGTATGGTTTTTTGCTTTAATTGAACTGCAATTAGTAGACGATGATGCTAATAATTTAGAGTCTGATTCTGTAAAATGCTGTGTATACCCAGATTCCATCCTAGTAAACAAGAGCTGAGGGTGCTCAGCGCTTAATAAGATCAGACCTTTGTACCTTGAAAGCGAGTCAAGTAGTTTATTTTCAAGTTATCCCCCTTTTCCTTCATTCTTTTTGTTCCCTTTCTCCACCCCTCTATCATTATCAGAATTTGGTGCACATCAGTGGATCTAAATGACTCGCTCACATGTAATACCTACACCTATTTTCAGATGATCACATTAGTAATAACTGTTGTTACAGCAGGGAGAAAACGTATCATTTTCCCTTTGAGAAGTGTGTTACATTTGATGATGTACTTAAATCACAGCCCAGGGCAAAAACTAGCCACGAACTGATAGGAAGTAGGAAAAAAAATCCCTAGAGTCAGGCCTGCTCATAGTTTTTTTTTATTATGGGGTTGTAGCTCCATTCCCTGAAGCACCTGGTAATGGACACATTCAGAGACAGGATATTGAACTAGATGCACCACAGGATTCATGCTATGTGATGACCATTATTTTCCTTCCTTCAGAGATGAGGATTTTACGTCTGATTCTGAATATGTTCGTTTCACCTACGACTTGACTGAAATTTCTCCTGACAGGCAATGATAAAAGGTAGAGTAGAACTGGTCTTTATAGCATTGCGGGAACCCCCTCCCCAAATATTCTTTCAGTTATAACTGCTTTACTTTTATATGTATGGTATTCAAGCAATATAATAAACAACTATCTGGAAAATATAATATATTATCTTTGCCAATGTGTTAGGTTGTCTTTGAGTATGAATAAAGAGTTCTTTTCATACATAGTAAAGTACTGGATGTTTACTATTTAATGTTCACAAAGCTGTCTGAATTCTTAAACATTGTATATCCCTCTGTGCAATCTATACATTTTGTTAGAGTTTGGGATTCAAATCAGACTTCTCCTTTGTTTTACAAGGGCCTTAAATCATCACATCTGTATAAATGGTATTTTTAGTGCTCTGTGCTGCTGCATACCTCAGATCTGTAATACTGTTCTTAAAAGATGCTTTAAATACTGTTGGGATTTAGTCAAGCTATTCTATCATTTCACAGGCAGAAAAGTTTTTGAAGGATAAAAATGTAGGTGTACAAAACACAAACTTTTAAAATAAAATAAATACAAATGGTGATCATGCAGCTGTTTTGCCTTCATTTGTCCAAATAAAATGATTAGTACAAACATAACCAATATCGTTACTTCCTGTTTATAAAATTGACTTATTTAAAAGACTTGCACTATATAACAGAAACAGTTAAGGTTGGCTGTACAAAGAGTTGAGCCTGTTTCTGTACCTTCCTTTTGGCCTGCCTGTCTGCTTCTCATATGAACAGTTTCATTGCCTTGAATGGACTTACTTGTAAATCAGGCAGGCAGGAGTTGGCCCTATATTGATGTAGAAAAAATTAACTGTGACGGTAATAGTTGGGTCTCAAGACAAATCTTGCAAGTGCATTTTAAGTGGCTCCTAAAACATATTAAATCTAAAAAGATTTAACTTGTAAAACTTTAAAGAAGGAAATCACCATGTAACAAATTCTCTTCTCCCTTTTGTTCTATGAAGGGAATAAACTTAAGGCTTAGAGTAAAACACGGTAAAAAATTGGAAGAAGCAAGTAGAGACAAGAGGACAGACACTGATGCCTGATCAGGCTGCTGAAAAGTCAGGGGTACAAGGAACTCTGTGTGATGTCCCAAGATCCACAGGGAAAGTTTCATACTTATGTCAAACACACACCCATTCTACCCTTTTGACTGGTAACCCTACTCCAAATGAAATTTATAGTGAATCGGGAAGTTCAACCTATACTAGCTTTTGCCTGGGATTTTCATCTTCTACAGTGGAGATGGTCAATTTAGCCCTGTACACTTGGGTAAGATAATACACCAATCTTATATAGCACTTGTCATCCTTAGTTTTCATAGTGTTTAGTATTATTATTTCATATCATTTTTATATATGAAGAAACTGAGGCACAGAGTGGAGTATAATGTCACCTGGCAGGCTAGTGGCAGAGATCAGAAGAAAGTCAGACCTCATGTGTCCCAGGCCAGTGCTGTATGCACTAGGTCACACTGTCTTTCTGCAGGCACCAGCTACTACTGTTCAGACTTGGGATATTTCTAGTATTCATTTATTTTCCTTAATAGTCAGGTTGACATAGTAGTAAGAGGGTAAGTGAGGCAAAGAGGGGAGATGGAGGGAGGACTGCTTGGTCCTGTATGGTGAAATGTACCTGCTGATACTGACCTTTTCAGTATGGTCTGCAGCAAACCTGACAGGCGAGGGAGCCATCAGGGAGTTCATAAGAAAATATTTAGCAGCCCATCAAGAAAACAAAAGCCTCTCACATTAGTTCAAGCTCTTCTTAAACAGTTTTTTCCAAGGAAGCAAGGAAAGAATGGAAGGACATTACCAGCTGGCCTGTTGATTAGCTCAGAAAAAATCTCTAAGCGGATACTGTCTTGTCTGTCCCAGTGAAATTGGAGACACACACCTCTCAGCATTAGCTAGTGTAGGCCAGGTGTGCATGGGTATGTACTCCCTCTCCAAATAGAAGGGATAAGCAGCTAGGCCAGAGTGCTGTGAGAGGGAACTGTAATTATCAGCCAGTTTCCTCTGTCCCCTATAGAGACAGGCCAGGACAAAGTATATCTTAACTATTTGCAGGTTTATTGATATACATACATCTTGTAAATACACATATGTATAATAATACACACACACACACACACACACACACACAAACTCAAACATGATATACATATACTTTACTTGACATGTCTCCCTCATGCTAGGCATGCAGCTCCTTTTATTCACTTTGGAGGCTCTGGAGGACCCTGCTATGCCTTTAGTCTCTGCTGGAGTTCTGGCTAGGGAACAGAGGGACAAGGCCAGCCTTGTTCTTTAGAGCAGACAGCCCAGCCGAGCCCTGGGCTGCAAAGCATCCAGGATGCTGGGGGACTCTGGTTTAATTTAAAACAGGGAGGGTTCTGGGACAGACATTGCAGAAACTAGTTTAACCTAAATCAGTTAAGTGTGATACTACTTTCAACCAGGTTTATCTTAAACCCGTTTCAGCCATTTCGAAACTGATTTGTATGCACTGAACTTATGTTCTGCTACAGGTTTAAGCCAGTTTCTGATCACTTAAACCAGTATATATAATGTCTGTCCCTTGCCTCAGAGACTGTTGTCCTCTTCTCCCCTGCCTGTGCAGTGGGGCACCTAATTAGAATAGCTTCCATGGGCAGTTGCCTGCAACAGGGTCCCTGATGGCAAGGTTTCAGTTGAACAGTACTGTAAAGAAGTGGAGAAAAATTGCAGGAGACCTCAGAGTTACTGTGAAACCCCAAAGCACTGTCACAGATGGCCTTTACATACTGTAGGGCCTTTGACTCCACTGGTTTTGGGGCTGAATTTTCCTGGAAAGGGAGGGAGCAAATGCCTCAGGAAAGAAACTGAAGCATTGGCAAAGACTGGTTCTGGGACTTTTCTGCCTTTGAAGGCCCCATTCTGGGTGAAAAGTCCCAGGAGAGCATGGTTCAGTTATAAAGGTATAGCTAACTGTTAAAAGAAACATTTATTATATGCCACTAGATGTCAGGAAAAGTACACATTTCAGCTGAAGATTAAGAAAAAGCTTTGTGTGGGGTTGTGTTTTTTTAATTTTCTTTTTTTTTTGTGCTTGCATAACCCCTTGGAGAGGTTCCAAAGAATACAATTAAAGGTTTCATTCTTTGCACAGAGTAGCATATTTACTCTTGGTGGTCTGACTTACTTCTGATCTAGATTTACATCAGTTTTGTGAGGAGTGAAGCTGGCTCCATGGCTGTAGTCTTGAAGTTACCAGACTTGCAAACTTTTCTTTTGGTTTCTTTAGCACCCTTTTTTCTTTCAGATTTCCATAGTTACGCATATTCCAGAGCTGTTTTTTTCCAGAATATAGTGAACTAAGTTCCAAATCTAGTGAAATGTTTGTGAAGAGTAACTGACTGTAGTGCAGCTCAGTGCACATAAAAACAGAGTTTTGTGTAATAGGTTTATAGTTAGAGTAAACTGTAAACCACATTCTGCTCTGATCATAAGTAAATACCCTGAATTGGGCACATGGAAAACCTACTGAAAACAGGAGACGGGTTTAAAATAAACAATAGGAAGTATTTATCTATGTTTCTAAACTGCATGGTTAACTTGTAGAACTCTTGCTGAAGGAGGCTGTAGAGGCAGATAACATAGCAAGGTTCAAAGAGAGATTAGACAAGTTCATGGTCTGTTGGGAATGATTAAATAGAACAGTCAGGAAAGTATCATCTGACATCTCTAAGCCAATAATGGTTGATGCCATGACAGGATGGGTTATATTCAACATGCCCTGTACACAGGCTCACATTCTAAGGCATTTACCACTTGCCATTATTAGACCCCCTAGCATACATTACATTTATGGCACAATAAACAGATCTGAGAGGTTCCCTGTATTAGGGATTTGAAATCATCACATCCAATAATTCTGCCAGGGCTGCTGGGTACAGAGACTCAAAGGATCCCCCCACTGGAGAGTTTAAACTCCTGTGCCCAACAGCCCCAATAGGGATATCAGGCACTGGAGTTTCAAATTTTTGGCAATGGGAACCATTGGGCTTTCCACACGTGGCATGGCAGGAGGTACGATTGTTGGGATCAGCTCCCATCATGTGATTATTTGAATGTCTTCCAGCAGCCTCAGAGAGAAGACACTGGGGTAGATCAGAGATGCTTGAACTCTGGCTCATGGGTCAAACGTGGCCTATGATGTCTCCTGGGACCAAGCCATGCCCCTTTTACCCCCACCCCATGACTGCATCAGGTCTCTTCCCCAACAGGGCCAAGTAAAGCCCCCTTCTTACCTTGAAGGCCTGGGCTAGGGCCAGGCTGTCCCTCCATCCAGCTCTGCAGGGCCAGATGGGGCCCCACTGTACGGTCACTGGGTGGTGGATCAGAACCACCAGCAGGTTCCAGCCCATGTTTGAACCATGCACTGCCCATCCAGCCTGCCAGAGAAAAAGGTTGAACACCACTGGTCTGACCCAATATGGCACCTATATTTTTATACAATTATGCCCATATAGAACTGGCATGCAGACAAGGCCTCCAGAGAGTGTGTGTTATGTGACTGTAACAGCAATGCTGAAACTGGATCAAACATTTCAATGGAATTATGCCAGATGTACCCCAAATAAGTGTGTCTCAATTTTCTCTACACGTTTAATATACACGGTACAATATGTTCTTTTTAACTACTGTCTTGTTTGCGTCAGTGTGGCAACTGCAGCATTTGTGCTTATTTCCTCCCCAGACCCTCCATTCCTGGCTGTGACTCGGTTAAGAAGTTATCAAAATTATTTGCATGCTGTAAATAACGTGAGTAGGCCAAGTCTTTGCCTTGTGCATCAGTGCGTACTTACCTGAACATTTGCTTTTGAACTGCTGAGCTTGTGAGGGCAGAAATCCCCTTTGGAGCCGGAACCACTACTGAAACAGAACAAAAGATATTATAGGCACATGCTTTCATCTCCCTCTGGGAATAGGCACATTTCAGAGAAATAAAGATTATGAATTGTCAAACATGAGGATTTCAAAAATGGTTCCGTATTATTAAACATTTGATATTTATTAAGGAGGACTGCAATACTTAATATTTTGGATTCAGATTATGACATTTAGTATTAAACATTGCCAGGAAAATTAAGGGAATGCAAGAAAAAACAATATAGTGGGATGGTAGAGGTAAAAATAAAACAGTATCCAATTTACTCAATGTCTAGAATTTCTAAGTTCATTCTTGTGTTTCATTGTTATCTATGAATTATTGTGTTATCTGTGAATTAGTGTGAATTCCTCTGAATGCCTCTCAGCAGTAGTATTAAAATAAAGCAGAACAAAAGTGGGGTTAAATACAAGTTATGTTTTTAGAAAGAAAGAAAGAATTTATTTGCACAATGAGCTGGTGGTAATAGCCAATAAAAATAGCACTCACTCATGCAGATCAGCCACACTAATTCTTCCCATCATTGTATTATTGTAAATTAATATTATATTTTGCTTTGCCAACCACAAATCTTCAAAAATTTTGAGTAAGCCCCAAAAATCATGAGATTAGCTTAAAAAACATTTTAATGTCTTTTAACCTACCTACTAATTATCAAATCTAGAGTTCTTGGAATTTCATATTTTCAAGATTTTCTTTGCAACCATGCAGACTGGACCCCTGAGATTTTTAAAGAGCAAAAATAGACTCAGAGCCATAACTAGCAGAGTTGTCACCCAAGGCAAAGCCTGAGGTGGAGTTGGGGGTGAGGGGTGGTATGTAGTTCTGAAAGCAGGGGGTGGTGAGGTTCTGAGACCCAAGGTGGGGTGTAGCAGTCTTACCCATACTGGGAACATCATACAGCTGAGAACTGATGCCATTGCTGTATGTTGTAGCTGTGTCACAGCATAGGCCCCCAGCTGGATGCCTCACAGGACACCCTCAGCCTCATGGGCTAGATGTGTGGCTCCAAAACCGCCCCTTTACCATGACCCATGCCTCACAGGTGGTATTCAAACATTATTCAAATTGAGGCCTTAGTCTATCTTGGCCTCCTGTCATCACCAGGCTCTCCACAGCCCTGTCTCTGCACACTGTGGCACTGGGCTCTCTACACTGTAGTGTGCCACAATGAAGCCTCCTCCTCCCTAATAACCTCAGTCCGGTCCATTGGTTTAAATAACAACCAAAACCACAAGCCCCTGGGCTATAACATAATACAAACAGTGCAGGGTGAAATCTGTCCCTTTAAAAGAAGTAAACTTCTCCCCAAGCATTAAGTAGCTTATAGCCCAGGGTACCTGGTGAGCTCTGGGAGTCCCATTAGTCCTATAAGCAGCCTATCAGGTGGCCACAGCATCTCTGGGCAGGTCATTTATTCAGGCTCTTTCCCCTGGCTGTTGCCACAGAACTAGCTCCTGGTGACCTCAGCCCTGGGGTTTGTGTGTGCCCAGGGCCTTGCCTTCTTCTGGTCTGCTAACCAGGTGCAGGCTAATTCCCCTGTTAGCCTGCTGCCATAGTAACCTGCACCTGTGGGGTTTCTGCCTGGCTCCTAGGGTCCTCTCTCTAGGCAGACTCTGCCCTTAAAAGAGCAGGCACCTTAGTGCCCTGTGACAGTCTGTCCTGGCTGTTGCTCTTGAAGCAGAAGCAGCAGCCAGGGACTGGTTTGGAGTTCCTAGCACGAGTAAGATTTGGGGCTGTTCTTGCTGGCAGGATGCGGACTCTGTAGGAGTGGAGGGCAATTCTAGCACCCCTCCTAACTTAGCACCTGGGGTTGGTGCCCCTCTTGCCCACCCCTAGTTATTCTACAGACTTGGATTCTGACCTAAACACATGATTCTCAAAGCCCTTGCCTTAAAGAATCACCAACTCTAAGATGCGTGATGTTATAATGTGTTGGCAACACTGCAAATTATGATTCTTCACCAGTAATGCATGGAGTATGCAGCAGTAATGCATACACTTCCTTGTATAAGGCACAAAATATATAATTGCTTAAACTAAGGTTTTAGTTTCTGAGTGACCTGGGGTTGCATGTTGTGTGGCTCCTGGGCTGCCAGGTCACATGCTATGCCAGCTACATACTAAGAGGGCTGCCCACAGTGTTGGCTGTCCAAGAAACTCCACCACCAAGCAGATAGTGGGACTCCCTTGGTCCTTCGTACTGGGCTGCCCTGCCTAGAGATTTAGCCACTCCGGCAGCAGGAGCAATTGTGAGAGTGATGGCAGGTCATGGAGTCTGTGTTAACCCCTTACAGGCTGGATGCAGCCCAAGAGCTGCTAATTGGACAGTGCTTGTTTAAACAAACATGGCATTTGCAAATAGAATAAGAAATAGTCCATGCCCCAAATAATCTTCCATATAATTGATCCTACTTTGTTCTATATTAGACCTGACCAGAATTCTATGGTATGAATTCATGCCCAGGAAGAACTTTTCAAACCTTGACTAAGAATGCTGCATAATTCATGAAGCTGGCAAAAACATCTTCTTAGATATATTTTGCCCATGACATTTCATGTTAGACTCAAGAGCTTTCAGTTGTCCGTCACTGTTACACTGAATGTGTAATATTGGAACTGGATGTTGAACATAATGACTATCTTTATGATAGTGTCTAGAAGCTCAGAAAAGGACCAGGAACTTATTGTACAAAAACAGAATAAAAAAAATAATGCCCACTCTAAGACTTTACAATCTAAGTAAAAGAAAAAAGTGACAACCATTGGACAAACACAGATGGGGCATAAAAAGAAGGAAAAACAATGTTGCTTACCATGATAGGTGATGGTCTCCAGCTACTAGCTACATCGGAACAAAGGCAAGTTGTAAGGATAGGTTTTGAAGGACAACATTGAAGTAGCTTTGCAGATGTTTAATGGAGAGCTCATTCCAAGAGTAAGATATAGCATAGGACAAAGGACAAAGGCATTTGTTTGAAAATATTAAAAGTGAGCAAAGCTAACTGGCTGCATAAGCCAGCTGGAGGGCAGAAGTTGACTTCTTGCTACTGAATGGGTGATGACAGATACCATGGAGACAGGCTGTGAAAGGCCTTGAAAATGAATAAAAGTAGTAACATTTGATGTGGTAGATGAAAAAACTGGTGGAGAAATGGAATCAGGATGAGGGATCTTTAAGCCATAATCATATTCTCTCAGCGGCACCCCCTTTCAGTTAACATCATGATGGGAGTGGCAGTGAGACATTTAATTTTTAAGTCTCTCAGTCAAGTAAGATTTCCAAACCCACCCTTCCCCTCGTCTATTTTATGGATCTCTTATTCTGTGTCCCTCCTACTTCAGCTATTTGGCTCTTTCCAGTTTTCCAATATAATAAAAGGGTAAACTGAAGCAACTACCTAACTGGCTTGGTTACTGTCTCACCTCAAATCCTTCTGAAAGTTCTGTGATTAATACAAACTGTGAACCAAAAGGACAAAAAATAAGCTTTATAAAAGAGATGGAGTTCAAAATGAACTCATATAGATTTTCTTAATGAAAAGAACATATTTAACATTTTTTATCATGAGAGCCCATTACAGGCAAACAAAAACAGAAATACACCATCCACAAAACAAATCTAAATCTACTCCTCTGTGCCTGTGGCTGTAGGAAAAAGGTGCGATTCAGCCTTCCCAATTACCACCTTAAGGGTGAAGTTACATGTTACATTTAGACTCTATGAACTCTGTGGAATATTAAGCTATGCTAAAGTTAGAGCATGCTGAGAACAGTCGCACATTAAGGCTAAGTACAGACTATCAAAAAGCCTGAGGCTGAATCGATTCAGTCTTTGCAGATTAGTCTAAACTGAAGCAAATGAACATTCACTTTTGATTCTGGAAATGCAGCCACATGCCTGCAGTGGGGGTACTAGAGCATGACTTCCAGCCTCCCAAACACTGCCAAAGGGAAGGGACTGAAGCTCCAAGGCTTTCCCCCACATCCCTGTTCAAGTGGAGGGGATGTGGCTAGGCCCCAACCCAGGGACTAAGGCCAAGGGGAGGGGTGCTTTAAACCCATCATGGCCTGCATGAGTCTCCAGCCTGGGTAGGGAGGTGGTGGCAGTGCCTGCCCCACCCTTGCACCCCACTCAAGTGGGGGGGCAGCTCCTGCCAGGCTGAGGAAGGGTAGGGTAGGGAAAAAGGTAGTGGCACTGAATTCATAAAAGCTTGAGCAAGAATAGTTCTCTCTCTGAAGTTAGCATGTATTGAACACAGCAATTTGCATCCTCAAGGGCACAACAAATACCAACCAAAAATCTTCATCTAAGCTAAGATACTGCCCAGTAAAACACAGTGAGAGCACACACAACTTAGATTAAGTTAAAATGGAATGTAATAAACCAAAAAGAAAGGAGAAAGCCTTGCACAAATCTTACATAATCCTGAAGGCAGAGTGTCTCCTTACAACCAGGTATTCAGAAAGTCCTTCTTGGGGAATCAGCAGGTGGTCTTGGGTTTTAGAGTGGAGATCCCACAGGCCTCATCTCTACTTGGGTTTTTACAGGCACACTTGCACCCCTTTTCCCCCTTGAATGCCTTGACATTAGTATGCTTTCCCCCACCCACAATGGCACCTTTGCAACAACTTTTATACATTCAGTGTCTTTTATTTCTTCATAGGTCTCCCACCTTTTACAGGCTCTGCTTTATAATGTAAACGTAGTTCTCTGCTTTCTTTGGTTATGCCGGCCCAAGCGGTCCCTCTCCTGTTCCATTAGCTTCATGCCAGGTCTTTGCCAACACCTCTCATTCTGGTCCTGCAGGGCTTGGCCTTGTGCTCACAGGTGGCAGGGGACCAGTCCCTCCAGACCCAGTTCCTCAGCCTCTTTCCCCCACCCCCATGGCCTGGAGAAGCTGAAGGAAAGAATTGTACCCCCTCCCCTTATCAACTGCTTGCCTGCCTCAATCTCTGCTAGAGATAGGAGAGGGTGGAGTCTGCTGGTTTCCTGCCATTTTGTAATGTAAATGCAGTCCTCTGCTTTCTTTGGTCACACCAGCCCAAGCAGTCTGGGACCCTTCTCTATTCCCTTAGCTCCATCTCCAGCACATATATGTGATGATTGTGTTGGGTCTTTGCCAACACCTCCCACATCTCAGTCTAGTCCTGCAGGGTTTGGCCCTGTGCTTACAGTGGCAGGGGACCAGTCCCTCCAGCTCCAGTTCCCTAGTACACTGAGCTGAGGAAAGAGGGAGTAAAGCCCCCCCCAGACCCGAGCTGAGACTGCCTTGCCAGGCAACCCCTTCTCAGGCTGCTGCCCATCTGTGCCCTGTGTCCTGCTCAAGTGAAGAGCAGGGGGCATGGCCAACAGACTGAGCTGGGGAAGGGAAGATTAAAGCCCCTCCCAGACCCTGACCAGGGTTTGCCTGGGGGAACAGTCCCCACTGCACCTTCTGCTCCGTGCCTTCGTCCCTTCTGTTCCAGCAGGGAAAAGTCTGGAAGGGGCTTTCCCCGCTCCACCAGCAGACCCAGATGTAGTCCCCAGCCAGGTTTCCCACCCCCGCCCCCTTGTCAGCCTGCCCTCACTGCTTTGGCTAGGGAGCAGAGAGGTGGGGCCAACCCTGCTTTCTGGAGCAGACAGCAAAGCCCAGCTCATGGCTGCAAAGCATCCTAGGATGCTGGGGGACTCTGATTTAATTTGAACTAGGAAGGGGTCTGAGACAGAGGTTTCATAAACCAGTTTGACTTAAGTCTGATATTACATTCAACCAGGTTTATTTTAAATCAGTTTCAGCCATTTTGAAATTGGTTTGTGCGCACTGAATTTTTGTTCTGTTACAGGTTTAAACCAATTTCTGACCACTTAAACTGGTATATGCGTAACTTCTGGCCCTAGCCTAAGGATTAATACTGTTTCTTGCCTTGTAGAGCTCTGACTTGCCACTAGAGGGCTGGTGAGCTGGGCATGGCTAGGGGCAGAAGTTCCACACAAACCAGTTTAAGTGACCAGGAACTGGTTTAAATCTCATAGATTCACAAAAGTTTAGGGCTGGAAGGGACCTTGTAAGATCATTGGGTCCAGACCCCTTGCTCTAGGCAGGAAAGACTGCTGGGGTCAAATAACCCCAGCAAGGAGTGCATCCAGTCTCCTTTTGAAGATCTCCAGGGTAGGTGCCTGCCCTACCCCTGCTGGGAGTCTATTCCAGAGCCTGGTCACACAAAGCATAAAGAAGTTTTCCTTTATATCCAGTCTGAAACCTCCTTCTAGGAGTTTATGACCATTGCTCCTGGTTTTCCCTTGAGGCACTTTGGTGAATAGTTGTGCACCTAGCTCCTGATCAGTGTTCCTTCTAAGCTGTATGCAGGCATGGCCATGCACAATAAAAAAAATAATCATGCTGCGCATCAATGGGGGACCTGCATGCACGTACCTACCTGCTGGCCGCAGGGTGGTGGTGGGGAACCACTAGTGGGGTGGACTGAAGCAGTGTATCCTGAAAGAGGGAGGCAGGACCAATTTGGGAATAGACTAAAGTGGTTCACTCACAGAGTGCTCACGGACCGAAGCGGCACGTTCATGGACTGAAGCAGTGTACTCATGAACTGCTACACCTTGGAGGGAACATTGCAGCTGATGCTATCTCCTGATATATTTGTAAGCTGCCACCAAATCTCCCCAAAGTCTTCTCTTTTCTAGACTGAACATTTGCATATCTGACAGCATTTCCTTGTATGGCTTGCTCTTCAGGCCTCTAATCATATGAATGGTTCTTCTCTGGACTCTCTCAAGCTTCTCCACATCTTTCTTGGAGTGTGGTACCCAGAACTGGACACAGTACTCCAGCTCCAACCTCACCAATGCCAAGTAGAGAGGGAGAATAACTTCCTTAGTTTTGCTTGAGATGCATCAGTTGATGCATGCCAGTGTATTGTTTGCTCTGCTAACTGTAGCATCACACTGGTGGCTCATATTCATTTTATGGTCAATTATGACCCCCAGGTCCCTTTCGGACATGGTGCTAGCTAGCGTAGCATCACTGAGCCTGTTTGTTGCGGATTTTTCCTCCCCACTTGAAGCACTTTGTATTTCTCAGTGTTGAACAGCATCTGGTTCTGGTCCGCCCATCTAACTAATCTTTCAAGGTCCACCAGTGCACTTAAACTGTTCAGTGCACTTAAACCACTTTCAATATGGCCAAAACTGGTTTAAGATAAACCTGGATGGACTTACCTAATTTAGGTCAAACCAGTTTATTCAACTTTGGTCCCAGAGCCCGTTCCCATTCAAGTTAACTTCCAGTCCTCCAGTATCCCAGGATATTGTGCAGCCCTGGGCTGTGCTCTCTGTTCCAGTGGAGCAGGCCTGGCCCTGCCCCCAGCTGTTAGTGGAGGCTTTTCCAGCCCCCACACCTGGGAGTCAAGTCAATTTTCCCCCAGCCCTGCCCCCTCTTCATCCGGAGGGATTAGTCTGGTTCCCAGAACAGGTGGGAGGAGTAAAGCTCCCACTATGGGCTTACTCCTCCTCCCACACTGCTCAGCAGGGATCCAGAGCTAGGCAGAGGGACAGGGCATTTCCCCAACTCCCTCCTCAACTAGTTTGCCAGGCCAGGAGGGGCATGGCCAGGTGATCGGCTCAACTCCTGGCTTCCACCTTGGGCAGGGGGAGTAAAGGCCACACCACTGGCTTTTATCCCAGCTACACCTGGCACAGCCTAGCTGGGGGTCCAGAGCCGGGTGGTGGTGGGGTTTCACCTCCCATTTTTCTCTCCTCAGCCAGCCTAGGATCGGGAATGGGCAGGAGATTGGCCCAGATCCCAGCTCATGTAGGGGGAATAAAGCCCTGCACTGTGGGCTTCTCCCCACCCAGCTCCAGACCCCCAGACAGGCTATGCTCAGCACAGGCAAGGGGGAAGCCCTTAGTGGGTCTTTACTTACCCCCGCCCAAGCTGGAAGCTAGGCTGAGGAGGCAGTGTGGGGAGGAACTTCTCACCCCCCACCTACCCCAGACACAGCCCAGCTGAGGGTTCAGAACCAGGTTGGGGGGCTGTTCCCTGCCCTACTCCCTCCTAATTTGTCTGCCAACCCAGGAAGCAACATGGCCAGGTGATCAGCCTGGATCCCAGCTTCCAGCTCAGATAGCCCCCGCAGTGGGCTCCTCCCAACCCACCTGTGCTGGCCACAGCCCAGCTGGGAGTCCAGAGCCAGGTGGTGGGAAGCTGGTTCCCCTCACACACACACTCCCTCAGCCAGCCCACCAGGTGAGGAAGGGGTGTGGCTGGGTGATCAGTCCAGCTCTGAAGTTAAAAGTAAAGCCCCCACTGCAAACTTCTCCCCCTCACCCAGCTGAGCTGTACCTGGCACAGGGGATCTGGAGTCAGATTGGGGGGGGGGTGTTTCTCCTTTCTTCACTGGCCTGCTGTCCATGGAGGGGCACCAGTTCTGAGTTAGAAAGGAATGGAGGAAGAGGGAGAAATGCCCCACTGGGGCTTCCCCCCATCCCTCTGCACCAGGGAGACCCTGACTGGTTGTCTGGTAGGCATGGTTTTCCCTCCAAACTAGCTTCCTAGCCTGCCTGTGCTGAGGAGAGTGCATGGCTAGGGGACTAGCACAACTCGGCAAGAGGGAGAAACACCCCCCTTCCCCTTTCCCCTGCGCCAGGGAGACCTTGTGGAGGGTGTCCCCCAATGCCCACTTTGCAGCAGCCAGAGGCTGAGGAGAGGGCATGACACAGGGGAAAATCACCAAGCTCTCTGCAGTGGCCAGAAAGCTGGGAAGCATGTTCTAGTGCCCCAGGATACTGGTTTGAGCTACTGCAGAGAACTGATTGCCTTTCCAGTTTGAAAAGTGAATGTCAGTTCACTTGCTTATCAGTTCAGTCTGGGTAGTTTATACAGGCCTGTAAAGATTGGATCAATTCAGCCTTGGGCTTTTTGGGTGTCTGTACTTAGCCCTGGGCTCTATTCCTGCTCATTGGGGGAGGTGGGGATGGGAATGTGGGCAGGGTTAAAATACCACAATGAGCACTAGTTAAATGAGCTTTAACATGTGAACATTAACATTTGAAATTCTGTTAGTATGGTGTAACTTCACCCTAAGAAAAGGAATAAGAACAGAACAGCAGAGTATGAAGTGGCAAAACCACTGCAAAAACCTTGTTTTTCCAAGTCTCTGTTAGTGGAGACCTTTTCCTCACATGAGAATCCAGCAGCTTCTCCTTAATGATCTTTATTCTTCTCTTCAGCTATTGGAGAACAATTGCCTCCCCTCAGAAGATCTGTACTGTTCCCCTGGATGTGCTTACTCTTGAAAGAGCAGTCCAAGAGTTTACAAGTTCCTTTCCCTATAGCTCAGCTTAGAAAGAGACACATATATTGTAGCTCTTGTTAAAAAAAAAAAAAAAAAGAAAATCTCCTCCTTTTTTTCTGGACAGCTGAAGGCAAAGTGACAGCAACACCACTGACCCTAAAGGATACAAGATGACAGAGCAAAAGGAGGAAGAAAAGCTAGGATTTGCAATTTCCCATTCATTTTGATGGGAGATTGCAGTACTACATGTGTGTCAACAGGCAGTGCTGTGAAAGGCTATAAATCAGCTGCATTCTTCTTCTCCAGTGATAGTATCCAAAATGGTGCCTCTCAGCAGTGGGCAGAAGATATCAGCTGGCATGTTTTCCAGAGGAAACTAGCCACCTGAAAAATATTCACCCAAGGTAAGTGAGTGTCTTTCTGTATTGTAGGCTGTCTTCATCTTTCTGTATTGTAGGCTTCTGGAAGAGAATTAAATTATTCCTCAGTGGACACTCTGCAAGTGGTTGCTTTTACTTTGTCTTCATTTTAGGCTTGAATATAGTTATATGAGATAATTAACAGCCATCACTCCAGGATTTGGGAACAGGACATCTCAAGCTGAGATACCTAAAAAAAGCAGTTGCTCATGCTGTTTTTGACCATCTCTGTCATAAAATTGGCATACGTTTATATAAATAAGTTACACTTGCAATTAATCCATATCACTGATTTTTTTTTTCTGTTGAGGTGACTTGCCAAGCTGTGAACATCTGCTACTGCTTATCATTATAAGACCACTATTTACAATTGTTTCTATACTATCAGAGACACCAAAACAACCTAGTCAGATGTAGTGAATATTTGCTGAAGCCATTTCCTGTATTTTTTTGCCCCCACAGTACTCAGAAAATCTACCCCATTTGGTTTCAGTCTGTTTGTAACAGCTTCTGTTCAAGGACTCCTTTTTGTTTTAGGCTGCAAAGTCCTAAATCTCCTAAGATTGCATCTTCTTTGTTCCTTGGGCTAGGGACAGACAGTCAGAAAGCCTGAGCCTAAATTGGTTCAACCTTTGCAGGTTAGTCTAACCTGGCTAGGCTGAACCAGTTTCCAACCATACGGACAATCCCTCTGGACTGAGGAAATTCAGGCGCATACCTGCAGTGGATTGGGCTGGAAGCCTGGGGGCACTAGAGCAGCTCTCCCTTCCCTTGCAGAGCTGAGCGAAGGGAGGTCTAGCTAGGTCCCAGCAGGAGGCTCTGATTAGGGAGAGATATAAAACCTCAGCCTGCCTGCAGTCCCAGGCTTTTCCTGGCTCACTGCTCAAGGGGCAGGAGTGTTGCCAGCCACCCAGCTAGCACTGCAGCAAAGGGTGTGTGTGCTGTGCATATATCTGTTGATGATAGAGAGATTTTCAGTCTCTCTCCCTGCTTCTGTATGCCACGAGTGACTGGTATCTCTTGAGTTGGCATGGGGGAGGAAGGGGACATATGCTGTACACCAGTCAGTGACTTGGGGGGGGGCAGCGGCCAATCCTGTTGACTGGGGGGGCGGTACCCTGGCAGCTGATTGTGCTGACCAGGGGGTTCCCTGACCCCATCTCACTTGCAGGAGAGGCACTGGTGCTCCTACCTATGCCCCTGCCCACCAGCTAAACAGGGAATGCAGCCAGACAGGGGGTGCAGCAGCACTCAGGGGGTGCACATGCACCCCCTATGTGTTGTCACTGCTGTGTATTGTCTGCAGCAAACTGACAGGCAAGCAAGCCAGAGGTGGTGGGGCTGATAACAGTGTCACCCCTATCTCAGTGTTTATTGCCTCATTAAGAAAACAGATGGACATTGCCAGCTACCTGTTGATTCTGCCCATTGATTCAGCATGGACCCAGCATGTGGTCTGCTAGCTAATACACAGATCCCTCTGCCTTGTGGAGGAGGTAAGGGCGGGGAATTTCTGCTAAGTAGGGAGTGGCGAGGGGGATGAGCGGAACAAACAGCTCTTAAAAAGTGTCATGGCACAGGGTCCTGGAGGATGGCTGTGGTCTCCCTAAGGCCCCCTTACCATGCCAAGTTGGCCCAATGGGCACCCTTGATCCTCGCCTGCCACATCTTTGATGACAATATATAATTGGGATGCTGCCTTCCATGTCTTCTTGGTCATGGTTAGCTGTACACTCTGATCCCGTGCCTTTCTGGACTGCTGGTAGGTCCTGCTCCAAGATAGATGGTACCACAGTTGTTTCAGGGCACCCTAGCCTTATGGGTCATGTGTGGCTCCAACCACCCCTTTACCATGCCCCAAGGCTCGCAGATCGAATTGACATTGTTCAGTCAGGGCCTTGTTATAATGTGGCCCCCTTGTTCTCTCTGGGCCCTGGTCTCACCCTGCACCCTTTCTGGTGCTTGCCAATGCTGCCCCCTCTCTGGGGCTCTTCACTGCCCCCTTGTGGCGGTCAATTGGCAGGCCGAGGCTATGGCCAGTAGCCCGGAATGGCAGGTGGGTACTTTTTGACAAAAAGAGAGGAACTAGGCATTGAAGCATATTGGTTGAGTTAAGATTGCTTTACTTACACTGCTGATGGTTACAATGCAGGATGAAAACTGACTTAGGTTATGGTTGCAAACGGAACGAGATGATATGAGATGAGAGCTTTCTGATAACAGAATGAGATGTCCATGAACGGCTTAACGAGTGCGCGGGGACAGAGGGTACATTGGGAAGGTCGGTGACGGGGAGTACTGGTGGGTGATCAGTCCGCCATTTGGCTCTGTTGCGTGTCCAGAGATCTCCACTCCGAGAAACGCACAGAGTTCTCCAATGTGGGTGGAAACTGATTTAACTTTTATATGGCTAGCAAGCCAATCACTAGTTGCCAAATATGAATAATTTGGAACCAGCCAATGGTGTTGTGCGTGTTTGCATAAAGTTGGCAGGAACTATTTTCTAAACTGTAATTTTCCATTACTGTGGCATATAGTTATTGGGTTCTGGCATAGCAGAATTTTCCACTGTGACCTAGTTACTGCTGCCAGCGGAATGTTTCACTGTGCCATCTGTATCAAACCAATGGAATCTTCCACTGTGCCATAGGCATATTATCACTGGGTTCTGACACCCCTCTCTGGGGTTTCTATTGCCGTCTCCTTCTCTAGGGCTTCTCCAAAATGCTGCCCTCTTCTCTAGACCTTGGGTCAGTGCACCCCAGATGCTGCATCCTCACTGGTGCTGGGTCCCCACACTGCTGTGGGTCCCCTGTGAGGCCTCCTCCAACCCCTAATAGCCTCATCCAAACCACTGGTTTTAAACAGTAAATAAAACACAAGCCCCTCAGCTATAACATAAACTGAAGCCGCCCAGCTATAACAGCATTACTTAAAACACCCCAAGGATGCTCCATCCTTTACCCAGCTTGGGGCTGTACCTGTGGTCAGGCCTCTCCTCTCAGCTTGCTCAGGGAGAGCTCCTTCCTCTCCGTCTGCTGATAGAGAACTGCCCCCTTGGCCTCAGCCCGGAGGGCTTATAAGGGAGCCAGGCCCTGCCCCCTTCAGTCAGCTGAGTGCTGGCTGGTGTGGGTCACTTGCTAACTCCATTTTGCCCTGGTAACCAACAGCTGGGCTCCTTCCTCACTGCTAGGGCTGTTTCCCTAGCAGTTCCACTCTAAGGAGCAGGACACCTAAGTGCTCTGTAACAAACAGCTTTTCCAAGGCAGGACATTAAGCTACCTGTTGAATAGCTCCAAAAAGTCTGTCTGTCTCTGTTGTCTCCCACAACACAGATTGTAGTCAGCATGTGGTCTGCTAGCTAATGCTTAGGTGTGCTGAAGATCGGAGGAATACCTGCTTAGCACAGAGTGGGAAGGGGAGGGGGGGAGCAGAAGCCAGGCAGATACCTGTAGAGACTGACAAACTCCAGCAAGGTAGCAGAGGGGAGGGGCCAGCCCTGCTGTGGAGTAGAGAGCCCCACCTAGCCAGACAGCATGCTGGGATGCTGGGGGACTGATTTATCTTAAGCCAGAAAGGGGTCTGGGACAGACAGTGCACAAACTAATTTGAGCCAAATCAGTTAAGTCTGATTCTACATTCAACCAGGTGTATTTCAAATTAGTATCAGCCATTTTCAAACTGGTTTATGTGCGCTGTACATCTGTTCTGTTACAGGTTTAAATCAGTTTCTGATCACTTAAACCGGTTTATGTGTAATGTCTGTCCCTAGCCTTGGTTAGCCATATTTTGCTATGTAATTCTGAGGAATTTAGTGAGTGGATTACCTTTGCCAGCCTTGATTCTTTCTGTCTGGGGTTGCCATGAAGTACAAAGGCAAAAAAACAAACAAAACTCCACTTGGCAGTTATTTGCTACCTTTAATCTCTTCAGTGCCTTGTTGCTAAATTTTGTCTTGTTCATTATTGATTAAAATGATTTTAATAACTAATGTGGCCCTTCTGTTATCACTGTTCACCTGGAACACTTCTCCCCTGCAATTATGGAATATTTTATGAGAAACCCTCTATCAGGTTCACTAGAATATATTTAGAAAAGAAGCTTTATGAATGTCCAAGAATGGAAACAAAGTGCATGAAAATTGTACAGTGAGTTCTTCTTCAGAATTAAAATGTAATGATAAAGACTTCATACCCTTGAAATGGATCCTTTGGATAAGGTTTGAAATATGCAAACTTGCATATTGCTAATTAATAAAGATGTGAGCAAAAGGCAATAATATGCTTGAACTTTCCCAAACTGTCAGAATTATCAGTCTTGTTGGAAAAGCTTATTCCAAGTTTTGCTATGTGAAGTAAATGTGTGAGATAGCTCAAGCAAATGCTTTTGCACTGGCCCACTAAGAAAGAATTGATATGATAGTGAGTCCTGTGATTTTAATTTCAGCCACAGTGTGATGTGACTCAGACTTGAAGAGGAAAGGACTGAGGGAGGCAAAGTGCAATTTGGAAGGGGGTCATAAGCTCTTTTGACTATGGATTTTTGCGGAGATGCAATATTGAGTGTGGTGACTACAGTTCTTTAGATGGTTGTGATTAAATTCCTCTGAAGGTACAGCTACACCACTTTTGTCATGAAAACCCTGGGAGTGTCAATCATGAATTCCACTTTTAGTTTTATGTATGTTTAAGTGTGTGTATGTGTGCATGTGTATAAGAGAGACCACAGAAAAGAATAAGGATAGTGTAGTGTTTTCATTTCAAGTAATACTGATGACATTGTATGAGGAACAATATATTAATGTATTGGAAGCCTTTTAAAGATAACAAGAGTTTTGTGGCTCTCTTCAATTTATTTAGATTGTATCTCTTTCATGTGACTTTTTAGGTTCAGAATCTGACTGGAATAACACTGTGGGTGCATTTGTGCAGCTTTCAAATACTTCCAAATTCTAAGACACACCACTTAACCACATTTCAGTACTGTTCATTAGCATGGCTATGGCCTATTCCTTACCTAGACTCAGCACAATACCTAGATTTCTGGCAGCCCTGGGTGAAATTTTATTATTGGGCCCCACTTTGCCAGAGATAATGATAATAATAATTATTATTTTCACCATATTCAGGCCCCCTTTCTGTTCAGGCACTGGACATTCACACAATTCATCCAGGCCTGCGTTCAGACCTGCCTGGACTTCTGAAGAAGAAAAGAAGCTTACATTTGTAGATGGGCAGTTTAAGTAGAAAAAGACTGGATATATATCTTCTGAGTCAATATTAGTATAGCGTGAGGAACAGACTGTATTTGCTCTGGTTAGCAGAGCTTTTCTTTTTTCAAGTTAAACTTTTCAGAATTCTTCTCCATGTAAAAATTATCTTAAATGACAAGAGAGCTGACATATTTTTCTAATAAATCTGGGCTTCTGAAGAGAAGAACCATCAAATATGCAGAGCCGCTAGACATTTAGGCAGCAAGATTATTAATATCAGACGTGTCAAATATTTATTGCTACTGATGCTTACACATTTGAGCTGTGCTTCCATGTGCACTGATTAATAAGCATTGCAAAATTTGGATGGATTGTAGTGGCTTATCCACTTTGTGTGGAAAAGAGAAGAGGCCCAAAGCCATACTTTTTGTGCAATCTTATTTTCCCCATCCTAACCAAAAAAAATTCCATCCCTAATGTCAGAGCAAATCGGTTAAAAAGGTGCCTCGGCACAGCTGTGTTGCGAGTCCCAGGTGCAGGGATTTTCCCTGTAAGGCGGGAAAAGTCCATGGTGCAAGATCAGAGCGCGCCAAAGGTTTGCAGCTGCACCAGCGAGTGCATGCACGTGATTGGCTTAGGCTAAATTATGCACACGTGGCAGTCGGCAATTGGCTCTCTGGCCTCATAAAAGGCTTGGGCGATGCCCGCCCAAATTGGAGGAGTGCTCGAATGTGCATGAGGAGAGATCCCCACATGTGTTGCAGAGCCACGGAGGAGGCCTGATCACCCACCATCGACTCCCCATCGCTGTTTTCCATGACATATCCCATCCCCGCGTGAGTGTGAGCAACCGTGTGCCTGTCTGCTGTCTATGAATTGTGCCTACACTGTATGCATCGACAAGAGTCTGTGTATTACAGCTTGTAAGTAAAGTTTTTTTTGTTGCAACCCACTGCGGCCTCTTATTCAAACAGTTCTACTCTAAAGGCGGCCCCATTCTGCTGGTGTTTCTCGGCCCCCACACCTAACAGTACTGGATCCAGGAATGGGGCAAGAGGGTTGCAATCTCCTTTATATCTGCTGTGCATGTGCAGTGAGCTCTGAGCTCACTGCCTGGTCAGTATGGGCTCTTATTAGAGCTACATATGAATAGTGGGCTCTGAGCTCATCAGCTGATCGGTATGGGGTCTCCAGAGCCTAGCAAGGGAATGGTGCCACTATTTGCCCTTCCCTTCTCTTCATTGATTCATAGATTGTTACAGGCTGGAAGGGACCTCATGAGATCACTGAGTCCAGCTCCTTGCACTAGGCAGGAAAGACAACTGGGATCAGGTGACCCCAGCAAGATAACTATCCAATCTCCTCTTGAAGATAAGAGGAGGGGGAGGCGGCAGTGCATAGCCTTAAATGCTTCTATACTAATGCACGCAGCATGGGAGGTAAGCAGGAGGAGCTATCTCTCTTGGTGGCTGGGGAAAACCCGGACTT
>JAGPOW010001338.1:50759061-50775884 GCA_030014935.1 Caiman crocodilus
AGTGGCCAAGGTCTGGAATGGGCTCCCAAGGGAGGTGGTGCTCTCCCCTACCCTGGAGGTCTTCAAGAGGAGGTTAGATAGGCATCTAGCTGGGGTCATTTAAACCCAGCACTCTTTCCTGCCTATGCAGGGGGTCTGACTTGATGATCTACTGAGGTTCCTTCTGACCCTAACATCTATGAATAAAACATCTTTTAAGATGAACTGTGGCTTCTGCATTCTCCTGGACTCAAAATTTGAAGCATTTGCAAATGCCTCTTTCATTTAGCTGACCAGGGTATTGCACCCTGTCTAGTTAGATAGGATTCTCACTGGATGTGATTGTGTTATCTTGAGGGCTGGATCCCCCAAAGTGCTGTGTATTTTTCCTGGGATTCAACAAAGTGCTTAAATATGTGCCTAAATACTTTTCTGGATTAAATCCAGAGTGACCAACACTGTACTGTAGAACCAGGCCTTAAAGACCCACAGGCTCCACTCTCTCAGTGGTTCCCCAAAGAACACCAGATCAACTCAGGATTTCAGACTTCATATTCAAAGGCTTTGCTGGGATTGATGAAAGGAAACCAGGCTGTTCTACTTGATGATGACCCACCACAAACCCATGTGGCGTTAGGGCATTATATTGACCACAAGAGTAAGACTCTCATTCTCAGTCTGAACTTCTCTTAATGCAATCTAATCCATCTACTGGAAAAAAAATGATTAAAAAACATTTATATGAGTAAAAGAAGGAAAGAAATGGAAGGGAGTTTTGAAAAAAGTAGACACAAGATGAAAAGTAAAATAAAATAGCTAATTTGTAAAATGAGACCAAAGAGGATTAGCATCCTTGAATGCAAATAGTAAACAGCAACATAAACAAGAACAAAGTATTATTTTATACAAAATAATTACCTTGTGTTCATTGCCAGTGTTAAGAAAATGTCAATAGAGTGCTAACTTACACTCTTCATTTTTATAAGTATATTTTTAAATTTCTTCTGTGTTTGTATGTGCTGTAAGTTAGCCAAACCCACTTTTTTCTCCCCCAGAAATAATGTGCCCTTTGTTGAGGGGGAGTGAGGGCAGTAAAGCCAGAGAGGAACTTGTGTTCTTCCAGGCTTTCTGTAAGTTAGTATATTAAACAGTTTCTTGTATCCCTGAAGACAGCAAAAAGAGCTGCTTTGGGCCTGGCCTGGTTAGTAGGGTTGTGTTCATCGGCATGCTGTGAAGTTGTTCTTCAGGCTAGCATGAAAGGCTTTTTCTTGCAGATTCCATATTCCTGTCAAGCCTGTGTAGCTCACTGGTAATACTACAGTGCAAATGTGTTCCAGCAAATATGCCTCTGTGTTTTAGTTTGCTTTCTTCGGCATAACTGGAGAGATCAGACTGTAAGATGAAACATAAATCCATTTTTGTTGGCTTGACTCCTCTGTATATTATGACAAGTGAATTATTGTAGGCTTTGCAGGAATACATTATGGGCTATACTCTGGCCATGTGAGCCTGTGGAGAACTGGAGGAAGTGGGCTATTTAGCAACTATGCAGGCCAAGCATTCTTGCCAGGAAGCAGTATGTGTAAAATGAAATATCTTCAGGGGCACCAGGACAAAACTGCTTTGCAGTGACATTTGAGCTCCTCAGCTCTGGCCTTGCAGTGCTGTCTGGAATGTGGGCCCCGAGTGTATGCAACTGGTCAGCCAAGCCATACCTCTTTTAGCCTGTGATACACTGCCAGCAGCCCCGCTGTCTGTCACATATTGAGTGCAGAGAGCCATATCACAGCTGACTTGCATAGAAGCAGTTGGAGAAGGAAAAGCATACTCTGCCTCCCACTGATGCTTTTCAGTCCTGGGCAGGGGCAGAAATGCATTGGTCTTTTTGGGGTATCATTGTATACTGCACCTTTTACTACCCAGTCATCTGATGCAAAATGCAAATACAGATCCTGATTTTTGTTCCTCTAATAATCTTAGGCAGGACTGGTAACAATATCTCTTGTTAAGGTTGCTTGACACTTCCCTCTAGAACAGTGATTCTCAACCAGGTGCCTTGAGATCTTTCCAAGGGTGTCCTGGGATGTTATGAGATGTCAGCACTGTTAGAAGTGCAAACGTGATTCATGAGGTAAATTCAGAGATTTCAGCTAGATAGTGTCAAAATATTTTGACCTGTTGTAGCTTTTCTGAGTTCTTTGCAACAGAAAAGAAAAGCTCTATTACTTTTCCCTAGTCAAAAAAGGACTGAAAATCAAGAGCCAGCATTTTCTGAGGGGCACCTTGAGACTAATGAGGGGTACCTCAAATCTAAAAAGGTTGAGAACCAGCGCTCTAGAAAACCCCACTTTCATTTTCCGGAATATTTTCCACACTTAAGCATTCAGGCTAACATTGTCCTTGCAAGAAGTTTGCCTTGGAAAATATTGCCCAAAATAGTTCAGCCATTTAAGAGAACTAGGAAAAGATTAATTGTATTTAATACTAGCTAACCCCCTCCCTACTGGCCTTGTCTTTGGAACACTCAAGTACTCCAGATTTTGGAGCAGGGACTAGAAATTGGGGTGGGGAGAGGTTACCTTTTAGGCAGGGATACAGTCCTCTGGGAAAATTCAATCAAATTCTGCCAAGTTGCAAGCCTTTGAAAAATCACAGATTGCACATGTTGAGACAACACTTGCTAGAATTTAACAGATAAAAGCTCTGCAGCACACTCGAGACTGTAATGATACCCAGTGCTGAACAGTCTGTGCAGGTGCTATCCCCAAAGAGCAACTGAACATGCTCCAGCTTGGAGTTATGGAGACCTGGTCAGCAAATCCCACCCGCTGGGGTTAGGGGTAGAACTGGATAATGGAACTGAGCCCATTTTTCCAGCACTGTCTTTAACCTTAGGGCAGTATGGAAGAGGAAACTGTGCAACTCAAAAGCAGATGGGAGATAGATCTCAGGGGGGTTTCAACCTTTCTAAGGAGTGTACCCCTTCTGGTTGGTACCCCTTCTGGAGTGTACCACCTTCCAGACCTGGGGGGGGAGAGGTGAGTGCTGATGGTTGGCCAGACGCAAAACCAGAGGGGCACAACAGTGCAAGAAAGTGGTGCAGAATGGTGGATGTCAGTGGCGGGGGGTGAGGAGCTCACATGTGGCAGTCACCATTGCCATTCACCACTCCGTGCCACTGCTGCATGCATCTTCCTTGCACCACCTTGCATACCCCCTGGGGCCATCTAAGTACCCCCCTGTGGTACGCATACCCTTGGTTGACAACCCCTGAGCTAGGGCAGTGGTCTTACACTTAGACACAAGGCACCCCTTATTAGACCCAAGTCATCCCTTGAAAAATGTCAGCTCTTACTTTTCACTCATATTATGACTACAGAAAAATAATGGAGCAATTTTTGTATTGCAAAGGACTCACCCACAGCAGATCAGAATGTTTTAAATGCTATGAATTCTGATTTGAAATCTCTGGGTTTATCTTATGACTCATATTTGCACATCTAATAGTTCTAATATTGTGAGGTACCCTTGAAAGTACCTGAGGGAACCCCAAGGTGCCAAGGCACCATAGTTAAAAATCCCTGATCTAGGGTATTCTGGGAGGAGGACTGGGGAACTAGTTTGAGACTGGATGCCTTCTGCCAGCAGGCTCCATGTCTCAACTGATGACATGGAAACTATTTCTGTAAGCCAGGGAGGTAATAAAGGGGAGGAAGAGAGACACGGTTAGGAGTGGGAGTTTAAATGCGGGGCCAGGAGGAGACTGGAACTGGACACTGGAAGGGTAGGGGAAAGAACATACTGTAGAGCAGGGAAAGATCTGAGAAGGAGCAGGGGAGAACTGACTGGGCAAAGAACTGGGGCCAGGATATTGAGATTTGATGAGAAGGCTAAGGAGGAAGAGTGGTAATAAGAACAAGGGCAAATGTGGCATGTGATGAGGGATGGAGGAGAAGGCGAAGGCGAAGGCAGCTGGGACCAGAAGGACTTAGGAAACAGAGAGGAAAGAGCCAGGAAGTGAGTAGGTGAGGGGAGACTTGGAACAGTTGGGCATAGAAGCCTGTAGCCAGGAGGAAGGAGGGAGAGGATGGGGAGTCTGAAGGAGTGAGGTGAGGACTTACTGGGCAAAGAGACAGAGGTTAGGACCACAAAAAATCTGTGCATTCAGAACAGGTCCCTTCAGAATCTGAAATGTAACCACCAATCATTGTGTCTCACTTGCTATTGAGATTGGATATCCTTGAGTCTCTCTTCTTGCTATTAAGCAAATATCTGTGAAACCAATAGACAAAAGGTCACATCTTCCTCTAGTGCTACACATAGAAGACAACATATTACTGCTGTTGAACCTGTTAGCTCAAGTGACAGAGGTATAGGTGTTCCAAACTTGCTGATGAAGCATAAAGGTATCAAATGATGCCACTTGATGGCATTTTGAGTTGGCTTGCCTCTTTTAAAAATCTAGGAAATGAGATGCAAACTGTGCTAAAAGAACATGATTGTAGTTGCAATATTAGTTAAAGTTAAAGTTAGTAAGCACCTGTTTTCACCTGGAGCCTATTGACCTTAGTGGAACTCTGCATGCAATAGCTTGGCTTTACAGGTATGATTTCTGACAAAGTTTTCACTATTGCTGCTGTCACAGCGGGCTCCACCAGGGAGGGCCGTGATCTCCCTGAGGTCCCTCTTGCCGCGATTAGGTCGGCCCAAGGGACCCTCAAATTCTCGTCCGCCACGTCTTGGTCTTAAATATATATGGGAGGCTGCCTTGTATGTCCTTGGGCACGGCGTATTGGGACCTCTGTCCCCGTGACCTTCCGGACTCTACATGGTCTTCTGGTATACTGGGTGCTCCCCAGGCACCCTAGCCTTAAGGTGTGGCTCCGACCAACCCCTAATACCATGCCCCAAGCCTCGCAGATGTACCGGATGTTGGTTTGTCAAAAATCAAGCTTGCCCGCTCTCTTGGGCCTTCTCAGTGAATCTTTATACTAGTGCCCCTCCTGGGCTCTCTCCGTGCCCTCTCTGGGCTCTCTCTAATGCACTACCCCTCCTTTGGGGCTCTTGATGCCCACTCTGGGCCTTCTCCAAAGTGTCACTGCTCTCTGGGGTCTCGGTGCCCCTTCCAGGCCTCCACTAAAAGTACTGTCCCACTCAGGGACCCTCTAGCGAGCCTCCAGCCTTTTAGGCCCACCGCACGGCTACCCTTTCTTTTGCCGGGAGTTCTGTGCTGCTATCTCCTTTGACTGGGGACCACCGCAGCAGCTTGCTCTTCTCTGGGTGCACTGTGCTGCTAACCCCTTTTCTCCGGGGTCCACCGCAGCACCCTGCACCTGGCTGAGGTCTGTCGCCGTACTAGCCTGCGACCGGACTCGCTACGCCCCTCGTGGGCTTCTCAAAGTGCTGTCTCTCGTGGGCTCGTTGTGCCCGTACTAGGGCTCCTCAAAATGCTGCCCCCTTCTAGGACTTCACACACGCTGCCCCTCATGGGCTCCTTAAAATACTGCCCCCCTGTCTAGGGCTCCTAATGCCCATGCCTGGACCCTTCTAATGCCCCTCTCTGGGCCCAGGGTCTCCGCACCCCGCATTGCTGCGCCCGCTCTGGCGCTAGACTGCGCCTTCCCTGGTGCTACAGCCCCACACCCTGTGGGTCCCTATGAGGCCTCCTCCAATCCCTGGTAGCCTCACCCAAACCATCAGTATAATACAAACACTAAAGCAAACGCAAGCCTCTGGCTATAACTTAAACATAAGGCACCTGGCCATAACAACATAAGCCTCCTGGCTACAACTCAATGTCACTGCTCCAACCTCTGGAGCTCTTGTGAGCTGCACTCACACTCTGTCTCCCAGAGCTCCTGCCCCTCAGGCTGCTGGCAGGGAACTCCCAGCCTGGTTCTGGCTCTGGGCTTTATACGAGCCAGGCCCTGCCCCTTAGGGTCAGTTGACCCCCGTTCGTTGCCCTAGCAACTCACAACTGGGCTCATTATCACACTGCTGGGGCTTTCCCCAGCAGCCTCCACACACTAGAAGGGGGGCAGCGAGGTGCACTGCGACACTGCTTACAATGAGCAAGCACTCTGAACTCCAGAGTGGCTTTCAGATTGAACATGAAGCTTCTGCTACAAAACCAGAAATCCTACCATTTGGCTTAAAGGAGAATCTTCTTTACAAATACAGAGCCATCAAATCCACATACATTTTTTACAAATCACAGAAAAATTCAAGATCCCAGCCTCCCTGAATCTGGCAGTCCAAATCTATCTGTTTCCATTATAGGAACACATTGAATTTGCTGTTTGGAGTCTGGATGAAAAGCAATATATAATATTTAGGTATTATTATTTTATTATAGTACTGCTCGGTAGGTAACCATAAAAGTATGGGAGCCAAGTTATTTATATTGGTGCTGCTGTCATGAGTAGCATGACAACGGTCTTGCTTTTCTTAGTTCCTTTTGCACACCTGGCAAGTCCAGGAACTGAAACATAATGTCTTTGATTTACTTGGCTTACTACCAAGAGCTCATAAAAAGACAATGACGTATCCTACAGTGCTTTGTTCATACCAACATTTGAGCCAACAGCAGGGATAATGGATTACATGTCCAGCTCTCTTTTTCTCTGTATTTCTATAATTCAGTTAATCTCTACCCATGTAGAACTATTTTCATTTTGCTTTCATTATTAACCAGAACGACACTGATGTGCCAGTGTACAAACTCATGTGCAAAGGATGGCACAGCATATGTATGTACAATTTATGGGATGTGCTGAGATGGAACAAGAGCTTGAACATGTGGAAAATTTCCATCACATGCTCTCACTTTAGCTCTTCTGTGAGACTGACTACACCAGGACTGTTTCTTTTCATTCTTATGACACACAAACATGAAGATATATATTTAAAACTGGTACATTTGATTAATTTCCACTTCATAATCCCCCAGAGCCTCTTCTGCACAAGTGCGGTGTGCTAAAACTCTCAATTCAGTGTTAAATTTCACTCTCTGGTTGTACTGCTATCTAGTTGCATGACTCTGTCAGGTCTCAGGCTTTGGGACGTGTCTTCCCTTCTAGCCTCCACTGTTCCTGTTTCAAATAATATTTAATATATCTTAACTGATCTCTCCCTCTCCTCGCTGCATGTTATCTGGAGTCCAAGCACTCAGAAATGCTGAGGAATGCTCTCTGCTGCTTCTGCAGTGCATCCTCTAAATGGACTGGTGCCCCAGTGCAGAAATATTAACTGGCTGCTTGAGAGCAAGACCAGACCAGCATGCTGAGTGATGATGTCAGCAGCACCTAGGTGAACTGTCTGCTGGTGAATGGAGCCTTGGGCCAGCATGTTGCTTGCAAGTCCACAGGGTCTTGTTGACCTGAGTTAGAACTGATGCCAAACCCTTTCTTATAGTTCTATTTTTCTCCTTTTTCCAAAGCTGAGGAATGAAAATTCAGCTTGTTTTGCATAATTCTTCAGCAGTAAATTACCAGTTTTTTTAACTCTAAGTTTTGATGACTCAAGTCTGTTGCCCTCTCCTTTTTTAGCACAGGACTGAATTACCTGACGGTTTTCAATATCACTTTTTTTTAAGAATTGCCGTATCTTGCTCTGACATATGGTTTTTACTTTAAACATAAAATGCTGCTCAACAGGCAGCTGGTGAGGTGCCAGAACACATGCTATTTCAAAACACAAAATCCTAGAAGACATTAATTCCCAATAGAAAGGTTCCTTACATGCAGCTGTAGAATAGCTGTAAAGTTTTGGGGGAAAAAAATCAGCTAGCACGGTGAGATCATTAAAGTAATTTTGATTAGTTTCTTGTGTCTGACTGCAGAATATCCCAAACAATGACTGATGAAGTTTTTCTTAAAATTGTATCTATATGTACTTAAACAAGTAATAATAATTAATGAGTCAGAGGAAGAGTTGGGGAAAGTGTCTCTATATTGCCACTGCTCTCTCTCAACTAGATTATTTGGACAGAATTTAAAACAAATAGGTTACAGCAAGGTAAATGGTTTGACAAGAGGTTTGGTCCACAGTTTGAAATCTGGGTGAAAGCAAAAAATATGTATGTTAAATAGGAAAGTAAGAAATTTAAAGCTAGCAAAGTAACCAAAAATATGCCCATAATCGTCTTTGATTTTTATCCCCCTTGAGTGCTGCAGGAGAATGTATGTATTGTGAAATAAAGGAAAAATACGTTTGTTCCTCAGCAAAGAAACTGCAATTATATCAGGCTAATGTAGTTTGTGGTTGTACACACACACTCATTTTTTCCTGAGGGAAATCTGTCCTGCTGCTGCTTGTACCGTACCTATTGCCCATTCTCTGAAGTCCACTTCTCTTTACTACTAGGTAATTTGCAAGTCATTTAGCCAACATTTGTGCACTTAAGGATGAAGATTTAGCTTCTGAGAACTCAATGTTGATATTCACAACAGTGTATGCTGGCAATTGACCATCCTATAAGATCTGGGACGTGTGGACTGTGGGCTTTTGTAGTAATGAAGTTGTTTATTCAGCTTAACAAATTTCTATTTAATTTTTTAAACTAATGAGGGATAAATAAGACCATTTATGGAAAGTGTGTCTTTTTTTTCTATTCCATTTGTAAATAAAAACATGCTTTTTGGATGGTAAACATCACAACATTTATAGTGTATTATTTTGCTGTAAAGTTTCCTACGGACAATAATGCCTGTGCTTAGTATAAAAACCAGGACCCACATAGAAGCAAAGGCACTCAGCATCATTTTCATAGAGGAGAATGCTCACAAGGATTGTATAGACCATTCTAGTGGCATCCACTCATTTCAGCTGTGTATCAGACATGATTTCAAAAACTGATGTAGCTACAATCAAGGGAAATTTTTGACTCTGTTCCACTACTTTGACATCACTTGGGCATTGGAAAGTAGTGAAAAACTAGAAGACTTTCCTTTGATCTCACAGACTGTCTGGCACGTCTCTCTCCTTAAGGCTCTGATGCCGAAGTATATATTTTATTAACTCACATACCACATGTACCTTTTTCCCAAAAATCAGTCCCCCATAGTTGGAATGAGTGTCTTAAGCAAAGAAAATTATTTTCTGACCATGGTAGAAGCACTGTGCTTTGATTCATGCTTCACAGTGCAGCAGCAAGGTTTTTGCTATTCAGGCAGCTGAGGGAGTCATTTGACTTAATGGTTCATTGTTCTTCACTCCAGAAGGGTTAACCAGGGTCTCTCCTTTTTAATGGTCTCGATGTTCTACTGATCAAGGTAACCTTTCTTAGGGCAGTGTTCTGTTTGCTAGCTGCTCATGATTTCTCATCTGTTTCAAAGCCCTGGAAACTGTTTAGGTCTTTTCACAATCATAGGTCTAGCCATAGAGACTAATCTTTAGCAGCAGCTAGGGTTTCAGCTTTTAGTTTATCAGGAAAGGGAGGGTGAGTCAGCTGAAGATTAGACTCTGTCCCTGTTGTATGCATCCTTAACTCTGGAAAATTCTTTTTTCCTTCTTTCTACATATCACCCTGGTTGAGAATCGCCTTCATTTTTGCTTTGTCATATTTACGTTTTGAATAGAGATTGGAAAAGAAGATGATCATCATGGGCACAGTGACAACCCAAATGAAAAGATTCAAGGATGAGTTTTCTGTCTCTGTTCCTAACTGGATTCTAGAACTTCTCAGCTCCTCCTATTAGACAAGAGCATGTCAGTGTTTTGAAAGATTTGAATCCCACTGGTCAATATGAGGGAGAAGAGGCAGTAAAAATGGCCGGGTAGTTCTTGTCTCTTGTAGAGAAAAGCTGGTTCTTTGTCATGTGACAACAAACATTGCTTTTTGTTAATTCATTGAAGGCTGCAAATACACTTTACGGTATAGTATTTTTTAAGATTAAATGTAGACAAATAAAACTTCAGTTTTCCATAGAGAAACAAACCAAATCATGTTTTTTATAATGCTTCAGGTCTTGATAAATTTGATAGTTAAGTTTCTGATTAGCAGGGCCAGTGTTTGTCTTTAAAATCTCTGCCATAAAGTATCATGTAGTAATTAAAATTGTAGCACTTGTTCCTTCTCTCTTATACAGGTTCCCTTGCTTTACGCTGTACATGTGTTCCTGGAAAAAGGCACATAACTCAAATTCACACAAAGGGAACCCACTTTACAATGCAACAATAGGGATACATTCCAAGACCTCGACTGTACTGACCCCCAGACCCATTTCTACCACTTTTACAAACCAATTTTGATACTCACCAACAGCAGACAGTACACACAAGCACAGGATGGTGGTGGACGTTTAGTTGGTGTGAAGAGAGGGTGGTGAAGGGTGTTAGTATTAGTGAAGGTCTCTTGCACTTTGATGGACCAGGGAGAGGGGTAGGAGATAAGCTAGTGGGATGCTTAGAAGCCATAATGGGGTGGGGTGGCAACTACAGGAACACGTGTCACAGAAAATGAGCAAGGAGCAAAGATCCACACAGGAGACTATATTTTGGTGCATGTCACTCCCACAGTGCATTGCACAAAGCAGCTGACTGCAGGCTTCCACCACACAGATTTCATAAGAGTGAATTTACCTCACAGATAACAAATTGTTGGTATAAAAAGGGTCATAGCACATGAATTCGCACATACAGAACCTGCACAGAGTGAGGGAAACCTGTAATACATTTTTTTAGAGGCAAAAGAATTAAATTTTGAAAGCTTAGAGGAAAAAGTACCAACCATGTTGGACTGGATACAAACTGGTGTTTGAAAATTGTAAATATGACATTGAGGCCATAAAACATTATACGATTTTTTAATACAGAAGGTTTTTAAAAAACCTAATTATTTTACTTAAGCTTTACAAGCTTTACGTGCATTTAAAAAAAGGGGTGTGAAAAATCACAGGTATCTGCTTTCAATAAAACAAACCAGGAAATTTGCAATAAAATCTTAAAAATATGCATGAACAGCAAGTGCTGATATCAACAATGATGTTAAAATACAATAAAAACTTGCACTGTTGTCCAGAAGTTATGTACATCTAGAATACAGCCCTTGGAAATGCTTTGCTACCTATTGCTAGCTTATGCAATAAAGAGTTTCTTTAAATAAGGGACCAACGTCATGTTGTGATTCATATCATAGGACTGCATGGGCACAGAGGTTCTCTTGAATATCATTTTTATTCTAATTGTGCTCACCCAAGGGCAAATCTTCCTGAAATCATCAATACAACAATAGCCTGATTTATCTTATTCAGTGTAGGTGTTGCCCCTTCAGTCAGTAGCATTATACCAGCAAGCAATTTAGAGTTTTAGTCACTGAGAAAATGCCTTTGTCCCGTTATGAGATGTTGAATTTGTTGGTAAGATCGGGAAGAGCAACTTTGTACTTTCTGTACAGCTCATGGATGTGTTTAATTTAGAACTGTTTGCAAACTGACTCAATGTTGGAGAGTGGGTTCACAGCTTCAGTGTTAAGTGTGAAACAGTTACAAGGAAATGCTGTTATTTTCAGTGCATAACAGCAAACTTGCTTAGGGCCTCTTTTCCTCTCAGTCAATGGAGAGACTCTTGTTTCAGTGGAATGGCCATGGGTTTGGGCACCCTCCCGTTAGCTCTTGGGTGCTGGGGAAAGGATGGAGCAAAGAGAAGAAGTAACTTGGACCAACAGATTTTTAAGGAAGATAGCAAATGAGTTCAGTAGTTTTAAGAGGGAAAGAGTTTTTTCCTTGACATGAGTGATCCATTTGGCTTGTTTGTCTCAGCATTTGGATCACTTCTATGGGGCTGCTTTCTAGTAGCATGTTTTACCTGCTCTTTTTTTTTGTTACCTGAATTATTTGCTTATTACTTGGACCCTTACAAGGCTGGATAAATCATATGTGCAGACAGGAAACTCCCCATCATCCTTTGATTCCATGCATCCTCCTCCTCAGTTCCTCCTGGGTTTAAGAACAGATGTTTACATTCTCAAGTAACATTTAATAACTATTTGGTATTAAAAATGGATTGAAAACCACCACCGATATACCATATTTTCTGCAGTGATATATGCTCCCATTTTTTTAATAAATCTTTATCCCAGTATATGGAATATTGGTTTATCTCTAGTCCTCAGACACTATGAACCTACCTGTGATCCCCATTTCTTTTCTTCATGAGTGCCAAAGACAACCTGCATAACGGGTTATGCAGTGAAGTAGCATTTTAGTTGTCTTTCTACTGCTATGCTGCTAGTAAATGTGTGTCCCGAACAGCCAGCCTGGGAAATTGTTACCGTGGTCAAGGGGGCTCTGTGTAAGGTTACCATACAAGAAAATGCCTAGGGTCTCTTTCCTGTTGGTGAAAAATGGATTTCATCATGATACCATTCAAAAGTTTTCAGGGAAAAGACAATTACACTCTACGAACGAAAGGTCCCAAACTAGAGTGAGAGGCCTTGTATTTCCGGTATCCCTTGCTGGTACATTTGAAAATTTCAATGCCACTGAGTTAGTAAACTGGAATATAATGGTGCTCATTGCACAGATTGTGCTGTGCAGGTTGCAACAAACTTGTTTTGTCTTTTCCTTAAAAACTTTAAATTCTAACCATTAGTCTTTTGGAAGAATCAGAGTTGCTTTACAGAGGCTTTCTCTAAGAGCAGCAGGCAGGAAAGTACAAATGGAACAGCTGTAAATGATTCTACCATGAAATAGGTCTTGGCAAGAATCTGAAGTTTACATATGGTCTACAGCTCCCTTCTCTGTGAAGAATTCAGTCTTTCTCTATGCACTTGGTCCACATAGCTTTAGAAGCCCACAATGCACATTCAAAAAGAAATAATGTTTTTTTAAAAAAAGCAGTCCATTTTTTAAAACTTTCATCTAATAAGTCCAACAATCTATAAATGAATATTTATTCCAGCTGACTAAAAAGCAGGCACTTTTCAAAGTCAGCTAGCAAGGAAATAATGAGCAATAAATAAGGGAGCTAATAATGAGAGACAAATGCACTTGATTTTTATATTAGAAAGTGGAGGTAAGACATTATCAGAAAATAAAAATCTTAGCTTAGAGTAGGCCTACATCTCCAACCTCTTCTCTTTCATATTTCTTACTCCCCCAGTCCTTCTGCTTTACAAGTGATGCCATTTTCAACACCCCCTTCATATCTTCCCACTAACACCTGCCTTTTCTATCTGTGCCATTCCCTATGCATGAAATACCTCCTGTGATGACAGCAATCACAATGACCTTAGATCAAGAGGCCAACTGTAAAATAACTGAAGTCCTGTGATCTGTAATTCTATGACTTTGGGGGAAAATCCAGAATCTTTTACCCAAAGTTATCCCAAGAACCTGTATGGACTGGGAACCTTGTTTTGAGAAGGACAGTTTTGTTGCTGTGTTTCAGAATAAAGTGAGGCTGCTTGAGTTTCCTCAAAGTTCTTTGCTGAAATTATTTGCATCTATAGAAGGACTGGTGTGAACAGCTAGGAAACTCAAACTAATCTATATAAAGAGAGGGGATCTGTTTTTGGCATGTTTTTCAGTCAAGCACCTGCCCTGGACACTAACTTAGAGAGATCACCACAATGCACCCTGTCCCCCTCTCTGCCAGAGTCTTTGCTATGGAAGACACAGCCCAGCCACAGAAGCTGGGTAGCCCTGTGCCCAGTGGTGTATGGGCTGGAGAGGGGCTGAGCAGAATCACTCCTCCCTAGGATTTGTGCTGTGAGAGATGCAGCTCTTCATCCATTAGCATTAGGTGGAAGGTGAGAGCTAGTGATCAAGGCTCTGGGGAGGCCCTTGGGGAGTCTGCAACAGAGGGCTGTTGCAACACCACAGGCTGTTCCATCCTGCAGCAGGTATGTGAGGAGTTTGCTCTCTAACTTCAGCAGCAGTTGTCACCAGGCTGCAGAGAGCTGGAACAGGTAGGAAACACTGCTCCCCACCTTTGCTCTCCAATACTATGGAACTGCTGGACTCACTAT
Organism: Caiman crocodilus; assembly: GCA_030014935.1. Taxonomy (NCBI): domain Eukaryota; kingdom Metazoa; phylum Chordata; order Crocodylia; family Alligatoridae; genus Caiman; species Caiman crocodilus. The sequence goes on from JAGPOW010001338.1 coordinate 50,773,010, forward strand.
ACCTCTGTATCACATGTTGGTAGGCCCAAATTAAGGGAAAGAACTAGTTTCTTAAACTCGCTGCAGGTTATGAATGTAACAGCAAGTCAACCTCTGTACTACAGTAGTACTTGTTTAAGCCTAAACTCTAAGCCACCATTCTTGCCTCATTTCAGTCCCTTCTGAAGAGGAAGTGTTGCCGTTAGTATGAGTGAACTGATTTAAGATGTTAAATGAACATGAAGAAGCCCATATAATCTATGTAAGTCACGATCAGATTCCTGTAACATTGTCTTCCCTTCTTGTTTGTTCTTTTACAATTATGTAGACAGGAGAGTGAATTCTTTCTTTCTTCCTTGAGGGAAAATGAGGAAAATGTGAGAACATTTTCTGACATCTGAAAGTTAAAGAATATTAATTTTTGAAGTATTCTGGCCTTTACTTGTGGCATAAATTGCTGTGGTAGACTGGGTTATAGAAAAAGATCAAAGAAACACCTTGATACTGTATAGCTGTAATGGTAGCTGTACTACTTAGTCCTCTACCATGCATTGAAACGTTTTCCCTTGCCTCTCTTCCTGGGTTTCCTGTATCATGTATTGATGGAATAATAACTACTGTATTTCACTGTGTATAAGTTGAGTTTTGAAGCCCAATTTTTAACTCTTAAAATTCAACCTCAACCTATACACCATATCACTGTGCCTTGCAAGTGGCAATGAGTTCAGCATTTGACATATACTGTCCCCTGAGCACCCTCACTGCGGGCTGGGCATCTGAAGGGTGGACATATGCTATAGTGCCACTCGCAGGGGACAGGCCTGGGTTCAGTGCTCAGCTGGCATGTCCCCATCTCCTGTGAGTGGTGCAGCCTGGGCTGTACCAGATGAGTGCCGAGCCCAGCACTGCTTGCAGGGTGTGGGCCTGGCCCTGTCTGCTGCGAGCTGACTTATGTAAGCTTGTATTCCCCTGACTTTTTCTTGTCTTCCCCCGTTGCCTTTCTATCACATCTGTTGGACATGTGGTATGGTCTTTGAGTCCCATGTACCTCTCACAGCTTCATTAAATGTTGTGAAACAGAGCCTGAGCTTGGGGATACCATCATGTTTCTTTTAAAACAGAGGTTGCCAAACTGTGGTATGTGTGGTCCTGGTGATATGCAAGAAGTCTCTGTGGGTATGCAGAAAAAATTGTGTAATGGCAGATTTAATTTTCATTATAATAATTGGCATTTAAGGGGTTAAATTATAAAACGTGCTGGTGGGGTATGTGGGCAGCTGGTAAATCTGGAAGTGAGTATGCAGTAAGAAGGTTTGGGAACCTCTGTTTTAAAAAGCAGTGTTTAGTCTGGCATTTTCTGATGATTGAATAAGCAGGTGTGTGGAGTTTGCTGGCACATGGAGGTGGTTTATGATGGAGTCTCAGGTGCATTTTTATAGAGAAGAAGTGGTAAGTTATATACATTCTTTTCAGCATGCTTTGTTCAATAAAATTCTTCCTCAGTATAATTTGACTAGCCATTTTATAATTATGTTTATGTTGACTTGATATTTGCAGATCTCCCTTTCATCCAAGGATCATACATCATTCAATACACCTATTACAAACTAGATATGGAATTTAATTCATCTGTCACAGAGCTCATCACTGAAGCACAGTCAATGCTAGGGTGGCACAGATCATCCTTAATAGGATGCAACAGCACTGTATACAATTCTGGGACAGGAATTGAAGAATTTTAACCCATTTCAATTAAGGGGGAGTCTTTCAGTAAACAGAATATGAGTCTACTTGAATTTAGCCTTGATTACAATTACAAAAAGTTCCATTATAGTTTGAAAACCCATGGATGGTCCAACTTTGGCTTTAAGAAATGGCCGAACTACCTGACCAGTTATTAAGTTAAAATGTCATTGCCATGTTTATATTAGTTGATTGTGATCTGTCAGTATATTTGATTGATATTGATAGTGGATATTGCAGCTTTTTCTGGCCTTCAGAAAAATTGCACAAGTCAACTTGATTAGCAGTAGCCACATTTGCCTGATTATGGCATGATTCACATGGTGTAATTCAGAAACAGTTCACATTCCTACAACAGAACTAACTAGATACGTGTGAAAATGCATTAAACTAACATTTAGCTTTCAAAAACAGAAGTGATCAGACAATGCATTTCAGTTGATAAAAGGAGACATGGCACAAACTGAGCAGTTTGCACCCACACCTGAATTCAGATATGGATTCTTTATAATTTTGTTCTATTCTACATAGGTTCTTATATCATGCTTATGGCTGAAATAATAGTGCATTAAGCAATGGGGATAACATCTATCATATGTTTGTTCTTTCATCCTCTCCATAGGAGAGCTGTGCAATGGAATGTCATATTTTGGTGGGACACTAGCTTTTGTACTTTTTCTCTTTACTTTTGAGGGACATCTTTATTTTGGGAACTGTACATTTACTACAGAATCCAGAATGAAATTTAGTGGTTCATACATTTGTCTAGTTAAAGCTTTAAGTAGTTGTTTCTATCAAGTTCAGGAGGGAAAGTTTCTTGGAAAGGTCCAGAATATGTTATGGAAACCACCAGATATATTGTCCCCTGTGGAGGGCCCTACTATTCTTTTATTGCAACTATTATGCAAAGTTGAGCTCAAAACAAGTTTTCAATGTGCTGTTATTAAAACAGAACAAATCAATCAGGATTCCTACAGTGAACAGACAACTGTAGCCAGAATTTGAACCCAAATAAAAATAAATTGAGCTCTAGTAAAGCTTAATGCTAATGTCTGTGTCATAAAATCAAACAAAGTAAAATGGAGTATAGCTATTTCTTATAGGGAAAATGGCCGAGCTCAAATCAACATGCGACAACAACTACACCCCGCCC
>JAGPOW010001338.1:50775984-50799789 GCA_030014935.1 Caiman crocodilus
TAGGGTCAGGCACTCTGTAAGTAGTCAGTTCTTCAATAAACACCTTATATTATCAACCTGCCTCTCGACCTATTTAACCTGTCACGAACGCAACTCAGTCTGAACTAATCCTGAAAGTTCACAAGCCTAATGGTCTGGTATTTTTTCTTGTGTGCCTTGCACTGTATCTTTTTCATAACAAATTTGGAGACTCCTGAAGCCTTTAGTTTATCTCAGGGGTAGGCTATATTTTTGACCAGAGTGCCAAAAAAACCACAATGTCTACCTTGTAAGGTGCCAAAGCGCTGGCAGGCCAGAAAAACAAAATTGGTACAGGGGGTACATGGCAGGATACACTGCATATTAATATCATTCATAATAATAAATATTGCTTTTTTACAGTAAATACCATGTTTTCTAAAAATTCTAAACCTGGTGAGAATAAATAAAACTTAGTATACTACCTATGTTCTCGTATATTCTTTTTTCCTTAAGTATGTTGTGATGAAAGAGAGAGAAGTGAAAAAGAAGAGAGATAAAGAGAGAGAAAGACAAAAAGAGAAGAGAAAGAGAAAAAAGAAGAGAGACAAGAGAAAGAAAAAAGGAAAAGAGGGGAGAGAAGAAAAAAGAAGAAAAGAAAAAAGAGAGAGAAAAAAAGTAAAAAGAGAAAGGGTGTGTTCCTTGCTGTCCACATGTCTCACTGCTACTGGCTGCAGCATGGACCTGCTGGACAAGGGCAGTGTCCGATGGAAGGAGGCAACAACACCCCAGCAGCAGCTGCCAGGGTCGGGGTGCTTGGGCCTCCCTGATGTGGGGAGAGCCCAGGCCCAAGGCTAGGAGGGGGGGTCTGGCCAGGGGTTGGGCAGACAGATGCCCCATCCCACCTGGGTGAGGGCAGCACTGAGTGCTGGGGCTAGGTGCTCAGGGCAGGGCCTAGGCAGGGGGGAAGATGCTGTGGGCAAGCCGGCCCTGTCAGGCACTTGAAAAAGCAGCAGCTGAAAGAGACCGGGGCTGGATAGGGAACATGAGCTGCCCTGGGGCTCTGCAGACTCAGGCCACAGTGGGCAGGTGGGCAGGGACACCCAGCAGCACCCAAGGTGGGGCCTGGTCCACACAGCTCCACAGGAATGAGCTGCAGCTGCCCTACCCGCAAGGGGATACTGCCTGGTGCAGTACAGCGGGCTTAGGTGGCTCCCAATTTGGCCTCCCTATGTGCTGGGCAAAAAGCGAGCAGGGTAGAGCCACCCTCAGTGTGGGGAACAGATGCCACAGGCAGTGCTTGGGGCTCAGCTGCCCAGGAGCCTCCACTGCCGTGGCCCTCTGTAGTGCCTGCCAGGGCTTCAGTCCTGCCCCTGCCTGTCCCAGGTGCCTGCAGTGGTTCGGTTCGGGATTGAGAGAGAGGTCGGGGTGAAAAGGTAAGAAAGGTTTATTGATCTAACAAAGATGTAATTACACAAAGCTGAACAAGACAACAAAGACATACAGTAAATCTCCAAGTTGGCAATTTGTCGGCAGCCCCCTTTTATGCCTGGTATACAACAAGCCTCTTGAAATCCAGCAAAGTCAGGTGTCCCCAGTCTATGCTGTCCAAAGGGGTACCAGGAAAAACCCTAGTATTCAGTCTTCGAGCTTCTCAGGAACCACTGCTCTGCTGAATCTAGGTCTGTGGCTTATCTTTCACAAAGATAGCTTCCTTTTCCATGCCGATTTCCTTCAGCTAATTTCTGGATGCACTAGCAAATTTATAGATTTTTTTTTGAGCTAGCTGTTGGCTTGCAGTCAATTATTGTTCTACACTGCAAACTTTCTTTATATGACCAACCAATAGCAGTACAAGCCTTTGTGTTTTCCTTATATGATTAATTTTAGCTGCGCCATCGCTAATGAAGCTGGCTTTAAACTATGGCAAAATGCATTAATAAAATACAGGAAATGGCTTCCTGTTACACTCTTTCTTCTAGCTATAAGCTTTCCGCAATGCATAGATAAGCAACAGAAAACCCCGTTTAACTCTCTGAACGCTGGTTTAGCTGTCGCAGCATGCCTCAGCAAGCACTCGTTTAATCAGACACTATTTGTTGTCAAGAGATATGACCAAGTCACTGCCACAACTCACACCCACAGCTCTGCTCCAGGGGTCGGGCCCAGGGAGGAGGGGGGTGCAGCCTGGGCCAGGGGGTGGGGTCACTGTCCCTGCCTGTGTTCTTCTGACTCCACCCCTGCTGTCTGCCATGGAGCCAGGGCACCTGGCTGCTCCAGAGAGCCTGAAGTAGCAACTTAAAAAAAAGGTTTTAAAACAATTTCCTCACACACTTCCTGGTGTGCCGAGGTAAAAGTCTCCACATGCCACTAACTGGCATGCATGCTGGGCATTGCTTATCCCTGGTCTATCTGTTCAAAAGGCAGTTCTTCACCACAGGGCACTCCACTTCTTCAGGGCTTCACTAATCTTTTCCATGCTGTGAGCTCACAGCTAGCTCAGCTGGTTCTCCTGAATTAAGACCCAGAAACTTTTGAGGAGTTACCCATAAGCACTTCAAAGGAAGTTTTGATTTGTAGAGCTTCATAGGAAGCCTCACTGGATTCAGGACAAGGGGTTTCAAAACACACCTGGCATCTGGGGAGGACTGTTTGCAACTGCCTATGAAATCAGCTTTGTTGAAACTCTGGAAATAGGGCATATGAGTTCAGCTCCTCAGCAGGTCTTTAGCTCATGGCCTTCTGATTGTCAAGGGATGCCAGTCTCCAAAGATATGATAGATGCAATGTAGACTGTACAATAATTATCAACGTACCCAATGGTTGGAAAGAAAATATTCCAAGTTTGGTAAATGTGCGTGTACCAGGGGTGCAGACAGAAGAGCAGCTCCCAGCTATAACTCAGAAGGTTTTCTGCCATGTTTTCCAAGTTACAACATTACCGCAAACCAAACAGAAGTTCAGTGTTGGGGGGGGGGAAATCTACCTACCAGCTTAGAGCCTGCAGCCAGGTTCCCATAGCAACAGACAGGCTCTCTTTCAGTGCTCATTGTTTTCAGAATGGGAGGGGGAAAAGACAGTGGAAGGAGCTTGTTCTTGGGGCTCAAATACATCTGCCCCACCCTCCAATGTGAGACTGAAAAAACCCCAGACTGCACTTCCTCCTTCTCCTTTCCCCACTCCCATTCTGAAAACAGTGACAGGCTGGGAGCTCTGCAGATGCAAGTTACAGAAGAGGCTACATTTTGAAAGGATTTTATCTAATACCTCCTGTAATGAAGGGTCTGATTTTCACTTAATCATCCCTTTTTAAGCTGTTTGCAATCGTGCACTTCTGTTTGGTCACAGCTATAAGCTGCTTTCTGTGACCAGATTGGATAAAAATTGTCACTTGTGTCTAAACCTTCAATGTATTGTGGGATCAGTACTGATCTTACTGAGAGAACTGGCAAATCTACAATCAATTTCAGTAGGACCCAGATCTGGCCCTATATAAAGCTGATGCAGAAGAATATCTTATGCATAAGGGGTTTAAATACTTTATTCAACCCTTGAACAGTTGCATTCAAATGCTTAAAGGGTCATGCTTGGCTGCACAAGCCATAGATTTTCCATTGTTTTTACTGAAATTAAAAATTAGCACAAAAACGTATCCATAAGGAAAATTTTTAAATGTCCTTCCATCCTTAATAGACTTGTGCTCTGATGCTTTGGACCTTAGTCTGAGTTTAAAGGTAACACAGTACAAAACACTGATTCTATAGTCGGCCTGGAAGGCCTCACACTGACACATCACCACTGAGGAGGAAGCATATGGTAATGGAAGGACCCGTTTCAAATTTCATTTACCAAAGAATACAAAATCCTGTTAACCGAAATCAACCTTCCCCTCTGCTTCACTGAGTCTCCAAAATAAGTTGTTATTGACATTTTTCTCCAACAAAACAGAGTGAAATCATTGCAATGTCAGATCCTTGGCAGTAAGGAAGTCCAGGACACAGGCATGTTAGGTTTTGTCTGTCTACTACAGCCTGGGGTTGCTGCCTCATGAGCTCGCATTCTAATTAGGAGAGAGGCTGGAAGTCTAATACCAACTTCATTTCAAAATCATTCTATGTTACAAGGCACAGTACAACATCATGATGTGCTCTGAGCGCAGAGGTGGTTAGTCAGCAAGTCCATTCATTGTATCTGACAAAGCACTTTGCTGCCTATGAAAGCTCATTCTCCTCTGAACTAAATATCAGTTGCCACCCTGCCAGTTACAAAACAACATTTCTGAGCCACCAAGGGAGATAACAGTCTACTATTACCAAAACTGCCTGTTACTGTAATGAAAAAATCATTAATGCTTTCTGCATCAGATGTGCTGTTCCTAAATGAGCATTGTAATTAGCTGCCTTTTTTTTAAGGGAAGTGGAAAGCCTCTATGGGTATTATGGGAGCTGGTGTGTGTCTGAGAGAGCATGCTTTTCTTCTGTTTAAGGTTTTGTACACAATCTACCACAGAAAGCATGGTAGAAATAATTATTCTGTTGAATTGGTAAAGTAGCATGGCCAGCAAGCCAATAACAGGAAATGTTTGTGGAGTTGCTTGTTAAAGAGGTAAATGCTAAGGTTAAAGAAAAGTTTTAAGAGTCCTGTCTGTGTTGCTGGCAGCCTGTTTCCAGACACAGATTTAGCCAGTTAGCATACTGTTTACAATACATCTGGTAAGTACATCAGGGGAGAAGAGAAAAAACCCCCACAACTTTAATGTAGCTATGCACAGAACTGATTCTTCATTTCTCTTTTCAAAGGGAACTAGATTCTCAGCTTGTGTACAGTGGGGAAGTCCGTTGGTTTTCCTGGAGTATGATTATATACAAATATAACACTATTTGAGGATGTCTCCCAAAGATTACCCATGTTTGAATATTCTGGAAACCATGGCATATGAGCATTCTTTTCAAACAACAGAGGTAATAGCCTGGTAATGATGACTTCCTACAGTGGATGCCATAGCATGGACTGCAGTGAAATTGGGATTTAAATTGGCTTTAATTCAGAGGCAGCCCATCTTTTCAATCCAGTGATGGATGCTTTCATTGGGGAACTATGAAGAGCAGCTTTGGAAGGGAGCATCAAGTGTATCAGAGTGACTGGCACTGTCTATTTTTCCATTTCCATTTCCACTTCAGCCTGGTAGAACCTCACAGTAAATAACATACATGAGGATTTCATTTTACAAAAGGCTGTCTCATTTGAACAGTGATTATGTTGTTCTGTAATTGATAAATACTGGCAGATTATAAGCAATGGGGATCAGCCGGTTGCAGGACTGAAGTTAAATGAGTTCTGCAGATAGGAATTTAAAAATCACGAGCCAGACTAAATCATTATTTGAAAGAAGGATAAAAATCAGGTGGCACTGAACCACAAATTAACTGAGCTGGGATCCTGAGATCTTTAATAATAAATATATGTTGCTATATGCTCCATAGAAAGTTTCTGATTTAAGCTTTTAATCAGTAAACACAAATAAGGATATGTAAATGGCTACTTGAGTTACATTGACTTTGTTTATATGTGCAATGTCGCTGCCCAGTGGTTTGTTCCAAAACATAAATTCATGCTGAGTATTTTAAATCCTCCCACCTGCCTGGGTGGACTTGGAGAAACATTGGATTGGGTGCCTCTGAGTTGGGGCAGCACCCAGCCAGTAAGCAGGTCACCCAGGCTTCCAGCACTCTGTGCACCATCCCCACTGCCTTCTCTCATTCCCAGCAAACCCAGCCACCCTCTTGCTACCTTCCCACACTGCCCCAGGCACAAGCCAGCCCATTCCTAGGTAGCCTCTGGTGTCTTGGCAGTTGCAGGAGCCTGCTAAAGGTAAAAGCAGTGAGAGGCCCAATCGTTTTTTTCTGCAGAGCCTGCCCTCCTCTCCCATGGTTTGGGGTGAGCTGACAGCTTCATCATTGCAATTTGCAATGTTGCAAACTAAACTACATTGGGATGTAGTTTTGTTTGCAATGATGCAAATTCATTTTAAACCCCCAAAACTCTTGCATGTGTACAGTGTGATGCCATTAAGCCACACAAAGTGATATTTTTGTCATGTGTACATGGTAATGGTGTGAAGTGTAGAAGTGCCCTCTGTGATTAAGGATGTCAAAATGCTTTACAGCAGGGTTAGTATTGTCATTTCACAGCTGTGGGCAGTGAGGCACGGCAGGGTGGGGAGGGAATGCTAAGCAACTTTCCCAAGGTATTGGTAAGTCAAAGGCAGAGCTGGGAAGGGAGCCCAGGTTTCCTGACTTCTATCTGTCCCTCCAGAATGTTGTGTGTTAGTTTTTTAAAGGGTCATTGGGTAGGCTTAGCAAGAGTTCCATCATGTTTTAGCAGTGGGATTTGTTGTAAGAACAGCAGGATGTATTTTATTGAACACCCACTTTTAACTGTGCAACAAGAATGATCCAAGGACAATGTTATAACAACAACAACAACAAAGCTGGCTAAGGAAGTTGTGGGATCTGATACTTTGGAGGTTTTCAAAAGAGGCTGGACAGGCATCTGTCAGGGGTGGTTAAGAAACAGCAAATCCTGCATTGCGCAGGGGGTCAAACTAGATGACCTTGAGGTTCCTTCCAGCCTTAGGATTCTGTGATAACATGTTCTTTTCTTTCTGCAAGTGCTGGATGATCACCCAAGCTCTGAAAATCCTGAGAGCTTTTAGGTTTATCAGTGTGTGCACCCAAAATGATAACAGAAAAGCAACAAGAAATGATACCAACTTAATTTACATAATCTGTATTCCACAAACTCTTCTTCATGAATCAAAATTTTTCTTGCCAGTAAATTATAGCACTGCAGAGCGGGCCAACACCAGCTTATTGTGGCATAAAGATGAATCTGAAATGAGAGAGCTCTTGGATAATGAGAACTGTGGCTAAAAGGTATGCTGCATTTTAGTCTTAAAGACTAACAATCACAGATACTAAATTCTTACATTTATCTGGCACGTCCAGATAAGCACACATGCACTTTGCAGTAGCTCAGATCTGTTTGAGGTGCTGCAAACCACACGCAGCACACATGTAAGCATTCACTGTACTGCTAGTTGGAACACAGGCCAAAATTTAATACCAGAAGGCACACATGGCAGCAGCATGTGCCACCAGACCTGGAACCTGGCCATTCAGAGCCATGATCTGGCTGACAGCCAGGCTCCATGCAGCGAGATCAACACCACTGCTGCCCTGGGAGCCAGGTGAGGCTGCTGGGGTCAGCACTTGTGCTGGCCCCAGCCTCCTCTAGTTCCCCTCAGACAAGTTGCCCTGAACCAAATCTCGTGCAAGGACACGTGCAGCAGCAAAAGCAGTGCCACAAATTTGTGCTGCTGCTATTTTTGACATGGCAAACACACACCTTGCATGTGGGAACTTAAGGTGGCCATCACAGAGGACATTCCAGTTTTCTTCTACTCTGTCCTCTACTGATATGAAACCAGACGCCTTTATGTCCTCTATTTTCCTCTTGAAGACAAAAGTAGAGGACATAAAGGCTTCTGGTTTCATATTGATAGAGGACAGAGTACAGCTGGACTGTCCTCTATTAGCCACCCTAGTGGGGATGTACCGATCAGATTTAAAACACTGTTTGCCATGTGACCTGCCTTTATCAACAGGCCCTGTAATGGTATGTGGCAGCCTGCATCTGAATCTGGGTCCAGGCATCCTGTGTAAAGAATAATTGATATGTATCCTTCTCCTAAAGGGCCTTTTGGGATCCAACAGCTGCTTTGTTAGGGATCCTTGGAGGCTACCCCCTGAAGGCTGGTGTAGGAGAGAAAAACAGGAAGTTTTATTCATCTTACTTTCTCAGTTTTCCAAGTGACAGTCTCCAGCTGTTTACATCAACTTTGTTTGCTGAAAAAGGACTCTGTACAGAATCATAAATCACAATCTTTCTTTAAAGTAGCCCTTTGTTGAATTCTGTTGTCATTTTTTTTATTCCGGAGTCATCTCTCTCTTTTCTTCTTTTCCCAAAACAAACATTTCTTACTCAGCTTCCTTTTTCTCTGCAAGAAAACAAACAAACAACACCCCCCACAAAGTGAAGAAAGTGAGACTGGGAGGAAGTAAGTTTGTTTGTCAAAGACAAGAAATGTGAATATGTAATACCAAACTTTGAGACTGTGTCACATGTGACAAGAGAAAACTCACTGGCAACATCTGTTGGCCAGTGTTGAAACAGTGGTCAATATGGGAGGAAGTCTTCCAGTTTTTCTAAAATGAGCAGCATCTCACAGACAATTCCCAGATGCAGACTGCACCTGTCAGTATTCTGAAGCTACCGGGCAAGTTTTTCATGTGGTATTAGTTGCATTTTATTTATTCGTATTCCAGGGAACCGTAACTTCTGTTCCTGAGTGGCAAAATCACATAGATTCTTCTGTACAGACCCTGGCTGCATTTTTGCTGGTTTCCTTTGCTATGAGACTAGAGCAAGCAGAGATTAGGGCCAGAAACTACTTGTACTGCTGGGCCTTTTCTAGTAGTCCTGGTCCCTCGAGCCTGTGAAATTATGGGCTACTGATTGGTTCTCTTTGTGACACTCTGAGGGAAATGGTTAATAAGGTTGTTTCTTCTACCTATCTCTTTCCTCTTATGTCATAAATCATGTGGCATGTGTAGTAGAGCACCTAGGAGGAAGGGTAAGGAACTACTTTTCCCTTTTGTATATTCACTCCCACCACACATTTTCTTTACACTGCAGCAGAAAGTGAGAAAGCATATGATAGTTATAGGCAACAATACATCCGTATTTAATTCTCAATGTTAGATTATAACTTTCCTTGTTTATGACTTCAAAGTGAGCCCTGAATTTATATTTAATGGTAGTATTAGCTCTTTAATGCATCATCCTGTATTTTAATATATCTTAGGATCACATTTATCTTTACTTTACAATGCTATATATATGTGCACAGCAGGTACAGATACAATGCAAGGATTTATGCATCAGACTTTTGTTCATATTATAAATGGTTCAGCTAGCACCACCTATTATTTCCTGATACTTGCTATTATAGCATCTTATAATTCTGCTAAATGTCACCATTTGGGCTGGGTTTGCTTAAGGTTGATGATTTTTTTCTTCCTAAAATGTGTCAGCCAAAACTGCTCAGTCATTGTTAAGAATAACCCTAAGGAAAATAAGATCTAAGGAAAACATTTTTTGAAGAACTATACTCAGAGCAATTCTGGGTTTTTCTGCTTTGAAGAGGGTGGGGGATAGAAGGGCTTTGTGTAAGGGCATGTCTTTTGCCATCACTACAAAATCTACCCAAATTTGACCAAATAATAAATCTATGAAAAAATTCAGTTTGGGCATGCTCAGTTAATCATACTCGGTGGAGATTTATTTGAACTTGGGAGCATGTTTTAGTATCCTACAGATCCTAGTGCTGACTCTAGTTCATGTGGACCTTCCTCACAGAGTGACCGAGGAAGCTTCAGACAAGGGCTACAGGCACCAGGCTAGATTTTGCCTGTAAGTTCTGCTCCCAGCTGCTGATTGCCAGTTCTCTTGATTCTACATTGTATCTTCCAATATCTGATGCTTTTCATGAAGCTTCAGCTCTTGGATTTACTTGATCATTCAAGCATCCCAGACTTAATTAAAAAAAATATGGGTGGCATCTTTATTCCTCACACCTGGAGGATTACACCTGGGAGATTTCTCTGGGACAGAGACAGTGGAAGCGTCCCAGGACCCTGATATCTAATAACTCCTTTACAAGCCTGAGAATGGGGACTGTGCTGGAGAAGCCCAACAGAGAAACCAGTGGAGTGTCTAAAGTCAGAAACAAGAGTGCTGTGACATTATTGGGCCTGGGACATGCAATTATTCATAGTCTATCAAGGTATGTTCACTTTTAAAAACTCAATAGAAAAATAATAGACTAACCTCAACAATGCTTTGCTTTTGCAAAAGTCATGCTGCAGAATCCAGATCTCTCTCAGCATAGAGAGCTCTGACACATTCAGTCTTTCCACTGTCATGTTGGACAGAAACCAAAAACTAAGTACCTGGAAAAATAAATACATGCTTAAGAATGTTTGTTTTTAGTCTGTGAGTGCTTTTGGCAGGCATGTTTCTTGCTATTCCTGCTTTCACATTTTATTGGCTCTCTGCTGCTGTAAACGAATCTGAAAGGGGGAAAGAATTAAGACTAACTAATAAGCATGCAAGCTACAGAAAGGAAATGAAGATGAATAGCTAGTGACCTTGTTCTTTTCATGGACCTTGTTATAAGTTAACAATGGATTTTTCAACTGATAAAATGGCTTTGTTATATCAGATCCCAGTGGTGGAAGTAAACAATAAAGTAGACATGTATTCCAATAAATTTGGGAGGCCAATGCATGCCCAGCAGTCCGTGCATCCTGTCTGTTTTTCTGCATGTTGGAGTCATCTGCAGTAATTTTAAGAGCAGACTTTGGTTAATTGGCCTTTTGGGTGAAATTGAAAGATCTCAGGCCTTTGATGACTGTGCTTGATTCTGAAATAGAGAAAGTGGGAGTGAGATCCCTTAAGCCAAAATGCTATCAAAAGTGGATTTTCACCTCCCAAACTGCATTGCAGCTGATTTCCACTGTGTTATGTGGAGACATTACGACATCTTGTGCACTTTATCTAGATCTTATTCTCCAGCTGTTGTAACAGTAGTTTCTTGTCCTATGTTGAACGAAGACCATAGTCAGATTTATGTCACACTCTGGCCAACAGAATGATAATTAAAAAGTTTGGCACCAGGTGCTGATATCAGTTATGCTCATGTGAATCTAGAGTAATCCCACTGATTTTGGTAGTTACTTCAGCTTTTACACTATTTTGCAAAAAAGGTCAAGGGATAGATTATTGGCTATTAATATAATTTAGTAATAGTTCAGGCAATGTGTTGTGCAGTGTTGTCAAAGCAGTTTCTCTCTAGATTTCCAAAGCCTTTGAGAATTCAACTGCTCCCAGGATTGTGGCTAGACAACAAAGACACAGGGGGGCACATCTACATGAGATGCTACATTGGCATAGTGATAAGCTACGGTGATGTAGCATTGGCAGGCGCAACCTGTAATGCTGAAGCTACTGCACAGTAGGGTTGGAAATGATCCATGCACCACTGGGACCACACAGTAATGGTGGTTACTGCACAGTTGTTAGCACTTGCTGGCAAAGCAAACCAAACTCTGATGTGCATCTACTGATGCATCTCAGGCAAAACCAGGGATGTCATCCTCCCGCTTTACTCACCCTTGGTGAGGCCACAGCTGGAGTACTGCATCTAGTTTTGGGGCCCCCACTTCAGGAGGGATGTGGAGAAGCTTGAGAGAGCAGAGGACAGCCACTCATATGATCCAAGACCTGGAAGGCAGGCCATACGAGGAGAGGCTGAGGGATTTGGGACTCTTCAGTCTGGAAAAAAGAAGGCTCAGGGGGACTTAGTGGCAGCCTACAATTATATAAGAGGGGTACATCAGGACCTTGGAGAACAGCTGTTCACCAGAGCTCCCCAAGGGATAACATGGTCTAACGGCCATAAACTTCAGGAAGGCTGATTTAGACTAGACATAAGAAAAAGTTATTTACAGTGCAAGTGTCCAGGATCTGGAACAGACTTCCCCCAGAGGTGGTGCAAGCACCTACTCTAGGCTCTTTCAAAAAACAGCTGGATACGTTTCTTGCTGGATTCACTTGATCCCAGCTGACTTTCTGCCTATGGCAGGGGGGTGGGCTGGACTTGATGATCCCTTGAGGTCCCTTCCAGCCCCTAATGTCTGTGAATCTATGAAATCTGAACATGAACATAACTTACACAGCTGATATTAAATGACAGTTTGTTTTTAGTAAAATAATTCCACTTTTGTTTTTGGACTGACAGTATGCAAAACAACACATTTAAGTAATAGTGTACTTATAGCACCTTTTCTTTATTTGTATACATTCTGGGCTCTCTTGCTACTTTCACAGCCAATCCTATTTAGATAAGGCCCCAAGTGCTATAAAATTATGAAATGTTCTGCCTAGATAACTCACTTCATTCTCTTGCTGGATATCTTTTCAAAACATCATAGTAAGAGAAGCCTCCAAAATCCTGCCAAATGTCTATATTTCTGTTTTTATTCAACTACATGATATGAAAAGCTTAGGGCTTTATACTGCGAGAAGGAACTCATTAGCTTTAACATGAATGGTGCTTTTCAGAATTGGATGTATTAATAGTAACAATAAAACCAAAATGTTTTCTGTGCCAGTAAGAAAGAAAAAAATAATTGGATGAATATAAAGCAACTGAGAATAATATGGACCTAGAAAAGTACATTAAAATTCTTTTAAATGTGCAATAAGGAATTTGCATGTTAAAATATATGAAAAATGCAATTGCTTAAAGTCTTTATCAGTTTTATTATTTTGCTAGTAGTACCTTATACAGATCTCTTGGCTAGCCTCATTCTTGCACTGTAGAGGTGCATATGCCAAGAAGAGCTGGCCAGGAATGAATTCTGCAGAGCAACTTATTCTCATTCACAGGGAACATTCAGCCTATCTATGATTTGATGATTCATGCATGAATGTGAATTACTCTTCCAAAGACTATTACTATGTGTTCAATATTTTTTAGCAAAAGCACCACTAAACACTTCTTATATAGTGTCTCATGCCTGAGAAAAAAGAAAAAAAAGAAAATAATCTGAGAATAATAGTACAGGAAAGAAAACCTAGTAATTACAAGAACTGAATGTCAGTATTTATTATTTATATTGTGGTAGCCCAAAAAGGCCAGGGCTGTGTTGTGCTAGGCATTATACAAACATAACAAAGATTCATAAGAACTACATTGCAGTTCATTAGTTTGAAGCATTTTGAATGAAAACCAAAGTTGAAGTTAATTAATACATTGTTTAATGAGTGTCATAAAAATCCTATTATATGAACAAGTCTGTTCAAATGGCATTTTAGCACTATAATGAAATGTATTTTATAACCATCTGAATAAATATCTAGTTGGGGAAAGCTGCTATTTATACATGTATGTGATCCCAAAATCCCTGTTTCATTCCATAACTGAAATGCTGAGAACCCCACATCAAGTTTTACCACCTACTTAGTCGCCATTATATATTTGGCAAAAAACTACATCAAAAAAACATTATTAAGGCTGCAGTTATACACTCAAAAGTCAAGAAGTGCCAGATTAAAGATGCACCTGTGACCTTAATTCAACCCCCATTTATGTATGCATTGTGATGCAGTCCTTAATTAACATGACTGGAGAACTTCTCACCAAGCCTGTGCCTTGGAATAAATAGGTGGTGCTAAACGAATGATCTGTTGAACAATATTTTGCTTTAACTGAATTTTTGAATGTGTGCCCTTCTGCAGACTTTGAAACTGAATTCTTCATTTTTGTATGGGCTTTCTGTGTGGTATCAGTCACTATCCTATCTGAATGCTTTATCAATACTAATTTATCTTCCCCAATTTCTGTACGGTTAGGTAGTGGAAGACAAAATGAGGTTGAGAGAGAATAAATTCTAAAAAAGCCATCTTTGAAATGCTTAGGAGCCAATTTTTCAGATGGCTTAGCAATATGTTATGCACTTTGCTCCTCCCCCTTCACATTGACTGCAGTTGAGTTAGTAAGTGCTCAGTATTCCAGAATATCCTACCCAGGATCACAGTTTATGCAGTCTGAAAATGTGGAACATTAGTGACCATATGTGACAAAGTGTAGCGCCAAGTGACTTGACTAAGGGCACTGTCTTGGAGGCATGGATGGAACACAGTTCTATAGAACAGTATTGAGCTGTTCCGCACGAGGGTGTAGTTATATGTTATAATTATCACATGCTAATTCTAAGGGATGTTACTGGTATTTAAATTAGCATATGATGTGAGCAGTTGCACATACAGGATTAATACTCTCTAACATGCACAGGTCAGACCTGCAGCTAGAGAGCTGCTGAGTCTGCTGCATGCCTGCTCTGCTTGCTAGCTCTCTAGCAGAGCATAGATTCCAGGATTGGCCTCTCACTAGCCTGGATTGAGCCCAGGTTTCGAATTACACTCTGACTCTTGGGGTGGGGGGAGGTCTGCGATGGTGGCAGCCAGAAGTTGGAAGGAGTCGCCACCTAAGCCGCTTAGAAAAGGTGTGGGGTGGGCCGGAGGCTCTTGTCTCTTCTGGGGGTGGGGAGCTCAGCACCCCCCCAGCTCCCCTGTCTTTCGAACCCTGATCAGGCCCATATCACCACAACTGATCTGGACTGGGCCCACATGCCCCTAGCTAGGCCCTACAACTGCCAGCAGCTCCCTGCAGGGGAAGGAAAAGAGGACAGGGGGGAGCAAGAGGGCAGGTAAGATGATGCTGGGCAGCTGTGGGGCCTGGCAGAGGTGACATGAGCCTGATCCAGGCACACCGGAAGCTGTTGGACCCACCCACAGCTGCCTGGCAGCTCCCTGGTCACCTGCCCCTCTGATGGATAGCCTAAGAACCTGGCAGCGGAAGCATGGGTTTGATCCAGGTATACATGGAGCTGCCCAGTAGCTCCCTGCCCAACTGCTACGCCACTCCCTGCTGCCTCCCCTTTTCCCTGTCCCGACTTCCTTCCCCTTCCCTCAGCTCTTCTCACTCCAACATCTTGTCCTCTGCCTCTTTTCCCAGACTGTCCCAGGTCCCAGTCTTTCTGAGGCTTCTCATTTATTTTAAGCTTCACATTTCACTCATTTACTGGTTTATTGTTCTAGGTTGGTGGTTACTAACCAGTCAATCGGGATCAACTGGTGGATCCTGGAGCCTCTTGAAGTCAATCCTGGACTGTGGGGACTGAGTGTGCATGCATGTGAGTGCGTGCGCCCTGCCCCCCCAGCCCAGCAGGTCAGTTGGTGGTGGAGGGAAGAGGTGGAGACGTGGGGGGCATGTGCAATGGGGCTTAGAGTGCAAAGCCCAGTCTGCCATGCACAGATCAGGGGGGCATGTGCCCCCCCCATGCAGGGCTGCACCAGCTCAGAAATAGGGCCTGCCCCAGCCCCACTTCCTACATTTCTGGAGCAAGGTGAGCATCAGAGCCATGAGTGGCTCATCCAGAGGGCGTGGGGGCACATGGTCTGAGAGGGCACAGGGGGGTGCATGCCCCTGGATCTGCATTCAGGGTGGGACATGGTGGACTGGGGCTGGAGTAGCACCGGGCTTTTCCTGGCTGGGCTGCACTCAGGCTGGGCAGTTGCAGCAGCAGTGCTGGGAGCAGGGCCCGGGGGGGGGGGGGTCCAGCAGCTTCTGGTGTCCCCACACCATCCCTGCAAAACCTCCGTTTTCTGCTCCCCCCAGCTGTGCAGGGATTGCCCATTCCTCACCACTGCTGGGGGAGGGGAGGGGGCAAATCAAGGCCCCAGTGGTAAGGGAAGGAATGGGGCTAGGGCTGGTGCCTCGATCTGCCCCATCCTCCCACAGCCCTTTCCTCTGCCTCAGAGTAGTGCTAGTGAGTGAAGCGCTGCCCAGCCTATAGGTATGATGTGAGATTCTTTCTACTGAGGTGGAGCACCTTGCATTTCTCTATGTTGAAGGTCACCAGTTTTATATCTGCCCACCTTGTGAGCCTATCTCAGTCAGCCTGTATCCCCAGTCTATTCTCCAATGTAACCGCGCTTCCCCATAGTTTGGTGGGGCAGTCTGCTGAGCCAGTTCACTTCTGACACTTGTATATCTGAGAATGAACCCTTAAGTGGTCTATGCAGTTCTTTGCTATCATATAGTCTTTCATCAGTCACTGTTATCTTACTCATTTGATATTTGTCCAAACTTACAAAAATATACATGAGCTAGAAACAGTTATGAGGTTATGAAATAACTAATGGAGTTTTATAATCTTCTCTTGTATCCTTCTGATGTATTTAATAACCTTCAGGGCATTTTGTAAGAGTCCTTCATTTTCCAGGGCATTTCCAGTGAGAATGGAAGGTTGATTGGGATTAGAGAGGATGATTGGGAAATGGTATAGTCTTTTTAGAGATTGTTTTAAAATTTCTTTTGAACATGTAGATGTGGTCATTGCCCCTGTTCTAACTGAAGTTGTATCTAGAAAAGCCCTGGTGTAAGCAATGTGTAAATCACTTGTATGTCTACTGTTACCAAAGACCTCCAAACTGCAGACTGCTTGTGTGATATTTTTACATTTGCATATTAGATGCATTTAATAAGTAACTTTAGGAAAACTACATTGTGAATTAGCCCCTGTTCTTCACAGAAAGTCATTCCAGTCACTGAATTCATTACTAAAGCAACAGCTCTCATCAGCAATGAGAATAAATTGGTTCTCTAGCAAAGGTGGGAGGTCTGATGCAGCAGGCTGCTAATTGTGATTCTCCTACTGCTGCCATTTCTTTTGCTTCACTGTCCTCTCTTGGTGCCAATGAATGTTCTTGTGATAAAACCTAGGGATATGTGGTGCCCGGAGGGTGGCTGTTAGTGCATACGTGATAAAAGGGGAACCCAACATTGTATCATTAGGTGTTAAACTGGTAAGTATAAACGTTATTGCTGTATTACAAATATATGTGGGTAGGTTGCTGTGGAAGATTCAAATAGTCTCAGATAGAGGCATTCTGTACAGAGCTTGCCATTTTAGCAAGAGATTGACTAATCCAAGGAACTCAAAATGTTGAAACAATGCATTCCCAGTTAGTTCATAATTACAGTTGCTAAAGGAAAATAAAGATGTACTCAAAAACATTGCTCTCAAGTGATTGAAATAATTGGATTTACTGTAGCTAAAGTGCTTGAAAAATTAACCTCTCTTAATGTAGGATAATACAGAAGAGCCAGATGCCAAATGCTCCATTAACTCCAGCACATTTTTAACTCCTAGTGACTACTGACTCTTTCACAGGATCTGCCTATAAATTATGCTACATTTGCAAAACCAAAGAATGAGGGGAATATATATCATTTATTATTATTATACAATGCAGTAGATATGTGCACAGCAGGTACCGATACAATGCAAGGATTTATGCATCAGACTTTTGTTCATATAATAAGTGGTTCAACTATCACCACCTATTATTTCCTGCTACTTACTTTTATAGTATCTTATAAATCTGCTAAATGTCACCATTTGGGCTGGGTTTGCTTAAGTTTGGTTGATGATTTTTTTCTTCCTAAAGAAGCCCTGGATATATATATCCAGCAAGGAGAACATTTCCCAGCTATTATATAGCAGCTGTCAATTCACATAATCTGTCAGCTTCAAATTCTGTTGATTATTTGGATAGATTCAAATTATGAAATACGTACCTGTAAGTGGCTCTGAATCCCAACTTTTCTGAACAGAGCAGGTTTAGGGTGGACTGTTTGTTTTAGTACATCACTGAGAACTGTCAATTTCTATGTGTGGACACACATCCGTATTTACCCCAAGACAAAGGTTTTCTGATCTGAACCCATCTCTGATTTAATGTTTAAAGTTCAGTAAATGCAGAAAATGATTGAAACAGCAGAGGGCAGCAAGAGACAAAGAAGGTGATTTAAAAAATAAGAGCAAATTCCATTTTCTGACTTTTGTTTTTATAAACGTTTAAATGTAGTTGTTCAAAAAATCTCCATAAATTCTTGCATGTTTTTCATTACCCCAGAGTTCTGTATCACAGTTTAACTAAACTTGATAAACTGTAGGTATAAACTGGATTTAACCTTGGTGTGATCGTCAAAATGCTAAGAGGGAGTTTGGTTTACTAGGTCCCTTGTCTCAGCATAAAAGGAAGATGGATTAGAAAATAAATTGTGCTGAATTTTTTAAATATATAGATATGCTTAGCTCAGTTACAGAGATAACATTGGCATCTTATCATGCTTCTTATAAGGAGTTGAACAAAACTTAAATTAGCTGTGGTTAGCATTCACCACACAGCAACATGTATTATTTCAAGTTTGACCTAATCATTTCTTATGCAGTCTGATGAATTACATTATAATACTTTGAAAAATTCTGAAAAGAAATTAGTGTTTTGAATATGTAATCTATGTATTCCGATAATAATATCAAGCTTCACTTGGAATTTTGAGGTTTTAATAAGAAAGATTTTATATTTTTTTTCAAGCATATCTCATTATCCTTAGAAACTGGCATTCCATTATTTCTCTAGGCACAGATCAGATACAGCCCAGAAGAAGCAAGTTTCCCTATTTCCCTGCCAATACATGCTTTTATCCTGATCTGGAAGGAAAATCTCTATTTGGGATGAGAATTTTCATACCCCATTCAATATTATTCTCTTTGCTGACATTGGACTAAATCAACACTAATAATATATAGTTATAAATGTTTTTAAATAAGAATATCTGTTCCCTAATAGACTGAATTACTTTTTTTTTCTGCTCTACAACATTAATAAGTGTCTCTAAGCAAATAACTTGTCTTCTTTCTCATCTAAAATGTGCCTAACACACTACTGGTGATAAATAGATAGTAGGGCTTTGCGAAGTTCTGACGGGTGTTTTGTTTTGACTTGTTTTGAACTCGAAACAGCAAAATCAAAATTAAATGAAGGGCTTTGAAACAGCCTTGAAATGAAATGAGGACAGTTGAAATGTTTTGAAAGTTTTGGAATGTTTCGAATTTCGAAGCCGCCAGCCAGGTGGTGGGAGACGGGGGAGAGCCAAGGCTGTGCTCTCTGCTGCGCAGCCTTGGCTCTCGCCATCTCCTGCAGCTGGATGTGCTTTGTGGGGCTGGCAGAGCCAATGGGAGCACAGCACTGGCTCAGTCGGCCTTCTTCCACTGGGCTGTGCTCCAATCAGCTCCATCAGCCTCGTGGAGCTCAGCTCAGTGGCAAAAGCCAAGCAGAGCTGGCACTGCACTCCACCTCCTGCCACTGGGCTGAGATCCACAGGGCTGTGAGCCACTGGGAACTGAGCCCAGTAGGGGGGAAGTGCCTCCCACCACCCGGCTCAGTTCCCAGTCAATGGCAGTGCTTTGGGAACTCAGCTGGGCTGGAGGAAGCCTGAGTTCCCAGCTGATTGCAGTGCTGGGGAACTCAGCTGGGCTGAAGGAAGCCCCTCCAGCAGCCTGACTGAGTTCCCAGCCCATCCTAGCACTGAGAAAGCCCCTTCTAGTTCATTAAATCCTAGCACTGGGCTGGAGAAAGCCCCTTCTAGTTCATTAAATACAGTGCTTGAATAAAATTTCCTGTATTGAGCTCCACTAATCTGCATCACAATATAAATGTGGACAGCCACAGTTTACAAACGAAAGGTTGTTTTTTCATTGAACTTAATGGCTGCCTATGCACATGCTCATTCATGTTCTAATTAGAATGCGTCAAGGCAGGCTCAATTAGACGTTCTAATTAGAACACTGCAGCATTACCTCAGTCACATGTATTAAGCCCCCACACATTTTTAAATGGCCATGAGGAAGCTTTATCTAAACCTTGTTGAATGAGGTTTAGATAAAGCATCCCACAGCCATTTTTAAATACGTAGGGGCTTAATACACCTGACAGTGGGGTGTTTTAATTAGAGTGTCTGTCCAGGAACTGCTTTAATTAAAGCATGCCCTCCCCCCCGCCCAAGAACATGTATATTTGTGCAAAATATTAGAATATATATTTTTGCAAAACAAAATCTATTACTGTATATATATATCATGGTGATTATTATGCCATACACATTCCTGTCATAATATCTGCACTGCACACTCACGTTCCCACATGTCCATGCATCTGCATGTCCATCACTATCACCTTTGCTCATCACAATGATGCAGCCTCACCCCTAGCCCCTCTGCCTCCTCCCCCCCAACTCTTGTCTGTTTCCCAGTCGTTTCACTCATCACTATTATTGTTGTCATGCTTATCTTCTTCTCTCTCATTGACTCTGCTGCTGCCATTTCAGTATTGAGAAAGCTGGGTTCAAGATTAAACTGGGAAAAAACAAATGCTTATTTCAAATTAGGAGCTGTCATCCTTTCATTTGAGGCTAGATATAATTTAAAAAGGTAAAGATAGTTATAGATCTAAATGTAGATAGATAGGTATAGGGGGTGTTATGTACCTCTGATGGGTAAAATACAAGGAGAAAATAAACAATGGAACTCAAGGGTGCCACCGAGTTTCATGGATGTTTCTTAAGAGAGAATTTGACCTTATAAGTTCCATGAAATTAAATGCACTCTAATATTTTCCAGACTTGGCTGCAAAATACATATTTTTTTGCCATACTTTTCTTTTACAACTTTTTTCCATTAAAATGATGTCTTACCAAATAATTTCCAGGCTTGTTTGCTTACTGAAGTATCTCTGCATGGTGAAAGACCCTGCATGGCTGTTAGTGAGATGGAAAAACTGTCCTCTGCCCTTGCCTCAAGACATAACAACATAATATCATTCCACACTACTAACTGCCTACAAAATGTTCCTTTCTCTTGCTCTTCATGACATGGATTACAGATTATCAGCTAAAATTTGTCTTCTCACCTGAGGGAGGAGTCTGCTGCTTGGTAAATTTCCAGAACATGTCACCCAGACGTCAAAACATACCCCGTAGCTAGAAAATCCCTTTCTCCATCTGGAATGTAACAGTGATTGCTTTCTTACCCAGATCAGTAACTCCAAAATGAATTGAGAATTTGACTTTCTTTCCCTTTAGGAACCATGTGGAATAGGTGTTTTAATAACCACCCCTTTGTGTCAGCCTAGCATTATAAACAAGTTAAGTTTCTCTCGGTAATTGTGTCCACCTCATACAAGCTGTATTATATTAAATACTGAAAGCCGCATTAGAACCGTGTGAAAGGTCAGGATGAAAGCCTGCTAAAGCAACAGCATTCAGATTTAAGAGTCCTGCTCTGACTTAAGAGTTCCAGTCAAGTTGGAAGATCAAAGATCATTTGCTTCTCTGGGGCCTCTTGAGAAAGTGAGATTATCAAACTCTTGTACAGGAGATTGAGGTTCACTCACTAAGTGGGCTTGACCAAGTCACCTGGATCAAGATTTGATGAAGTACCTATTCATTCTGATTGCCTTTGTCTTGCAGTGCTTCATTTCAAATACCCAGAGGAGTGGATTTTGAGAAGGGCTGATCAAAAGGAGCTCAGAGCCTCTGAAAATCAGGTCTAGCAGGTTAGTAATCTTCCCAATCAAGGCTGAAAACCCTTTCCCTAAACCAGCTCCCCAGGCCCATATACCAGGTTTTTGCCAAAGCCACAACCTGTCTTCAAGTGAGGTAAATTGAGTTCTGCAATTCAGTTAGCCCTGTGGTTTTTCTGCTGCAGTTTGTTAATGTCATTAGAACAAAGATTTCAAAACATCAGAACAACAAGAAGCCTGTTTTTCACAGAAACCATTCACCTTTAAAAAATTAACCTTCCTAGGTTAAATTAAAAGAATTAACCTAACCTTCTACCACAAGCCCTGATTGCCTGAACCTTCCTAGGTGTAATTTTTAATGGTTCCCAGATTTGCAGTATTGAGTACATTAGAAATGCATGAGAGAATGAACCAAGTCCTGCTCACTTGAACACAAGAGGGGCCAAAAAAGAATTTTTTCTGCCCTGAGTCCCAAACCTCTTTCAACCAGTATCACAGCCTTGGTAAAGCTTCAATTGATGCCAATTCTATGCTACGTCTGGGTCCCACACATTGGATTCATATGCTCTTGAACTTCCTTTGGTCTGAATAGACATTGTCACTGTCTACTTCTTTGGCTCTCTGGACATAAATCAAGTTTAATTGAAAGGCATTCAGCCAATTACTTTTCTGTAAATTCTATGCCACATCACTCTGTTAGCAATGTTCCCCTCTGTACTCTCCAACGTGGCATGCATTAGACTTCATCTGCTCTTGTAGTGACAGGTTTGAAACTAAGGCTGGTCGCCTGTGCTGCATGCAGTGTGCGCAGCCACTCCAGCCCCATGTGCTGCTGCAATTCCATTCCTTTCCATGAAAGATTACACTCTGGTGCCACACACACATCACAGAGGAGTCCAAGATGCCAATAGTGGCCAAAGGCTCTTGCAATACCAAGCTACTGATGAGATAAAATATGCCCAGAAAATTCCAGCAGGTGAACCATGCCCTGTATTATAGAGTAAAGTAAACAATGTCTATGGTCACTGCCAGCCTGATCTCAGGCAAAAATGCCTTCCTGACCCCAAATAAAGAGCAAGACATGCCCACCTGGGACTGAAAGCGGAGAAATGGATCTCACCCCCTCCCTTTGCAGATGTTCCCAAGCTACATGTAACTGTTGTACATTGGTGAAAGAAATTTCTGTTTGACCTCTGCAAGTGACCAACTGAAGCCCTGAAACATGGATTTGTTTTTGTTTGGGTTAATGCAGAGCTGTGGCTGTTATGAACATCCTGAGGCAATCCTGTTTTTCCCCATCCCTCTGGAGGGAAAGGAATAAATAGGATGATAGAGTGTGTGTCTACATGTTGCCACATGGTGATGGTGCTATGGTGCCGTGCTTTTGGCGTAGTACAGGTGGTTACTGCACTGTATGCACAGTGCATGCTTGGATTTCACTGCTACATTGCTGAAATGGCATGCTATACCAGGGAAGCATGCTGCTCTGGTAACATAGCTGCTGATCACACGTAGAACCACGCGATTGCTACATCCACCTCTGGATCCAGGCGGTGGGGCTATTCTCTCTATTCCTGGGGAAATGCTGGAGAAAATAATCAAGGAACGCATTTGTGCAGACCCAGCAAGCGAAACAATGCTGAGGGGAAACCAGCATGGGTTTGTCACAGGTAGATCCTGCCTGACAAACCTTGTAGCCTTCTATGACCAGGTCATGCACTGCCTGGATGCTGGAGCAGAGGCTGATGTCATTTTCCTGGACTTTAGGAAGGCCTTCAACACAGTTTCACACCCTATCCTCATTGGGAAGCTAGCAGGCTGTGGAGTGGATGCCTACACGGTCAGGTGGGTGCCCAACTGGCTTAGGGACCACACCCAGAGAATAGTGGTGGCCAGTTCCTTCTTGGCCTGGAGGGAGGTGGGCACTGGGGTCCCACAGGGTTCAGTCCTTGGACCGATATTATTCAATATCTTCATTAACGATTTGGACAAGGGCGTGGAGAGCACCCTCTCCAAGTTTCCTGATGATACCAAGTTATGAGGCAAAGTTAGTACACTAGAGGGGAGGGAGCAGATTCAGGCTGACCTGGACAGGCTGGATCAATGGGCAGAGAAAAATAGGTTGCAATTTAATAAAGATAAATGTAAGATACTCCACCTGGGAAGGAGGAACCCCCAGCACACCTATAGGTTGGGGAGTGTCCTCAGCAGCTTAGAGGCAAAGAGGGGTCTTGGAGTCATAATTGACTCCAAGATGAACATGAGCCAGCAGTATAACAAGGCCATCAACAAGGCCAATGGCACCTTGTCGTGCGTTAGCAGGTGCATGACTAATAGACCAAAGGAGGTGATGCTCCCCCTCTATGCAGCACTGGTCAGGCCGCAGTTGGAGTACTGTATCCAGTTTTGGGCACTGCACTTCAAGAGGGATGGGGGGAATCTCGAGAGGGTCCAGAGGAGGGCCACTCACATGATTAGTGGCCTTCATATACACCCTACGGGGGGAGGTTGAGAGAGCTGAATATCTTCAGCCTTCACAAGAGGCGGCTGAGGGGAGATCTTGTGGCCGCCTATAAATTTATTAGGGGAGGTCAACGGGGAATAGGGGAAGCACAGTTTACTAAGGCACCCCAGGGACTGACTAGGAATAATGGGTGTAAACTAGTTGAGAGTGGATTTAGGTTAGATATTAGGAAGAAATTTTTCACAGTAAGGGTGGCCAGGATC
>JAGPOW010001338.1:50799889-50813432 GCA_030014935.1 Caiman crocodilus
AGGAAGAAATTTTTCACAGTAAGGGTGGCCAGGATCTGGAATGGGCTTCCAAGAGAGGTGGTGCTATCACCTAGCTTGGAGGTCTTCAAGAGGAGGCTACATAGTCACTTGGCCGGGGTCATCTGACCTCGGTCCTCTTTCCTGCCAGGGGCAGGGGGTTGGACATGATGATCCATTGTGGTCCCTTCCGACTCTACAATCTGTGAATCTATGAATTGCCAGAGCGCTCCATACAGTGACATGGCACATCACTACACCATAGAGCGAATGTAGACACGCCCATAGTGTCACAAATTCCAAGCTGGAAGTAACCACTTCTCCAACTTAACCTCTGCACAAACACATCTTAGATTTCTTTTAGAAGCTGAATTTAAAAGATACCTAGTATTATTTTACAGACAGTTAAAAATCATGTTTCCAATCACACTTTCTGGTAATTTGTTCTAGTCTTGAACTACTCTCACAGCTAGGAAAATGTCCCATTTCCAGGTTGAAGTTGTCTCAATTTAAATGACATCCCTTACATTGTGTTATGCCAGATCAGTCAGTTTCAAAGGCTCTCCCATCCCCCACCCACATCCACAATGGTTTCACAGTCCTTTCACACAAATCCTCTGAAGCCTCACATCATAAAGCTTGTTTTCCAACCCTCCTCTTTGAGGAACGAGCAAAAGAACTGGACATATTATCCTAGTCATGTCTGAATTAATGTAGTGTGGAAGCAAGATCCCTTCTCTCCTTCTACTTGATAGTTCCCTTTTCATTTTATTCATTGCATTGTACCAAAAACTGATGTGGGAGCAGTTAGCTACAATGACACCCAGTTTCTTCTCTGGCCATGACTACGCAATAAATGGACCTCACCCCAGAGTAGTGTCTTCAGACAACCTGTGCTCCAAGCAGGCTGTTTCCACATGATGCTGCAAGTGGGTTAATTAGTATGGGGGCAAGCTATTTTTTTGCCAGTGTCAGCCAGCAGAGCTAATTAGCCCACTGAAGCAGTGTGCAGATGCCACTGCACATTTTTTGGCCTTGCAGATAGTCTACATGCAGGATGCTTAAGGATGCTATTCTGGAGCATAGTAAGTTCACCATATTAGACATGGCTGCTGAGTCCCTGTTTTTCAAGACAGCCCCCAATCCTGTAAGGAGTGTCCTTGTTCTTGGTTGCTTTACATTTGCTTGTATTAAAGAGCATTTGGTTGGATTCTGACCATTCAGGAGACAGTTCTAATAACAAGGTAATAATCATTGTCTGTCTTATTTGCTGCCTAACAACTTTTGCTTCATTTGCAAACTTTACCAGCAAAGGCAGTGTACCATTGTCTAGACCAGTGGTGCTCACGGATTTTGCCCCATGGGCCAGATGAATGGCACTGGGTCAGGTCCTGCACCAACCTTGCCTGGCTGGGATTGGGCTTGAGGATCCCATGCTGCCCCTGTCAAGTCCCCATGTGCCAGGGTCAGGCCCCATGCTGTACTGCTTACCAGATCTAGCCTGTAGGGCTCTCCATACATCCTTTTGATACCCTGTGGGCCAGATGACAGTGCCAGGGGCTGGATTTAGCCCTCATTTAAACACCTCTGGTCTAGACTGTTTGTAAAATATTAAGCCACAGTAGGCCTAGGACTGATCCCTGCAGGAACTTCCTAGAAATGGTCCCACTCACTAATATTTCCCCATTAACAACTACATTTTGAGATCTCAGTGTGCCCTGTTAATTCCTTATACCTTTTCTAAGAAATGGTATAGAAAGGTTTGTGGCAATACATTCTATAATCTATACACGCTATATTAAGTAACAGATTTCAGTATAGGTTCAATGGAATGAAAATTGCCTAACTTGGACTCCTAAAGTAGATACTCAGTAGTTTGAAACATTACCCCAGTAGTCAATTAAAATTCTGGAAAGAGAGTGGACTTACTTCTAAGGCCACTGGTTCTACTGTATTACTGGGTATCTTCTTTGAAGTGAAGCCTTTCTTTCTTAGCTTTTATCTTGAGTAGATCTGAAGTCTTCAGGACAAAAAATGAAAAAATAGATGATGTATCGCTTGCATTTCTTTATCCTCTATTATTATGCCAAGCAGTACCTCAAATAAAGGCAATTTAATTAACAAAAAGAGGTCAAATGGAAAGATAACTCAGAGAGTCAATTGGACCTAGAACATATTCACCAACTGCTATAAAAAGGTGCAGACAGAAGTGATGATTTTTGCCCAATGTAGCCCCTGAAAATGCTCCACAGCCATGACCAAACAGAAGTTCACAGCTGCAAAGTGCTTTAAAAGGCCCCAGTCCAACAAAAATCTGAACCCTCATTGCATGAGATTCAGATGACAAAGTTTCAAAACATTACATCTTCTGTAACTTGTGTCTGTGCTGCCTCAGCCTCAGAGCTGTTTTCAGAACAGGAGAGGGGAAAGGGAGCAGAAGGAGTTTGGTCTGGGGTTTTTCTGGCGGGCACTAGAGGTTGGGATGGGGGAGCTCCAATCCACCCACTCCACCCTCCTGCCCTGTCTGGGGAACCCCTGGAATGAGCTCCTTTTCTCCCCTGCCATTCTGCAAACAGTGCCTGACTGGGAGAGAGGAGGGGCTGCTAGGGGGAACCTGCTGCAGGCTGTTTGTCTTAAAGTTGGAGGCAGGGTAAGCCCAGGCCTAAAATAACTGGTTCATGTCTCTCTCTTTTTTTCCCTAGGGGATGTTTTACAATTATCAGGTGTTAGGGGCCTCTTTTTTTAACTTATCCAACACTAACAATTGCCAGCATGTAATAACAACTAGCTGGAGGGAGATAGCACAGTTCTTCTCTGCTTTGCTGAATCCAGTCTTGGGGCAGATTAATAGCAGCTGAATAGGCTGAAAAATGTTGTGGCAGAATATTCAGCTGGGCACCAAGGAGAGCTGCAACGTGGTTTGCTCTGCAAATTGATACTGGAGAATACCTCCATCTTTCTAAGTACAGTGTCATAACTGTTCATGGTGGTTTTACAAAGAAAGTAAACATCAAGTCTCCATTTCAGAGAACTGGCAAGAAAATAACCAGACGAAGAAAAACATAGGGAGATTGTGATGGCAATGCTTCTATCCAGCAAACCACTTACATCTGTGC
The DNA here is from genome assembly GCA_030014935.1 of Caiman crocodilus. Lineage (NCBI taxonomy): Eukaryota > Metazoa > Chordata > Crocodylia > Alligatoridae > Caiman > Caiman crocodilus. The sequence goes on from JAGPOW010001338.1 coordinate 50,803,003, forward strand.
ACAAACTGACTTCAGCAGATATACAGATGTGTTTAATGTTACCCATGAACTTATGCTCAGTGCCAGTATGAGAATATGGTCCCTTAGAACAACATGTATTTTTGTAATTAAGGCTCAAAGCAGTTATATAACACATACATGCATTACTGTGATTTCTAATGATTACAAATCCAAAATAAAATAATTCACAGTCAAAATATGATTGTGTTTGACTTAAAGTGAGAAGCAGCCTTGAGTTGTAACCTGTAAGTCTTCTTGAAAAATTCTAAGAATTTGACAGACAAATAGACTGCCAATGCTGCAACTGAAATAAAATAATGTAGATGTACACATAATAAACTACTATAGGAAATAAATAAATATAAAACTACTGTATACAAGCATCAAAGCCAAGGCTGGCCAGAGCCTGAAATAGAATGCTGATATTTCTTTTTTCCTTATTTATTTAATGTGGCTTAAACTAAATTGTAGGATTGCATAACCCATCCTTTGAAGACAAAGTCTTGAGACTGAAAAACATGTATGTAACAACACATCTGCTAAATTGGTTGGTTGCACTATCTCTTTATTAGCTTCATTGCTCTATGACTCCTTTTTTCTTAGTTGCACTGAAGCAGGGAGACTTTATAGTAAGTAGCATAGTGCTTATTAATTGTTGACTGTTAAGACTAAGTTTGGTACGTGTTCAGCCTCCTTCAAAATTCACTGGTTAGCCCCTTTGAAAATCCCTACCTTATTTGACATGACAGGAAATGGTTCCAATGGTCCACAGCCGGTTAGCTCAAATTGCAAAATTAGGATGGTTCAGTCAGTGACTTTTCATACTACTTGATTTACTCTAGTATCACTGTTTCTTGAAGGCAGTACATGCATTTTTCAGCTCAAACAAAAGTAACTTGAGAAAGGGAAATGGAGCAGAGATCATATTTAACTACTTGAGTGAGCTAGTAGAGTTTCCTCCAGTAACCTTGCTTGAGAAGCTCTGATAATACATAATGGAACCAATGTGTTAGATGACATACATGATGAAAAATACTCATGTTTGTTCTGCATTGTGTACTTCCTGAATTTGATTACAAGTCTGTGGGAACAGGTCATAGTTACCTCAGCCCTTCTATTACAGGAAAACATGATTGGGCTGCCAAATTTTTTTTTATCATTAGGTCACTGGATCAAATGTTGTCCCAGATGGTTAGTACTAAAAATTGTTACCATTAGTTTTGTCTTTAATATTGAGTAGTCATTTGCAAAAGGAGCATGTGGTTTCTGTCTGATTTTTAGTTCACAAGAGTCCACATCACAAAAATGACCACCATAGGTAGCCAGTTGGTAAAAAGTATGAAGACATGGGTAAAACACACCTTGTCGCATGAGGTGTGATCTTCTCAGGTTGTTGTTCCTTTTTCAGAAGCCTTACAAGAAAGTTCTGTGCCCTGGGTGGCAAGGGCAGTGGTGGGGCTAGTGGCAGCAACAACTTCATTCTTGTGCCTCCTCAAAGCCAGTGTCCAGGTCTTATGTGCAGATTACCCATGCATAGTTACAATACTCAGAACCTTGCACTTTCTTCTGCCAACAACACTGCACCTCTCCTGAGCAATATATTCACTTTTAATTACTTATTTTTCCTTCTATTTTTAAATAAAAAGGTTGCAGAACAAGTAACTTCCTGCATAGCAAGAGGGAGATCCTCAACTGGCATTAATTGTCATAGCTTCAGTGGAGTTAAAACAGTTTATACCTGCTAAGGATCTGATCTCAGGCAATTAGACTACTGAAAATATAATCTCATAAAAAGATTACATGATGATAACAATTAATTGTTACATTAGTTCCTGGGTAGAGGTCCTTGATTATACTAGTTGATACCTAAATTAAAGATGTGGAGGTCACTCATAGATGAGAACAAGTGTAAACTAATCTACCTCTTGTTCTCCAGTGTTTGCAGAAAAAGTGATGTTATTCAAATTGCCAATTGCTCAAATCACATGTGAGACTCTGAAAAGGGGCATAAGGCAGAATGACTCGTGTATTGCTTACATGAGTTAGACATAGAAGTTTGGACACACCATTTATACAAACACGCAGAAGTCATCATACACATCATTACGCACCGGCATACATATACACAAAACAACCATTCTATCCACACATACACCAGATATAGTTACCAGCAATAGTTGCTCAATATCAGCCCAGGGTGGCCAACCTGAGCTTACTGAGTAGCTGACGATGATTTGAAGATAGCAGATTTGAAGATAACAACTGGAGTGGAGTGAACAGATGCATCTGTGCCCTGATGAAACAGCAGTAGAGAAAGAGACTCACCCAACTTGGCATTTTGTAAGTGTTCTTTTGTAGGGATTGGCATCCTTTATTTCAATGCTTTGGGATTTTTCCATACCCAGCTTCTGGTTTTGTGATTGTTCTTCTTTTGTCTTCAGCTTATCTCAGCCTTGGAGTGTTCTTGCTGCCCATCTGTCAGGATAGGTGCGTTCCTTCTCCTCGTTATCTTCTTTGTGCCCTAGGCCTAAAAGGGATTCTTCAGCCATTCATTAATTAGTTTACTGACTGGTAACTTATATTTGGTGCCTTGTTGTTTACATAAACAGTTATATATTCTTCTCCTGTCTCTATATCATTCTCTCACCATTCGCCCTTTTACACATACTCATACATAAAAGCTATGCAGCGTTCATTCACTTATGTCAAGCAGAAGGATACAAAATGGAGTTTTCAAGTTGCCTACAGGACAAGACAAACATGGTTACAGTTCACTATTATTACATTCTATGTTAACATCAGCTACATTAGTTCAGATCATGCTACAGAGATCCATTTTCATTTTAAAACAATACTGTTTGAAAAGAATCCCTCTTCTTTCCTCATTCTATAACCCACAAGTCCATAGAAGGGGCACTATGTTTAGAGATCTACCATCTTGAATAAGTATTGTATAAATAAATATTAAAAACTTGTTTATATAAGATATGCTGACCTCCACTCTCCCATTGCTAGTCCATCATTTTGCCATGGAAACCAAGGGAGTTTTATACAATCATATTTTATGAGAGATTACTTCAGAAAATCTGAGATGTGAAGCTGAAGCACAAGCCTAGCTTTCCTGCAGACTTCAAAGACCACAGAGAAAGTCTTTGAGTATTTGCTCATCTGTTTTATATTCATGACTAAAGCTGATGGAGGAAGAGAAACCGCTTAGTAAACTGTAGCCACAAAAACAATCAATGCTTCTCATGCTATCACAAACCTTTAATAATTAGTCCCTAAAAGCCAGTTAAATATGATAGAAATAGATGGATAATTAACGTATTTAGACCTCTGACAGATTGAAAGTTTTGGTCATGTGTCAGCCTGCTTTTTTGGAGTTTGATTCTTCACATGTATTATAGCTGTAATTGCTGAAGTAACTTTTTATGAAAACTGATGCAAGTATGGAACTGAGACGTCCTTAAACATTCAGATTTCAAGTATTCATCAAGACAGATCACACATGCAGATATATTCACGTAACTGGTGTTAGTTATTATATAGCAAAACCATGCACAGGATTATTGTTTTGAAGATTTTTGGGCTAAATACAGAAGTTCAAAAAGCCTGAGGCAAAATCAATTCAATCTTCACAGGTTTTTCTAAGATGTATGGGTTGAACCAATAGCAAGCTGAACTGATGTTCAGTGTTTGGGTAGCAAGGACAGGCAGAAGCCTGCACTGGCCAAGGCCAGGAGCTGGGTGATGCTCCTAAGGCTGCTGGACCTAGCTCAGCCATACCTCAGGCCTGACTGTCTGTTGGCTCTACTCTCCACTGCTTATAAGAGGTGTGTGGGAGGGTGCCCAGCAGCTAACCTCTCCTCAGTCCCCACCTTTGAAGGAGGGGAAAGCCACCCCCAGGCTGGCACTGCCCCCACGTCCAGCCAGGGTCTGCACAGTGTGGGGAAAGCCCCCACTGGGGGAATTTTCACCTTGCAGCAGCCAGAGCTAAGCAAAGATTGCCCTGGTCCTGTTCATTCATCAGCCAGAGGCCTCTGAGGCAGTTTTGGGGGAAGGTGGAAATGCTTCTCTCTGGCCTGGCACTGGACCCCCATAAGGGGTCTCCAGGGTATAGGGGAAAGCCCCACTGGAAAGGCTTTTTGCCTTGCTGCAGCTGGAGCCAGGCTGGGGTCTCCATACCCTAGCCCCCTCCTCAGTCAGAAGCTTCAGAGGCAAGAGTTGGGGGTGGAAATGTGCTCCCCTGGCCCGGCACCGGACCTTCACCCAGGGTCTCCCCTACATGGGTGGGGAAGCCCTCAATGGGGGACTTTTTGCCCCCTCACTTGCAGCCAGGCTGGGATCACCCTAGCCCTACCCCCACCTCAGCCGGCACCAGGGAGGGGCGGTAGCTGGAAAAGCATCCCCACCACCTGGCACCAGACCCCCACTCAGAGACAGCTGAGCATGGAGTAAAGTCCCCACTTTAAAGCCTTTTTAAGAGTGATAGTGATCACTTTACAGTCTTTACTGTAAAATCTTTTCATGCTCCCCCCTGCCTCTCCCCAGCACAGCTCAGATCTGGGCTGAAATTACCCCAGCCCCTAGCCCCTACCTCAGAGGCCTCTGGCTAAGGAGGGGCAGGGTTGGGGTGATCCCAGCCTGGCTACCACTGTGGTGGGGCAAGCCCCACAAGCCAGGTAGTTCCCAGGTGAGGGTTGGGCGCCAGGCTGGGGTGGGCTATGTTCCCACCCTCCATGCCCCACTCAGAAACCAACAGCTAAGAACGGGGTGGGGCTAGGGCATGGGTGACTGGTGCTTCCTGAGTCTGGGGGGTACCAGATTGCTGACAGGGAGGTGGCCCCCAGGTGCCAATCACTGACTGGGGGAGGGGGGGGTCTCCCAGTGACCAATCACTGACCAGGGGGGAGGCAGTCCCCCAGCACCCAATTGCCAAGCCAGCTGCAAAACTTGAAGTGCACTTCTGGAGGCACTTTTGGTTTTGCGCCTGGAGCTTCCAAGGGGTGCACAGCTCCCCTTGTGCACCCATGTGCATCCCTACACATCACCGATGGGCTAGGGTGATCCCAGCTCAGATCCAAGTGCCGTAGAATGAAAAGCATCACAGTGGGGGCTTTCCCCCTGCTTGGGGGAGACGCTGGGTGTGGGTGTAGAGTTGACCTTTCCACTCCTCCACCCTGCCTGAGAGGCCTCCAGCTGAGGAGTGGGGGGCTGGAGCAATTTCAGCTGGCTCCAGCTACAGTGAGACGAGCCCTGCATGCCAGGCAGACCCAGGGTGGCAGACTACCAGGCCAGGAGGGTGCATTCCCATTCCCCACCCCTGCCTCAAAGGCCTCCAGCTGAGGCATGGGTGGGGCTGGGGTGATGCAAACCTAGCTCCAGCTGTGCCAGGGTGCCAGCAGACCCTGGATGGGGATCCAGTACTGGTCCAGGGATGGGGGCTGTTCCCTCCCCCACCCCAGTATCAGAGACCCATAGCTGAGGAGGGGATGGGACTGGGGCAATCCCAGCCCAGATCTAGCTGCAATGGGATAAATAGCCATCTTCTCAGTGGGTGCTTATACCCACTCTGGGCAGACCCAACTGTGGGGCCAGTGCCAAGGGAAGGGGGTGTGGGGTGTTCCCCTGTCAGATGCAGATGGCTAGGTAGGGGGTGGGCCTGAACCTATCCCAGCCTGGTTCACTGGGTTGCAGGGAGGGTGGGGAATAAAAAAGGGCCTCCTCCACCAGGGCTTTTTCTCTCATTGCTTTACTGAGAGGGCTGGGGGTCTGGGGGGTTCATTCCTCTGCCCAGCCTGCATCCCAGTGGGCTGATGGGCAGGAAGTAGGCTGGGGAGCAGAGGCTTTACTGCCTCAGCTCTGACAGCTGGGGTGAGGCCAGCCCATCTCCACTAGAGCAGACAGCATAGCCCGAGACAGCAAAGCATCCTGATATCCTGGGGGACTGAAGTTAACTTGAATTGGGAGGGGATCTGGGACAAAAGTTCAATAAACCAGTTTGATCTTAATCAGTCAAGTCTGATACTACATCCAACCAGGTTTATCTTAAACAGATTTCAGCCATTTTGAGAGTGGTTTACATGCACCAAATTTCTGTTCTGTTATGTGGTTAAAGCAGTTTCTGGTCACTTAAACTGCTTTATGCATAACTTCTGTCCCTAGCCTTGTAGATTGAGGAAGACTGGAATCTACTTTTTGTTTTCTGTATTTATTATTTGTGCAAAATCCAAACAAGGGGTCCTAGTGCCTTGAAATCTACTTTCAATGGCCACAAAGGGGACCAAAAAAAATTGGGTGCCCAGAAAAAATATTGATTAAACAGTATTGTACTGAGGGTGTGGTGAGAGTTAGAAGTGATAACTATCAGTCAGTCAGTAGGTCCTGCTCTAAGGGGTCTTTCAAAAACCTTTGAGACACTTCAGAGTTTTGCCATGCTGTTAATATTCTTTGTATTAAAAAAAACCATTGAGTTTACTTAAACCACGTGGGCTTGGGGTCAGTTCTGTGTCAGTTTCACTGAAGTCAATGCACAGAGCCTTCCACTGACTTCACTGGGAACTGGGTTGGGCTTCCAGTGTGCAAAAAGACCTTGTAATTACTCAGACAGGCTTCTTAAGTAACACCTGACAGAGTAAACACTAGGAGAAAGGGCCCTATAGCTTTTGGTTTGTGGTGTTTCTTTGTAATATAAAACATGAAAAATAGAAGGGCTGCCCAATGTCATGCAGGAGCCCAAAGGAAAAGTGAGATATTAATAAGAAACATGCAAAATAGATCCTTCCCTAAATCTAGCTTAAAATGTGAGCAGGTGAGACAGGCATGTATTGCCTACTCCACACATTCTTGCTTATATCTCATGGGATGGGAGTCTTAAAATATGCAGGGAAGGGAGCAATCAGAAACAGACATGGTGACCAGGGCCCTAAGAAATTGGCTGACCATTCTGCAACATAAATTAATTAGAAAAAGATATAACCTGAAACTGTCGATGCAAATAATCAAAGTGGTCTTATGGGAAATCTACTGCAACTTTCTGGTATTGTTCAAGGGACATAAAAAAGTCTCTGAAAAACCATTTTGGTGAGTGACAAGTTTAATGAACCTGTTGCTCTTGTTTAGTCCAGTAGACTTAGAAATATCTTCAGTAGCCAGCAGGGAGAGTGTGAGGCCTTGGGGGTCTTGCTGACATGGTTGCCCTCCAAACCTAAGGGCTTGTCTATGCCACTTCAGTGCCATGTCTGGAAACTCCACCATGAAGCAAACCCTATCCAATTGCTCCCACTGCACACACCAAATCCTAAAAATGAGGTAGCATAGCCACCTCAAAGTGTTCCTGAGCGTACATCAAGCAGTATACCTGAAACCAAGGGTAGAAACAGATGTTGTCTATCTAGACTAATATGGACAGAGTCTGGGCAAATCATAGGAAGGTATGTTTGGTCATGCTAGTTGAGCTGACCAGTTCTACTTGTGCTGCTGGCTTTAGCCAAGGACCCATTGTTCAGAGCCCTTGCCTCTCCTGCAGCCAGGCTAGGAGATAATGCCTGGAGGCCACCCAGGCTTGTTAGCAATGCGAAACAAACAAAAGAAATTAAACAAATAAGCTAGCACTTAGAGGTCTTCAAGTGATTCTTCCAGCCTTCACCTTCTGGTTGCCTCTTTTCTTTCAGAGGCTTTGCAGAGCCTGCAGACTTGTGCAACAAAGCAAATGATCAAGCAGACAAACAAAGAAGAATGCTGCTCTGGGCTCTCCTGGTGGCTGCTTAACCCCTGGTAACACCAGGCTCCCAGAAGTCTGCTTCCTGGCCATGTGCAGCCTCTTGAGACTGCTTTCAGTGTCTTTTATCCTTCCCATTTTGGGCTCGTGTGGCTCTCTCACTCCCCACACCTGTGTCAGCTCCCTTGCTGAGGGACTCACTACGTCCAGGACCTGGTTCCCAGCCTCTGGTGAGTTTTCCCAGGTCTGGTGTGGCTGTGCAGAGGTGTTTCTGGGGTGTAGTGTTGTTCAGACTCCCCCAAACCCTTAGGGCCTTGCCCTGTTACAGCCTGATGTCACTGTTTTCATGACAGCACAAACAATGAGCAAATAGATGTCCCTAAACTTTAGATGCTTACAGATCACAGCAAAAGTTAATGTAAAAAAGTACTGCTTTATTGTGGTGTACATCTATTTGCTCTGTAGCTGGAGAGTGTGGGCAGTCTGGAACTGCCTGTACTCTCCACCCTCCCTGGGCAGGTGCTCTGAGGGTTTGAAGGGCTGGTCCTGCACACCCCAGGAACTTCCACATGGGACTGGGCCCCTCAAGCCCTGAGAGCACCTGTCTGGCTTTCCTTCCTTACAGTGCACTGGGGAATGTCAGGGCACATCTCTGTAAGCCATGAAAGTCAGAGATTGGGCAACTCAGCCACTAATGGAGACTCACCCTGGGATCTCCAGGAGTACATCTCCATAAGCAAAAAAGCCCCTGTGGGTCCTGGTGTGGGAGCATGGGACCTGGGGAATCTCCAGTGTCCTATACGTCCAACCTGGGGCTTTCTGTGGCCTGTGGCTCCATGCTGGGACCTCTGCTGTGCCCCCAACTGACTCATGCTTTACAACAGTGGTCACCAACCAGTCGATCTTGATCAACTAGTCAATCTTGGAGCCTCTGACAGTCAGCTGTATTGCATAGTGACATTGAGAACTGCATTAAATAACATTAGTTGGATGATAGCAAAAATGCAGGAATGGGAAAATTGGGAAAATTATGTAAATCTCTGAAATTTCAATAATAAAATGCAGCTAAAGCCGCAGGCAGATAAACGTCATTCCCGTTTAAAAACAAGAGCTATCTTAACAGATTGTTTCAAATTAAAATTAAAATCCCTTCCCTGAAGTTTGAATGGTGAGAAAACATCTGAACCCTAGGGTATGTGCAGGTTATATTAAAAGTGTTGGCAATGTAAATAATCACTAAATTCCAACTTGCATGCAGGAGACCACTCCTGGTTATATGCATCTGGAGATAATTACAATGTTCTTATTGTTGGCTATATGTGTCTTTGTGTTTCAGAGCTCCACAATATAGGTGGTGCAGTAGCTTTGTATTAGCCTTTTGGACAGGTTCAAGTCTCCACTTCCCTAAACCCAAAAGTGAAAATGATTTTCTGCCCATGTGGGGAAATGTTAGCATTGTGACTTCACAGGTTTGGACTTGCGAAGGGCAGCCTTTTGTATCACAATTGAAACAGCTGTGGGCCTGTCACTTTCTTGAAGCTCTGTCATTGAGGCTAAGTACAGACAGTCAAAAAGCCAGAGGCAACGTTGATTCAGTGTAGGCAGCTTCCTCTAAGCTGAATAGAATTATAGAATCATAGAAGAAGGGTCAGAAGGGACCGTGTAGATCTTCAAGTCTGACCCCCTGCCCTGGGCAGGAAGAAAACTGGGCTCAAATGACTCCAGCCAGGTAGGCATCAACCTGCTTCTTAAAAACCCCCAGGGTAGGAGCTAGCACCACTTCCCTTGGAAGTTGATTCCAGATCCTAGCTGCCCTAACTGTGAAGTAGTTCCTACGGATGTCTAATCTAAACCTACTCTCCAACAACTTGTGGCTGTTATTCCTTGTTATCCCGGGGGGCGGTGGGGGAAACAAGGTCTGCCCCAAACCCTTCTGGTCCCCCCAGTGAGTTTATAAACGGTCACAAGGTCCCCCCTCAGCCTTCTCTTGTGAAGGCTAAACAGGTTCAGGTCTCGCAGCTTCTCATTATAGGGTCTGCCCTGCTGTCCCCGGATCATGCGGGTGGCCCTCCTCTGGACCCTCTCAATGTTGTCCACATCCCTCTTGAAGTGGGGTGCCCAGAACTGTTAGGGTCTGGTTAGCCCTGCCGACCGTGACCTCGCATTGTCGGCTCATGTTCATCTTGGAGTCAATGATGACTCCAAGATCCCTTTCTGCCTCTGTGCTCTCAAGAAGGGAGTTTCCCATTTTATAAGTGTGCTGCTTGTTACTACTGCACACTGCACTTGTCCATATTGAAATGCATCCTGTTTTTGTTAGCCCATCCCTGCAACCTATCCAGATCTTGCTGCAGTCTTTCCTTCCCTGCTAATGTGCCCACCTCACCCCAAATTTTGGTATCATCAGCAACTTTGAACAGGTTGCTTTTCACCCCGTTGTCCAAATCGCTGATAAAGAAATTGAACAGCGCGCGCCCAAGGACCGAGCCCTGGAGGACTCCACTGCCCACTTCCCCCCAGGTTGAATATGACCCGTCCACCACCACCTTCTGAGTATGACCCTTCAGCCAATTTGCAATCCATCTGACTGTGTAGGCATCAATGCCAGTCACCTAGTTTTTTAATGAGGATGGGGTGGTTGACAGTGTCAAAGGCCTTGCTGAAGTCCAGAAAGACTACATCCACGGCAACACCTGCATCCAATGCTTTT
>JAGPOW010001338.1:50813532-50871985 GCA_030014935.1 Caiman crocodilus
TTTTAATGAGGATGGGGTGGTTGACAGTGTCAAAGGCCTTGCTGAAGTCCAGAAAGACTACATCCACGGCAACACCTGCATCCAATGCTTTTGTGACCTGATTGTAAAAGGCAATCAGGTAGGTCTGACATGACCTGCCCCTAATGAAACCGTGCTGGTTGCCCTTAAGCATCATCCCCAATGATACAATCACAGATGTGCTCCTTGATGATCTTCTCAAAGAGTTTCCCCAGGATTGATGTAAGACTAATGGGCCTATAGTTGCCCAGGTCCTCCTTCCTCCCTTTTTTAAAGATGAGGACCACATTGGCTACCTTCCAATCATCTGGCACCTGGCCGGAGCACCACGAGTGCTCATAAAGCCAAGCCAAGGGGCCTGCAATAACCCCTGTTAGCTCCCTCAACACGCTGGGGTGGAAAGCATGTAGGCCTGCTGATTTGAACACATCCAGCCCCTCCAAAAGCACTCTAACCCAGTCCTCCTCAACCTTAGGTCTTGAGGTGTTCTCCTCGAGTCTGTCTTGAATCACAGTGGGGGAGTCCCAGTCCCTGCACAAGAAAATGGAGGTGAAGAATTTGTTAAAGAGGTCTGCCTTCTCCTCTGGTGCAATCACCAGATTATTCAGTGTATCTTGCAGGGGCCTCACATTTCCCAGCGCCTTCTTCATCCTCCCTATATATTTGAAAAAGGACTTTTTATTATCTTTGACCTGCATAGATTGAACTGATAACCAATAGCGCTGTGAGAAGCTTCCATTCCTTATTTGATTTGGTGGAGATTTGGCCCAGTTCACTGGCTGAATCCTTGAATCCAAATTGAATCAGAGGACCCTATAATCTCTCTGAATTGAATCAGACCCCTTTGAGTTAATTTGGAGAGATTCGGAAAGAATCAGCGATTCGGACATAAACACAGCTTTAAATATTTTTTCTGCATACCTTTATGTAGCAGCCAGCTCATGAACACTGTGATCCTGGGGCGCATGGAGGGTCCCACAGAAGCATGGGGTGGGGGTCCCCAGCGTGTTTGGCAGCAGACCTGAAAGTGGACCACCAGCACTTCTGGTCCACTTCCACATCTGCCAGGGAGCATGCAGGGTCCCCCTCCCAACCCTCCCCCCCATTTCTCCCTGACTAGGCGACTGGTGTCTTCTAGGTCTGGGATACCACCTGGGGTCCCCCTGCAGCTGATCACTGAGCCATGGGGCCAGAGGGGGCCCCCCTGTGTGCTCCCCAGCAGACCCAGGAGTGTACCAGAATTACTTCTAGTCCACTTCCGGGTTTACTGCTGAGCACATGAAGGGCCCCTGCACTCCTGTGGACCACTCCATGCACTGCCGCATTGCAGCATTCACAAGCCATGCTGGTACCTCAAGGTATGTAGAAAAAACATTTAAAGCTGTGTCTATGGCCGAATCGCTGATTCTCCGAATCCGCATCAAATCTTCAGATTCGGATTTGAGCGAATTGAATCAAGGACAGTAATCCAAATCAACAAATCGAATCATTGTCCTCAATCAAGGCTGAATCCAAATCCGAATTGAATAGGGCCTGTTTTGCACACCCCTAATAACCAACTGAACTGACAGTCAGTTTTCAATTGGGAAAGGTAGGGGAAGGTCTGCACTGACCCAGGCTAGTAGGCAGGGGTGCTAGAGCACATTTCAAATTCTGCTGGTCATTGCCAGCCCAGCTAAGTATCCTCAACTGGCTCTCCAGTACATACTCCCTACTCTCCCCCACAGGGGGTTAAGGACCACCCCCATCCAGGTGCTGGTCTGCTTTCAGGGAGCCTCCCCCACAGAGGGTTTCCCCCAGCCTGGGATCCTCATCCCAGGCAGCCCTGGGGAGCTGAGGGGAATTCCCCCCACCTCCCCCTTCTCAGCTGCTGATTGGTTCAGCTACTTCCACAGGAGGGAGGGAGAATAAGTCTGGTTGTCCGCCCATGTAGCCCAACATGGGGTACCAGGGAACCCCCACCTTGGGGGTGTTTCTCCCACCCCAGCCCAGGGTCCCCCAGACCAGAACAGCTCCAGGGAATTCTGCCCCCCCGAACCCCAGGACTGCTTGCCTTAGCTGCTGCAAGTCTCAGGGATAGCCTAGGGCAGTCTCAGAGAGCGGAGGGTAATTCTTCTACTCCTCTGCTTCATAACTTCATAGTAGTAGCTTCATAGTTTGCAAAAAGTTTTGCCTTAGACTTGCAACAGACAGGTAAAACTGTCTGCAGAGGAGCAGGAGAATTTCCTCTGCCTCCTATGGCTGCCCCAGGCTATCCCTGAGACAGCAGCAGCTAAGGCAAGCAGCCCTGGGGTTTGGAAAGGGAAGAATCCCCCTCAACAACCTGGGGCTGACTGGGACTGGGTGACCCTGGGCTGGGGTGGAGGGAAGCCCTGCAAGGCAGGGGCTCCCCTGTATTCCTAAGCTGGGCTGTATGTGCAGGTACCTGGCCAGGAGGACTTTTTCTTCTTCCCTCCTGTTGCAGTGGCTGAAGCAATCAGCAGCTGAGAAAAGGGAGGAGAGAGGACTGTGAGGGTCCAAGAGCCCCCACCACAGATTCTTTTCCTTCCCCCACATGCTGGATAGACCCTGGGTAGTGGGGCCTATTCCCCTGCTCCCTCCTGACCCCCAATCCCTATGGCTGATGGACACAGGCAGGAAAGGAGCAGAGGAGTGAGGCAGTCCCTGCTCCACTGGAGCAGACACATAGCCCAGGGCTACAAAGCATCCTGGGACGCTAGGGGAAAGTGAGTTAACTTGAACCAGGAAGGGGTCTGGAACAGAAGTTCCATAAACCGGTTTGACCCAAATCAGTTAAGTCTGATACTACATTTAACCATGTTTATCTTCAATCAGTTGTGGCCATTTCGAAAGCAGTTGTTATGCATTGAATTTTTGCACTGTTAAGCTAGGGACAGACATTCAAAAAGTCTGAGCCTGAATTGATTCAATTTTGCAGGTTAGTCTAATGGGCTAGGCTAAACCAGTTTGTAACCCCACAGACATCCCAGAAATGCAAGCATATGCCTGCAATGGCTCAGGCTAGAGGCCAGGGGGCAATAGAGCTGTCTTCTCTTCCCTTCCACTATGCTGAGCTGAAGGGGGCATGGCCAGGCCCCTGGCAGGAGGGTCTGATTAGGAAGGGGCTCCCCTCCCTCCTGATCAGCTCAGCAGGGAATTGATTACACAGTGTTTATCACCCCTAACTCAGACCATTAAGAAAACAATAGAGGGATATTACCAACTACCTATTGTGCAAGGGACTGAGTCTGAAATGCTAAGAAATGTTGGATTCATGGAGAGAATGAGCTCAAAGTAGAAATGGATGTATCCCAGAACTGTTTTTATTTTTACTAGGGGTGCACTGATAGAGATTTTTTGGGCTGATACCAATGGCCGAAGTTTAACTATCGGCAGATAGCGATCTGATTGCTGGTATGTAGCCTGCCCCTGGTACCAGCCCCACTCCCTCCTTCACCGCAGTGGCCATATCTGGCCCTTCTCATGTCCCTTCCCTCCCCCATTGCCCCTTTCCCCCACAAGCAGATGCTGTTCTTCATGCTGCTAGACTACATATCAGCAATGAGATCAGCAATCAGGCTTTAGCCTATTGTGCTGAAGGTAGTACATATAGATAAAAGTAGAAAAAAACATGTTGTAGAGGGTACATTTTTTATACCTACTCTTCTCCTGACAAAGTTGCAAGTGTGAGGGTCATATTGCTTCTCTCTCCAACTTTCTCATTGTGAAACAGCACAGCTCTGAGTACACTCTGAGCTACTCCCTACTCCACAGATAAGAACCAGCAGCAAATGCATTGAGGACTTCCTTGACTCTATCAGTCATACAAGAGTTTGTTTTGCTGTGTTATTTTACAAAAGTACGAAGATAATTTTCATTTTGACATTGGAAGCCTCTTTTAACATTTAAAATAAGTAGGAGACTTATAAATAAAAAAAATAAGAAACAGCAGCAAAGGCATATGAAAGCGTTAGCTAGAAGGATCAGGAGTAAGATGATGTTCAGTGTGTTTATTATGGTATGGCAGAGAAGAGAGCAGTCAATCAGTGTTTCATATGAACAAGTTGGAAAGGCTAGACATTGACCCATGCTACACAGTTCAGATATAGATCCATATACAAAAATGTGTCTGTTTAGTCTGGATTTAAGTTTAGCTTATAATGTAATGAGAGACTAACTATGAAATTTGGACCTGGATCCAAAATTTGGAAGCATCCACATGTGAGCCATATCTAGGTCTTAGTCTTCTAGGTCTCATACTTTCTGTTCAGTTCCTGAAGTCAGGTCCATTATTGCTGAGTAAAACTAAAGAAACTCAAAAGTAGCTTCAGGAAGACTAGCCACTAATAACTCCCTAAGCAAGAGGTAGTCTGCCAAGAAAACTTACATGGATAGCTCAAGTGTCTGTGTCACACACAGCCTTCAAACCCTATTACAACTATGTTCACAGATAAGTGTACCTGCTCATAAACAAATTCTTCCAACTGGGAATGTTAATTATTTTGTTTTATATGCCTCAATTTTAATTTTAATTTTTTTTAATTTTTCAAAAATTGAAGACAGAGGAAAGAAATTATTTTTTTCAAAGTGTGTACAAAGTTACTAAGGATAGAGATGGGTATCCATGTGTCTCATACCTTGGCCTACAATCCTGAGTCATGTTACCCGCCCTTCCCCTTTCCACATTGTTCCCGTTCTTCTCATTATGTTTCTTTACCCTTTCTGTGTGATCCCTGTGGCCCTTGTTTTCTTTGTGCCATATAAAGTAGAGCTCTCTCTGAATTGGTCTGTAGTCCTTTGTTGTACAGCTTATCCTTCCTTGCCAGCTACTTCTTCCTGCCATCACAGTGGCTTTGTTAACCTGGTATGCTGCTCAGTTAGGTGTGTTTTCAACTTGAGCCCTCATCTTGTGAGACAGCTGTGAAGAGAGATGCTGGAGAACCTTTTGAGATTTACCTTCAAATATGGAGGCAAACATTCATCAGCCTGTGCAAGAAGCTTGCTTCAACCCTCTACACCATGGCACACAATCACGGGAGCCCCTTCCAGTGCAGAAGCAACTTGCTATCCAGCTGTGAACTGTCTTAAACAGTTCCAGGTCCACAGCTGACAAAACTGGTGTTGTCAACTGTTGTGCTGAAGATGGTAGAGGTTTACAAATTTACTTGGCTTCCTGCAGGTTATTCACATCTGTGACATAACTAACATTATAGCTGAGTTTAAGAAAAGGGGGTTTCCAAACTGCATGAGAGGCCCATAGTATACATTCCATACATTAACTACAAGGGGCATTTGCTCCTTTGGTCATCAGGGTGGAGCACAGGGGAAAGTTCTTACATATAAATGTCGACTGCACACTGGCAAGGTGCACGATGCCAAACAGGTAAAATTCTAAACAGATAAATGATCTTATTTCCTCCCAATGGTATTGCTATCAATGGGAGCCAGATGCCTATAATTATTTTGGGAGAACCCCATCCCCCATCTCCTCCTGACATGGCTTATGAAGTTCTACCTTAAGAACCTGCAGTTATATATACCATTCAATTAGCAGTTGCAGAAATGTGGTGAAGTGTAATGTAGAAGGTTGAAGGCATTACCATGCAGCCCCCAAAATCATACCAAACACAGTACATTGTATTGTGTCCTGCAATATCCTGCACAGTAGCTATAAAACTAGATGTAAATATTTTCACATGGAGTTGGCACTTGAACACTGATGGACTCCTTATCTGATTCCCATAACTAGAAAGTGCTCCCATAAGAAACACTGGCAACAGGTTAAAGGAGATAGGGAAATTAGGGATGCTGCATATGTTCACATTTGTGTCCTGTATGGTAGATCTGAGCAATTGCTTCCTAAGTCTTGTGTTACTTCAGGGTTACCAGTTTGTAACAGGACTTGGAATTGCCTTTTGTAATAATTTTCTAGATCTCTAGATGAAGGGTCTGCTGATGTGCATGAGGCTTTGTGTACCCTGCTGGAGGGTAAAGGGTTGATTTGTCTGCTTATTATGTCAGCATTATAAAAGTGGCTTCCTATGGTAGCTGTCATAAAGTGGTTGTGGGCTAGCATTGCAGTGGATTGTGTAGATTCCTATGTCTGTCTTTACACTTCAGCAGAATCTTTTTTGCAAGTCCCAAGGTCCCCCTGCTTCTTGTAATTGGGTGATTGGCAGCAACAGGTTCAAAAAGTTCCCAGACATGAACAAAGATAACCTTCAGAGAGCAAGCAATAAATAAGTTTGTATTAAAACAATGGTACGATGTGCAAACTAAACCAGACAAGACCAACCAGCCAAGTCAACTAAGAAAAATAAGCAATCTGAAGTGCACTTTATGAAATGACTGGAAGTTGCATGAAAGATAATAATATAGGCTGTCTGTACCCTCTTACCCCTTCTGACCTTGTTCTCTTCCCTTCCTGCCTTTTCTTGCCCATGTGGTGTGGTTCAGGAAATGGGCTACCCATGTTCTGCCAAGGGTATGTTCATGAGTTCCACCTCCTATAGTTCACTGCAACATGTATGTGCAGATGGGGGATCAGGGACCAAAGAGCTCCTGATCATATTAGAAACTCAGACATCTGGCACTGGTGTGAAGACACATGTGTGTTTGGGTGTCTATAGTCATGGTTGCCAAATGTACGTAACTTTGCATACAGTCTGTAAAAAAACAAGCCTAAAAATGCCAGTCCATAAAACAAAATGGAACAGTTCATAAAAACCTAAGAACCTAAGATTGATTGAAAATCCTCAGAATGAGACTGGAGGCAACTTTGATGCACAGACAGAGCACAGCAGAGCAGCACCACTTGTGTCTGAGAAGAAGCTCAGTACCCTGCACAGAGCATTCTCTCGGGGTTTTGTAGACCATCACACCCTCCCTTGCCAGCCATGTGCTGCTGCTACAACTGGTTGCCTGCTTGTAAAATTGCTGGGTCGCAGGTAGGCAGACAGAGGTTTTTCTTTGGGGATCCATGCTGGGATGGCAGGGTGAGGTCAGCAAGGCTAAGGCTGGTAGGGGTGGGGAGCAGCACAGTGTGGGATGTGGTCAGAGGGACTAGGATGTGGGAGTGAATAGGGAACCCCTGGTATGCAGAGCAACAGGGAGCTAGAGGCTCCCATTACTTTAAAGGGAGAAGCAGTAACAGGGAAGTCCCCAGGTTAGGGAGAAACACTGTCCATTATGGACAGGCTGCAGGGAGTAGGCAACCAGGTATTCATAGGCTACAGGTGCGTAGTGCAGAGCTAGTGGCCCACCAATAGGACAGTAGGGCACAGAAATGTTTGGGCAGGGAAGGCACTGCTAAGGCAGCTAGAGTAGCAGCCATAAGCTGCCTTGGAGGCTAGCCATCAGGCCCAAAATGGAAACTCCTGTGGGTGATTGGGAAGTCACCTGACAGGAAGGAGTGGGGATTTGGAGGCGCATAAAGCCAGTGCCTGGGACCAAGTAGTGAGTCTAGCCCTGCACATGGCAGAGAGAGGAGCAGCTGAGCAAAATGACTGCAGGAGAGAGAATGATTGGTACCTGAACTGAAAGTAAACAGAGGTAGTTTGCAGAGACGTTTGGTTCTAGCACAGGGATTTTTAGATAGATGGGCTTGTAGTTTTGGTTAAACTGTACGGACCAGGAATGGCTATAAGGAGTGATGAGGATCCCACAGTAAGGTGTCTGAGAGGAGCACCATAATTTAAGTCACAAGAGTGCCCATGGGGCATACGGGTGTTTTAAGCCCTGCCAGGGGCCAGGCTAGGGCTGGAGCCTGATGGAAGTGAAAACAAGGACCAGGAGCCCATGGCCCAAGAGGAGCAAAACCAAGGTCAAGAGCTCATAGGATGAGAGGAGCAAGACAGGCACTAGAGCCCTTAATCCAAGACCCAGTGAAATGGGCCTAAATTAAGGGGCCCACCTATAAAAAGGGGTGGACATTTTGAAGGTGGAGGCCCCAACAAGGGTGTGGAGGTCTGAGGATGACTGACATTGTACTGAGGGTTAAGTGCCCCACAGAAGTGATAACTGGTAACATCTGCAAGGTATGGGTGTAGATGTAGAGGTAGAAGGAGCCATGAATAGCTCTTCTGGTAACCTGTGTCCTGGAGACAGTGTCAGGAGGGCCCTATGTAGCACTTAAGGGCAGGACTGAGGGCATCAGGGTCTAGGAGGGACCCATTAACCAAAATGTAGATAAGCGCTCGCTCTGGGACACTGGGGCCTTTCTTTTCATAAAAAATAGTTCCATGAAAGCATGGCAGATGAGAGGAAAGGGAGGCTACCCACAGAGCCAGAACAAGGAATGAGCTGTGTGGCCACCAGGGGGTTCAGTCCTGTTGCATGCAGGTAGCATGGTGTAAAACCACTGCTGTAGGTGTAGCAGAGTTGTCATCCCCAAAAAACGTTTTTTTTATTGACTATCTGCAGACTTTTTACTGACAACCACACTTTTTTTACTGTGTAATGTAAAAAAATGTGTCTTGCATTGGCAACCCTGTCTACAGTGCTGTATAGGGGCCTGGACCACCAATTATTGCCTTGTGTAGGTGTCTAGTCCAGCCTTGTGTCCCTGTAGTGATGGCAAGTAAGGTCTGCAGAGGGATCCAATAGAGGTGCATCAGTCCCATATCAGATCAGTACCAATATGAGGAAAATTGAGAGCATCAGCAGTTGGCTTTTTCTGCCGGATGTGACCGATAAATGCCTTGTGCATGTGCGCAGCCACAGCACAGCACACAGGAGCTCAGCCTGGCAATGTGGAGAACAGCTGGGTTGATGGTAAGTCTGTTGTAGGGGGAAGAAGGGGCATGGTGGAGAGCAGACTGAAGTCCCAGTGGTGTGGGAGGGCGTGGGTCTGTCACAGGGCCAGGGGCAGGCACTGCACAGCCGAGCAGGGTCAGGCATAGCTCATCTGGGGGGCATGGAAGTGGGGCAGCTCCTGCCACTGAGTGCACCCCAGGAGGGCATGGGGGGCATGTGCACATGGCAAGGGTGGGCTGCCACTGCAGGCTGGTGCTAGGGATGTGCCAGGCTCTTCCTAGAGAGGGGCTGATCCAGCTGTCTTTGGGGTGGGTGGTGGAGGTACTGGGAACAGGGGTTGGGGGGTTGCAGCCACCTCAAAATTTGCTGTTGCCCCCTCCCAGTGCCAAGTGCAGCCTGGCTTAGCCCCCTGCTGGGAAGAGCCTGGCACAGCCCCAGCCCCAGTACCCAGCAGCAGCTCGCCTGTGTCCCATATGCAGATCTGAGAGTACATGCCTCCATGCTTTCCCGGGGTGCATGCAGTAGTAGGAGCTGCCACCCCCCACACCCTCCATATGAACTGTGGGTCTGTCCCATGCCCTGCCCCACCCCAGCTGGGCAGCCCCAGCCCCAGCATCAGCCCCACTCCCTCCTTCACCCCAGTGGCCTCAATCTGCACACCCCCACTCCTTCCCTCCACCTCCCCCTTCCCCATAACAGACTTACCAGCCGGACACCACTCTCCATGCTGTGGGGCTGCATATCAGAATTGGATCGGTATCAGCTGATATGGCTCATTAAAAATCTGCTAATGGTATCAGCCCAAAAAATTTCTATTAGTGCACCCCTAGTATCCAGGAAGGCCCTATAGTGACTGTACTGAGAGGTCAGCAGTCTTGTGCATCTGATTATGCACAAATGTACCTTTTAACTGCTTTAAAAGGAAAAGATAAGCCATGCCTAATACAAGGGTGCTGAACAGGAGCAAATATTCACGAAAAGAACACAGAAATTTATCAAATGTATTGATTACCAGTGATAGTGCTAAAAGCTATTACAATGTCATTGTTATGTTTGTATGATACTGTAACCAAACTTCATTTTTCTAAAATGGAGGAGGGATTTTAATCAAGCTCCAAGTATTTCTTTACAAAAAGCTGGTAGTGTGTCTTTGTACACGTATAGATGAAAAATATTTATTCATTTTCAAGAAACAAGTGTCATATATTCAGGAAAAGGCAATTTGATCTTTCTTTTCTGCAGGCCTGATTCCTTCCTTTTAATTTGAAGCAGAGCTAATAACCACATTCTCCACAATAAAAATAGCTCCTGAATAACATTGGCATGAGCACATACTCAGTCAGATGCTTGTTAATTTGCTGAAAAAAGATGGAGAACAAGAGGGACAACAACTGTAAGCGACAAGAGGGGGAAGAATGTTACTCTACAACATAACATGACTTTCCCTGCCACAAGCTGTTTCTCTGGAAGATTTGGTAACTTCAGTACTGTTGACCTGGAATTTCTGCTGTGGGGCTTTGACCCCAAGCATGTTAAGGAAGCACTGGACCAATAGAATGTAAACATTTTAGTTGCTTAACAGAAACTTTGGGATACATTGTGCAAAGTAAGAGGCATGTAAATTAGTATAAAATTACATTCATAAGCAAATTAGCAATGAAGCTTATACCAAAGTCATCCTGTGAGACAGATGGTTGTACAGTCAAATTCAAAGTATAAGAATCTCTTTAAAGAAAGAAATGTGTGAAGCCGTATTAAAATATAATTTTTAAAAACCTTGCTCTGCTGATGTATTTTCTGTTGTATAATTCTGTGGGGTTATTGCTGACATTTTTTGGTTTTGTCTGGTTCTTTAGAAATCCTGTTTTCACTTATGCAGAGGTAAATCTAAAGACGTGCTGCTGAAGTCAAGAGAATGACATCAGTAGCGCTCTGAACAAAATGGGAATTTTTTGATCATAATAAATACAGATGAGGGGGAGGACTGAAGAGAGGAAATACTTTTTTTTGTTTTTTAAATGAAGTCATAGTTGTTTAAATGTGGACAGGTTCGCATTTAATGGGTTCCAGATGTATGTACCATTCTGGACTCTTCCCTGGACACAAGGGATGGAGGAGGTGTGAGGTTGATTAACTGCTTTGTAGTCTATTCCATAACTGCACCTATATTCAAGTATTGGAAAAGACACATATGTCAGTGCTCACCCACAGACAGCAGATCATATAGAAGTATAAGATGATGCACATTTATGGCATCATTCCTGAGGAACCTCTGGTTTATAGCCCAGTAAGTTGACACAACGAACAGTATGTAATATAAAATGATTAGCTGGGTGAGAAATCAGAGGAGAACATAACTAGAGAAGGACTTGAAGTGAATCCTGCAGCTGATTGTTTTATGAAGCATCTACAGATCTTCTGAACAATAACAAGGATAGCATGGGAAAGATGTGGAGTTGAGGAATCTGAGCAGTAGTATTCTCTTCTTGCTCTAAGCTAAATCTGCCTGTTGCATCCTTGCCCTTGTTATCAAAGTGATTATTAGCAGTTAAACAATAATTTTAGCTGTGTTTTCTTTCTAGGCTTGGCTGTTCCTACTGTCTACCTTGTATGTCTTCTCCTTCTCTTGGTATCCAGGGAAGAGTTAAAAAGCCACCCCTGCCACATTTAATAAGCAGGAAGCTATTAGCATTAGCATCTTTTAGCGCCCAACAGCTTGGGTTAATAATGAAATGAAGCTATGGCTTCAACTGCTTTTCTGTTACGAAAAGGTGAGCCTAAAATGTAAAAGCTGAAGAAAATGAGGGAGGGAGAGTATTCAGTTTCTTAAACAGATTGAAGCATTTGCAAAACACAGGAACATCTTAACAAAAAAATACAGTAAAGAAGCAAATCCATAGCCTCTCCAAGGGCTACATCCTACAGATCTTATTTGAACAGAATTTCCATTGAACTGGAATGGTCAGCAAGAGGATTAAATATGGATGAGATAGTCTGACAAGGGTGGCAGGGTTGCTAAAGATTAATTCTTGTATGTGAACACATATATGAAGAGGTAGGGCTGGTCCCTGGGCTTGTATAGGCATAATGATTATTTATACTTGACATAATTGTACATTTCATAGACATTAGCGCTGTAAGGGACCTTGTGAGTTCATTGGGTCCAGCCCCCTGCCTAAGTGGCAGGAAGTCAGGTGGGGTCAGATCACCTCAACAAGATAAGCATCCGAGCCTTTCTTAAAGGTATCCAGAGCAAGTGTTTGCACCACTTTTGTGGGGAGTCAATTCCAGACTCTGGAGACTCGGATGATAAAGAAGTTTTTCCTTATGTCCAGTCTAAAATGGTCTTCCAGAAGTTTGGACTGTTAGACCTTGTCTTCCCTTGGGGTGTCCTGGTGAACAAACATTCTCCCAGGTCCTGATGCACATCCCTTATGTACTTACAGGCTTCCACCCAGTCACCCCCGAGCCTTCACTTCTCTAGGCTGAAAAGTCCCATGCCTCTCAACCTCTTTTCATAAGGCCTGCTCTCTTGAACTCTAATAATGTGTGTGGCTCTCCTCTGGACTCTCTCAAGCTTCTTCACATCCTTTCTAAAGTGTGGAGCCCAGAATTGTGGCCTCACCAAAGCCAAGTGAAGTGGGAGGATGACTTTCTGGGTCTTGCTTGAGATGCATTGGTAGATGCAAGCCAAAGTTCTGTTTGCCTTGCCAGCTGCAGCATCATGTTGGTGGCTCATGTTCATCTGGTGATCAGTCGTGACCCCCAAGTCTCTCTTGGTTGTGGTGCTAGTGAGTGTAGCACTGCCGAGCCTAAATGTTTGATGTGGGTAGTTTTTTCCTGAGGTGGAACAGTTGGCATTTCTCCATGTTAAAGGTCATCAGGTTTATATCTGCCCACCTTGTGAGCCTGTCCAGGTTGGCCTGAATCGCCAGCCTATCCTCTAGCATGACTGCACTTCCTCATAATTTGGTGTCATCTGCCAATTTAGCCAGTCTGCTTCTTACACCCGAATATGAACAACATGTAACCTAATATTACTTATTTTTATAAAGTACAATGGAATAGATTATATATGGAAGAATCGGTACCAAGCCCAGCTCTATTGTGTAATTTGCTCTAACTGACATTAAGAGGGGCAGGTGGGAGGTGGTTTCACCATTGGGCTTTCAGGGAAATGTGCCTCAGCTCAGAAGCTAGTGAACCAATTGTGAATTTGGTGAAAACTATCTTGTCTTAATAGGATTTACACCAGCCATGAATTTGATCAAATCTTTCTATGTAAATAAGTACAAATATAAACGTATTTTTGTCACTATTGAAGTGGCTTCTGTGAGAATTTCAAAACTTCACAATGGACTGAGATATGAATAGTCTTGAACATCCACTTGTGCTTTCAAATGTATACCTCTTTTCCCCTTTTTTTCCAGCAAAGCTGGTATTTACTTGCATCTCACCTACAGTAAATGCAGCAATTAACTTAGTCATGGCATGTTTCAAAGATCATGCTGTATCGAGCTTGATCATTAAAATACCAGAATTATTAAGTTCACATCCACTTACGCAAGCAATACAAAGTCTTGAAAAAAGAATGGTTATTAAAAGCTAGTTTTCTATGGTTTCCATGGTGACTTTTATTGCTAATGGTACAAAAGGCTTAGATGTGTTTTTATTTAGGATCATCTTTAAGTGTGCTTATATTGTTTAGGCATGCTGTAAGTTGTAATTTGTCCCAAATGACCAAATATACATCTTAAATCAACATGGCAGTATTGTTCTGATTATTTCAGTAGACCACCAAAATAGTTGTAAACTTGTTGCTAATTATTTGTTTGTCCAGCCCTAACATACCTATTATCCAAAAGGGGAAATGATTCTACTAACTTGTGTCACATGTAATCTACAGTTGCAGCCACAATTTTTTACCTGAGTTGCCTTCCAGTATATATTTTGGCCTCATATCTTAAAAAGATTCAGAATTTTATGAAGAAGCACCTAAACTTCAAGACAGTGAAAGAGTTTCCCAGGCAACCATGTGTCATATGTTTTCATATACTGTTAAAGGGGGAAAAATAGTGCTCACAACCATGCAGTTCACTTGTACATAAGTCTTCCTAAAAATGAATGGAAAATGCAGCTGCTTTGAGTTCATCAATAATGAATGGCTTTAGGTAATAATGTTTCTACTCATTCCATAATTATGTAGTATAATGAAGATGAGGATTGCCTCAGTGACATGCTGCGATTCTGGAGTCTGGACATGGAGGCTCCTAGAACTTACTACATCTGTTACAGCAATTCACAGTTGAATGCATGATAAAAACCTTTCAGTGTATCACCATTGGGTATTTGAACAGGTTGTCATCATGCTTGCCTCTTAGAGCCAATACAGCACTTTAGCATGAACTTAACTTTAAATGTAAATAATCTCATTTGCTTCAATGGATGTGCTTGATTGCACAGGCTAAATGCTTTCCTAAGGTAGTAATCCCTATTGGCAAAGCAGGGATACCATTAGTAAAGTTTATCTTTCTTCCCATATCAGAAGCCAACATGTTGTACCTACTACAGCTGTTCCTGGTGTGTCAAAAACTAGGTTATATTATTGCTGTGAGTCACAGGTCTGACTTAAAAGTGTCAAGTAAAGTAAGCTTTAGCAATGCTCAAGCCACTAACTGAACGCACATCCACAAAAAGAGGGAAGTAGGCTGCAGCTCTCAATTGGCTAAAAGATGCCGCAGTGCTTCGCAAGCCTTAGTTGGCTAAAAAATGCCGCAGTGCTACGTAATGCTGCTTACGTGTCACCCACTATATTAAGATGACACATTGCTGAATCTGGTAGATAGAGCTCTGGACGGCAATCCAGTCATAAGGCTTCCTCCCCGTCAGCAATCCTTGACGTAACCTCAGGCCTCCTCATGTTTGCGCAACGAATGGTAAACGCTTCTATAACTGAGATGCTTCTGTAACCAAGACTAGCTGCACCTTGGTGCTGTAAGTAAATTCTCTTTCGTTTATGATCCTTCCCGTTCAAGAATAAACTTCTCAGCTTACCACCAGCTGACATAAGTTCTTCCACCTTAAGCTTTAGTACCTAACTAACTCTCGACGACTGCCGAATCTTCCGCAAAACCTCACGATTGCGGAACAAAAAGTAGGGGATCTGGGGTCTTGATCCTTCTAAGTTGCTCACAGTTTGCATTTTTGACTGACTTGCTATCCTGCAAAACCAGACACTTGATGCTCAGGATTTATCCAAGGTTTTCAGTTTTCAGTCTGAAACACTGCTTAATTAAAAATGGGCCCAACAGAATTTTTAAGTTGTTCTTTATCTGTGAAGTAGAAATACTACAGATAGGAAGTCTTTCCACAGCTCCACTCCAAGAAAAGCACTGAGCATGAACATGTGTAAAACTGATCTTTGTTTATGAACTCTGGCTCCGAGGCAGTGGATGTTCAAGGCAAACTTCTGTGCTAGACCCCTCTCTATTGCTATTCCTCTTACAGACTACTCGGACACCATTTTCTTGCTGTAACTGAGAGATGCCTGCTGTTTTTTTCGTATAATTCCCTGCGTACTTTGGATAGCCACAAAATAGGACTGAGGAGATTGTAGTCTGAATTAAAAAACACTCCTGGGTGCCTTTTTCTTTTTCAGAGAAAAAAAATAGCAGGTACTTTCTGACAGAAATGAAGGGCAAATCTTGCTTCTCTTTGTATGATATATAAAGTGCAGCTGATACGAAGAGGCTGATGGAAAATTAGCGCTCTGTGATAGTTCAGTACCTGTTAGTACTAAGGAAAGGCTGAAGATAATCTAGTCATGGCCCCTCTGGGTCATCCCTCAGGGAGAGTGCAGGGCCTCCTATGTAGATAGGAGGTTTTTGTTTTATTTTGTTTCAACCTAGTTTGGTGCTTGTACTGACGCCTTGGCCAACGCTCAGTTTATTCAGGCTTTATGTAAGGGAACATAGTGGCTAGGGATAGAAGTTACACATAAATTGGTTTAAGTGGTCAGAAACTGTTTTAAATTGGTAACAGAACAGATGTTCAGTGTACACAAACCAGTTTCAAAGTTGCTGAAATGGGTTTAAGAAGATCTTAATTGAATGTAGTAGCAGACTTAACTGATTTGGGTCAAACTGATTTATGGAACTTCTGTTCCAGATCCCTTCCTGATTCAAGTTAAATCAGAGCCCCCAGCATCCTGGCATGCCTTTTGGCCCCGGGCTGAGCTGTGCTGTCTGCTCCAGAAGGTGGGCTAGCCCCACCACTCTGCTCCTTAGCTGGAGCAAGGGCGGGGCTGTGGCCAGACACCAGCTGGCATGGCGCCCTAAAGCACAGGGGCAGGGAAGGATTTATTCCCCGCCCCTCCTTTCTTTCCCCAGGGGAGCACAGCCATGGTCTGCCTGGCCAGGGTGAGCAGCCCCTGTCAGGGCCTGCCCCCACTACTCCGGAAGCAGGGGTGGGGGCATGGCCAGAGCCAGTCGGCATGGCCCTGCCATCCTCCTGCCTCACCTGGGGCTGGGGCTGCGGGGATGAGCAGGCGTGGAGGTGCTTGCCTGGGCTGCACCACAGGGGCAAACCCTTCCCAGCTGGCTGCAGCTTGGGCTGAGACTGTGAGAGCTGTGCTTCTGGATTGCTCCCAGCTCCCTGTACCCAGGCCAAGCCGAGCTGTCATGGAGTCACAGCTGGCTGGGAAGGAGCTAATTAGGCAACTCCACAGTAAACATTTTGTGTAGATGCACCCTGTGGGGAAGGGAGAGGGAGAGAAAATAACATTTGACTACTTCATGTTCTCATGATATATATGCAGGGGTGGGATTCAGGGCGTTGCAGGGGTGGGATGCAGGGGATTGCAGTAGTGCAGTCATATTACCTCCCTTTGATTCTTGGTCTACCCAAAGCTTGTTGTGTTGTTAAATATAATGTGACATAGCAAATTAATGAACATTGCAATAAATTTATATTTGTTTTTGCTTCAATCTTGAACTGCAAATATATTGAGGCCTCTGGCCTATTAGTGAAACTTACAGATTATTTTTACCTGGAGAAAAATGTACATTGTGTTATATGTGACGATGAATCACATCATCTGCATGCTCCCCTTTTCAAAATCTTAAATCCTCCCATGTATGCATGTATGTATGCATGTCAATTCACATGTTTATCAAGATGAAAGGTCTTTTTCTGTGTTAAATTGTAAGCCAGACTCCCATAAAGCTCCAGCACTTGTATTAGCTAAACTTTGTCTAACTTTGAGGGTTGCAAACTCCATTTACAAAGTGCTCAATAAAGGGTTGCTCTCTTGTACCAGTCATGGATTATTTGTTTGGTTTGGGTTTTTATATTTCCACCTTCTAGATTAGTAAATGGATGCCAGTACTAATGATTTGTGTGTCTGGTACTTTGGCATTTTTGTACTTTTGCTTTTAAAATAAGCTGATGGCAATTAGTAAACTGATGGGAAGCTGATGGGTATTATATATATATGGATTATATGTATAGTATTATTTATATATCTATATATAGCTATTTATCGTGCTTTATACACTCCTTTGCAACTGTGAATGGTGTGTTAAATTCTCAATCCTAACTCTCTTCTTGTCAACTGTAGCACTTACAAAAACTGAAAATTGGTATCATATACTTTACATATCTAACTAGTTGTACTATTAATAGCCCTAATCAAATAAACAAATTAAGTTATGTCAAATTAGTCTTGTTGGGCTTAGTGCATATTAAAAAGAGTTAAGTCAACAGGTTCATTGCCTACTCGATCATGATAGCAGAACCATTGTCTTACATACCTATACAAGGTGCTGAAAGATTTGCCCAAATCAGCTTTGCTTTAGTAAAGTGCTTATATTTTGCAAGGTAAATACCACATTTTCTTGCATACACACCTTGTTTTTGAAAATCAGAATGAAATATATATATATATATAATTTGGAATTATGGCTGCATATAGAAGGGACAAAACCTAATCTTCAGTTGAATCCACCCTCCCTTTTCTGCTTAACTAAAACTGAAACCCTAGCTGTTGATAATGACTGGTCTCCATGGGTAGGCATTGATTTTGAAGTGCTAAAGAGTCCCTAGGGCTGTGAAATAGGAGAGAGATCAGGAGCAGCTAGCAGAGAGAAAAATTCCCTGAAAAAGGTTGGCTTAATAAGTGCTATAAGACCACTAAAAGGAGAAACGATCATTAACTCCTTTGGAGTGAAGAACAAGAAGAGTGATGTCACCACTGTTGCAGTGTAGAGCAGGAATCAAAGCAGGATGCCTCTATGCTGAGCAGAAAATCAGCTTCCCTGCTTAATGCACACACATCCATTTTGGGAGGGCTGGTTTGGCAGGAGACAGGATGCATGTCATATGTGAGAAAACACACTAAATATATCTATTTGGTGGGCAGCCCTTAAGAAAGTAAAGACTGCATTTCTTTTCATGGTTGGATAGATCTGCTGATTGGTTGAGGTGTCCCAGTTCCTCTTTGCTGGTTCCTTTGGGATGTTGTACTTCTATCACTCACCATTGCAGGGGTAGGGTATATTCATATCCAAAATTCTAATAACAGTAGCAACATTACTTCAAGGGACGTTTGAAGACAAGAGAAACAGTCTTTGGACTCTCTCCAGTTCTTGACTCTTCATCCAGCTATGAAGCTTTGTGGATCAGAAGACTTGTGATGCTAAGCATGGGAGCCAGTGCTTTTAATTGTTGGTTGAGTGGGGAAGTTCTGAGCAGCCAGAAAAATATTTTATTAGGTTTTAAATGATTTTTTCTTTAAACAAAACAAGACACTTAATATGTGCTTATGAAACCATTCTTTGGAGTCTTTGCGCTAGTTTGATTGACCAAAAGACTGCTCAGTGTTGTGTCTATCCAATATTCAATTTGATAGTATTTTCTCATATTTGGGGGTGTATGGTATAAGACATGTATCTTGCCTTTGGCAGGCAGAAGGTTGAAAAATATTCTTCTAGAAACTGTGGGGGCTGAGAATGGCCGGATGGGGCCTCACAGATGGAGTGAAATTAGGCACAAAAGCTTGTTGGTTGAATTCAAAAGAACTTTACTTACAAACTGCAGTACAGGGACTCGTGTCGATGCAAGCAGTGTAGGTACGCTCCGTACAAGTTGCAAAACACAGAAAAACCAGAAACCGGGTGGCACATCGATGTTGTCCAAGCATGCAGGGCACAGGGTATGCTGGGATAAATGGCGATGGGGAGTCGTTGGTGGTTGATCAGGCCTCCACGTTCGCTCCGAGATACATGTGGAAATCTCTTCCGACGTACATGCAGAGTTCTCCAACTTGGGCGGAAACTTGCCCTAACTTTTATACAGCTAGAGAGCCAATTGCCAGCTGCCAAGTAGGAATAATTTACGATAAGCCAATTGGTAGCATGCATGCAAACAATGCAACTGCAAACTTTGACAGGGACTGATCATTGCACCAAGGGTTTTTCCTGCCATATCAGGGAACTTTTTGCACCGGGTACTCGCATTGTGCTAAGAATTCTACTGTGCCAAGGCACTTCTAATCATTGAGCTCAGACATGCCCCCTTGCCGATGGCACAGTTGAATCTGGAGCACATGCGAGTTGGTCAAATAGTCACTTTGCCCGATGGGTTAACGAGGCAAAAAGGTATAAACAAATGTAGACAATGAAACAAGTTAGTTCTCTAAAAACCAGATTAAACAATAACCTATAACAACACAAATACATATGATTGCATTCGTCACAAAAATCTCAACTACAGGGATCTTGGTGGGTGTCATGATAACGCCACACGTCAAGCCCTTGCTTCTTGGAGTATTCTTTCTCTCTCTCTGTGGTCTGGTCTGGTCTGACTCCAGTATACTCTCTGGATTTCGGACCTGTGGAGAAAGAAACTCTCTAAAAAATTAGTCAACCTATATTACAATACTATTAATGCGTTTGGGATTCTAATACGATGACCCATTGTCTGGCTCGGCTGAATATCAGAAACCCAGCTCATATGCCGGTTTCCATTGACCCTCATCTCCCAAAATTCATAACTGCCGCTTCATGAGTCTAGAATGACGCAGGAGGAATCCGAACATAGCCTGTTCCTCCGGCATTCTCTGCGTCGACATTTGTTGTTGCTGAGAGCTAGACTCGTAGGGGCATGTGGTGGATCGATGCCCCAAGTCGCTGGACGTTCTTATGTCTGGCTTTATAAGATCTTACAGTCGTGGGAGTTGGCGCAGGAAATCGCCTGCGGGTTGTCTGGCCAATGGATTAAGGAGAATCCAAAGGATGATGGAATTCCTTCCCCCATATACTTCAATATAGGCTTCCACGCTATTGAGCATTATTGTAACAGCTCCAGGATCTTGCAAGTAATGGTGAGGCCATGGTCTTCATTGCTGGGGTGTTGTCAGTCCCAGTGCGTGTATTCTAGGGTTCCACGTGCAGTATGAGATCCCTATGATCACTAGCAAAATCTGCTCCACGTTAACTTTTACTGGACAGCCTCCGTGCCAGGCATATGACTTCTGGCTAGCCTGACCTACAACAAGCGCTGGAAGTGGAATGGGCCAGTGAGGGTTGCATGTTACCATATTGATGTCAGTAGTGTACCCTCCGTTCCATGAGGCTTGTCTAGTCAGAAAACTCGCCTCTTCTAGGTCCACCCGGTCGGATCCATACTCCACGACCAGGCATCCCATCCACATAGCTAAGGGTTCTTCAGAGCTCATCTTGGACTTCTTGTATAGTTCCTGCAATTCGGTCCAGGTCCTGGCATGATAGGTGTTGACAATAGTGCAGGCTGCACTCTGCGCACCAACCACTCGGCTTCTTGCTGCCACGGGGTGTGTGGCCGTCTGAGCTGTGGCTGTATCCGAAGGGGAACTCGGGCACATCTTGTTTCCCATTGCCTCCTTGTTGTAGCCCAGAGGCAGGCCCGTTGGGAGTGATGTCATCTTGGGGAGTGGAGTCATTGACTGAACTTCCGCCCACCCGCCGATAGCTCCGCCCTTCCTTTCCGGGTCCTCGGGGCGGCTCCCTTCCATTTTGTCACTATCTTGAAATGATGGAGGAGCAGGGTCTTTTTCCACTGCCATCTGCCTAGCCTCTTGAGCGGCAAGCAGTCGGGCTTCTAGATCTGCCTTTTCCCGCATCAAGGTTGTAACCATGCAGAACATTATATGCAGCATCTTCCCATTTCCGTGTTCCAAGCTGGTCCTCTTAATCACGGAGTAACCTTCCACTTCTACTTTTCCACGGAGCTCAGGAAGAAGCTCTGAGTCTCTCGACTCAGGCACCAGGGCTAAATTAATCAGTGCCGGCTCTTCATCCTCCTGCACGCAGTGCATGCAGCAGGCAAACTCCTGGCTGAGAGCAGTGCTTTCTTCGTCTGGCTTTGGTCTGGCAAAGGGTTCAATGCCCCCTTCCTCTCAGGGTCTAAATAGAACCCGCTCGCTTCACATTACACATCCAAATGCCCCAGGGTAGAGATGTACTTCCCACTCTTTTGCAGTTTCCCCTTCTCCTTCGAGCGAGAGGTAACCGCTCATGAGTCTTCCACCCATTCCACCCACTTGGTGGTAGGCAATGTGTGCACCTAACTCCACGACATTCAGCAGGTGGTGTTTCCCGTTGCGCCGGGGCAATTCTTAACTAATTCCAACTCCATTGCGTCTTCCCCGGATACTGATCCTGTTTGTGACGCCATGTGGGGGCCAAGAATGGCAGGATGGGGCCGCACAGATGGAGTGAAATTAGGCACAGAAGCTTGTTGGTTGAATTCAAAAGAACTTTATACAAACTTCAGTACAGGGACTCGTGTTGATGCAAGCAGTGTAGGTACGCTCTGTACAAGTTGCAAAACACAGAAAAACCAGAAACCGGGTGGCACATCGATGTTGTCCAAGCATGCAGGGCACAGGGTATGCTGGGATAAACGGCGATGGGGAGTTGTTGGTGGTTGATCAGGCCTCCAAGTTCACTCCAAGATACACATGGAAGTCTCTTCCGACATACACGTGGAGTTCTCCAACTTGGGTGGAAACTTGCCCTAGCTTTTATACAGCTAGCGAGCCAATTGCCAGCTGCCAAGTAGAAATAATTTACGATACGCCAATTGGTAGCATGCATGCAAACAGTGCAACTGCAAGCTTTTGCGGGGACTGATCATTGCACCAAGGGTTTTTCCTGCCGTATCAGGGAACTTTTTGCACCGGGTACTCGCATTGTGCTAAGAATTCTACTGTGCCAAGACACTTCTAATCATTGAGCTCAGACAGAAACATGGCTGACTTTGTGGCATAGAGCAAGTCCTTTTGCAAACATAGAGAGTCCTGTAAGTGTGGCATCCCAGTAGACAGTCTGGGTGAGGCAGCAGGAATTGCTTGCTGTGGTAGGATAACAACAAGGCAGATCCAAATTTGATGTACATTCTCAACTTTCCTCACTTTAGTATCTATTCTAACGTTCATTTTGATTAAGGGAAAGGAAAAAATACTGGACTGCAAACAGTTTGTACTTAAACTCTTGGTCTTATGTTGAGCCAATAAGCAATATCCAGTAATGCATATATATAATATATTCACACACAAGGAATGTCTAGTAAGACAAGGAGATTTGGCTCAGCAATTATTCAATGTGATGTAGAGTCATGTGTCTGTGGTCTGCAGAATGGGGTATAAATAAAGATAGCTCATGTAGTATGGAAGGTAAACCCTGCCTCCTGGCTTTTGCTAGACACCATTTGCTGCAGCCCTCCTCCCCCCCAGGGAAGAGCTGACATTGCTGGTGGCTAGTGGTCTGCCCATGCTTCATGATTGGGGCTGAGGCTGCAGTGTTGTCAGGGCAGGTGCCAGCCTGGGCTCCCTGAGCTGTTGGTGGAGGCTACAGGTGAGGAGCTCAGTGGGGAGCTCAGCGGGACAGGCTGCTGGTGCCCTGAGGAGCCCTCCTCCAATGACACAACACCAAAGGTGTTAGGGCAGGACAAGGGCTTGGGCAAACCACCTAAGCTGCTGTACACAGCACAGATCTCTGTCAGTTGCCACATAAAGGGCATGAACTTGCAAGTACTCCCCAACTGATGATTGTGGTTGGTAATGGTGACCCACTGTGCCCACAAGGTGTGGCCTTTATGCGGCACTGTCCTGCCAACTGGTCATGCCTGCATTCCTACTTCTGGCCTGGTAGCCCCTCTGTCACAGGGCACTCCGGTTGCCCTGTGCCTGCAGAGGAGCAGAACTGCCGGAGAGGGCGCCCTAGCAGCGAACAGGCTGCGCAGCTGCGAGTTGCCTAGGCAGCTAATGAAGGTCAGCTGACCCAAAGGGGCAGGGCCTGGCTCTTATAATGCCCAGAGCTGAGACCAGGCTGGCAGTCCTCTGCCAGCAGCCAGAGGAGCAGGAGCTCTGAGATACAAAATGTGAGGGCAACTCCCGAGAGCTCCAGAGGCTGGAGTGCTGATATTAAGTTGGAGCCAGGAGGCTTATGCTGTTATGGCCAGGTGCCTTATGTTTATGTTATAGCTGGAGGCTTGTGTTTATGTTGCTGTTGTTATATATGACCGGTGGTTTGGGCGAGGCTGTAGGGGTGGAGGAGGCCTCAGGGGCAACCCACAGTAGCGTGGGGCCCTAGTGCCCAGGAAGGGGCACGATTTGGCGCCCGTGGGGGCGCAGCGTTCATAGGCACCAGTGAGGGTGCAGCAACACGGGGGGTGTGCATATCCCAGCCCCAGAGAGGGGGCATTGGATAAGGAAGCCACAGAAAGGGGGTGTGGGATAAGGAACCCAAGTTGGGCAGAGCAGAGCTAGCCGAGAAAGGGGGCAGCTCTGAGAAAGGGGTCCAAGGTGGACTTGGAGGGCCCCGACGGGGGGGGGCGCATTTCTTTTGAGGCCCAAGTTGGGCATAGTCAGTCCCAGGAGGGGGCAATACTTAGGCCCTATATAGGGAGCAACATATTGAGCAGCCCTGTGGGGGCATGGTGAGCCCAGAGAGGGGAGCGCCATATTTCAGGAGCCTGCAAGGGACACTAGTTGAGAAGCCCATGAGGGGCAACACTGGGGGGCCCAAGAGGGGCCACATGGGAAGCCCAAGGTGGGCATAGCCAGCCCCAGGAAGGGGACCATTTTATGGAGAAGGCCAAGTGTGGGCATTGGGAGTCCCTGACAGGGGGCCGCAGTCATTAGGGAGCCCAAGTTGGGCACAGTGAACCCCAGGAAGGGGGGGCAACATTGAGAAGCCCCAGAGGGGGCGTGACAAGCACCTGAAGGAGGGGTGCCCAGTATTCGGAGAGGCGAGCCCTGAGGGAGGGCCGCGGGATTGAGAAGCCCAAGTAGGGCAAGGAGTAAGGAGCCCGGTGGGGGGTGCAGCAAGCCCCAGGGAGGGGGCAGGAGAGGTAACGGGTCCAAGGGGGACACAGTGAACCCTGGGGGGGGCAGCATTTGAGAGGGCCCGGAGAGAACGGGAAAGGGCCAAGACAGGAAAGAATGTTTGGACATCCGCGAGGCTTGGGCTGCGGTATTGGGGAGGAAGGAGCCGCAGACAGCACCCCCTAGCGGAGGGGGCAGGACAAGAAGAAGGGCAGCCTTCTGCTAATGAACCAATTAAGATCAAAGATGTGGCAGGAAAGTAGGTGGGCGGTTGCCCAGAGACAGGTGCGGGGGCCGTATTGAGGGAGGCTCCGGCGCGCCCTGTCACACCCTCATACACCTGGGTGTTGGAGCACCCACCTCATGCAAACTTGCACTGTACCTCTGCTTTGCCTCGCAGTGTGAAAAGTCGCCAATCTCCTCCAAGGATCTGCTGGCGCCCCGGGTAGCAAGCATGGTTGTGGGCAATGACGAGGCCATCCGGGCTCCTATACTAGCTCTCCAGGTATCTGCACAGCTGTCCCTGTTCTGCTGGGCCTGGACAGCTGCATGCAGCACCCAGTGGAGGGGAATGTCTCAGGACTGGGAGCTGCATGGCGAAGCAATGTTCCACAGCACCTGAAGGCTCCTTGCAGGCTGCTGGAGGTGGGCTGCAGGCAGATGGAGCTGGTCCTGGTAGCCAGGAGCTGGCTGCAGCTGGGCCTGGATGCTGGCAGGCCTGTCAGGAACCTGTAGAACTGGACAGCATGGGCCTGGCAGGATTGTGGCACTGTGGTGCCAGACAGTGTGCCAGAGTGCAGACAGGTTGGTGCAGATGGCCTATGGTCTGCATAGGGGGACATAGGTGCCTGGAGTGGCCTCAGGCTTCCTTAACATGTCCCAGGGCTCAAAATGCCTGCAGGCTTTTAAGGGTCTTGAGGCTGGGGCTAGAACTGGCCCAACCCTGGGGCTGGAGAGGCTCCCAGCCCCAGATCCCTGGGGCTAGCCTCAGGCTGGCCCCCAATGGCAGGGCTGACTGGGAGCAAACCTACTCTTGTCTGGTGCCTACATGTGCATTATTGCATAGTAACTACTCTTAAGTAAATTTGCTACTTGCATTTGAAGGTACCAAATTTACTTGTGAGTAACATCATTTACTACACAGTAAGCATATGTATGTGTAGATGTATGCACTTACTGTGCAGTAAACTACTCTATTATGCAGTAAAGTATCTCATGTAGACACACCCAGTCAGTACTTAGAAAACTCAAGGGTTATTTGCTATAGGGCAGTAATTTTCAGCCTATAGTTTGTGGACTCCCAGGGGTCTGCAGACTATGTCTAAGGGTCTGTGGAAGATGGCTATGATGAATCAAAAGCATGTGAATACCCACACTTACAATTCAAAGGGGCCTGCATCTTCATTCAAAATTTTCAAAAGAGTCTGCACCTCCATTTGAAAATTTTTATGGGTTCATAAATGAAAAAAAGTTGAAAACCACTGCTATAGGGTTCTATAGCAGTGCTGCTGCTTCTCAGGGTCTAACCTATCCACAAATTTGGCGTCAAGCAGGAATGTTTCCTAAGTAAGATTGGCACAGGCTGTGGTGATTTTTGCCTTTCTGTGTAGTATGCATTATGACCCTTTTCCTAGAGATGCAGTTAGCTGGAAAGTAGATTTGCACCTTATCAACTAACCAAAATAGGTTGCATCTCTGTCTCTCTCTCTCATATATATATATATCTCATAAGCTTTCATAAGCTGTAACTTACTGTACTGCTTTCAGATGCTGTGAAAGATGTACAACAAGCAGTGTACAAGAAGAAGAGAAAGAACAGAATTCAAAAGACAAGGGGGAGGGAGAGAGATAGGGGAAAGGGTGCAGTGTTAGCGAGGCAAACAAACAAGCAGTAAAGCCACAAGAAGAAAGGGTGCCTAGATACATGCAGCAAGGCTGCTCCAATGTACTGTAATTACAGAAATTAATCAGAGCAGACTCGATTAATTGAGTCTTCCGGAGTATGGTAATTACCGCAGTCATGAGTATCAGTGTCCCTGCACTAAAGCTCACTAAACAAGTTTTAGTTAAAACACCCCCACTGCCATTTTCCAGCACAGGGATGCTGCTACATGGGATGCTCCAGATGCTTTAATTAGAACAGCTTTCAGAACTGCTCTAATTAAAGTGCTTCACCTCCCTCCCCACCTCCCTCCCTCCCTCCCAGAGCATGTGTATAAATGCCCAAAGGTGTCACAAAGATCATCCTGGCAATGGGATAAAAATCCATAGTTCCCTGTTTTAACCATACTTAATACAGTCTGTGGATTATTTGTTGTTCTGCAATTTCCTGTTCAAATCTGTTTTAATAAGTTTGCTAAGAACAGCCACCTTCTGGTCAGCAATGAAGTGTCCAGGGATGTTCTGCCACAGGCTTGTGTCGTTCTGTACCTGATGGCACAGTGGTGTTCACTCATTCTGTCACACAGGGATCACCCCATCTGTCTGATGTAGACAGCAGATGGGCACTAAGCAGATGTGAAGTTTCAAGTGAATGAACCTCAGATGTTATAATTCA
This sequence comes from Caiman crocodilus, assembly GCA_030014935.1. Lineage (NCBI taxonomy): Eukaryota > Metazoa > Chordata > Crocodylia > Alligatoridae > Caiman > Caiman crocodilus. The sequence continues at coordinate 50,840,226 of JAGPOW010001338.1, forward strand.
TGCTATTTGGTCTAGTGATGGTGTGGTCTGTATTGATGTTGCAACAGACCCAGAACTCATGTGGGTCCATTGCAAGGCTTGGTACCTCAGTGAGACTGGGAGTCCCGTTGCTTGAGAGATGCTGCTTTAGCTTTGGGGGCTGCAAGCTTATCTACTGTGACTACTTTGAGACTGCCATCCTTTTCCAAGAGGAGGTTATTAATGACATGTCTAAGGTGTGCAAGCTGAGGCTGTAGGTGAAAACCAGAGGGACTCAGTTGCCCTTGTCCTAGCCTTGTTCCAGGCTTTGTTGATTTGAGTAGCTACAATATTGGGGTTGTATTGTAATTGTAGGAATTCCTGCTCTGGCTCCTTAAGGTGTGCATCCCAATCAGAGCAGACAGATGTAACTTACAGCCTAGCTTTAGACAAGGGATCTAGCAGTGTGCTTACGGTGAAAACTGGGCATGTGAAGGTAGTTGAGACAGTTGGTTGGGTGCCAATACAATGTGGCATATCTCTTCCTTTTCCTAGAGTCTTCTGAGCATATATTAACCAATCACTACTTTGCCATTACAGTAGCATGGCACTGGGAGGGGCCTCATTTCCCTGTGTTTACCTTTGGCATGTTATATGGTGGTTCTTGGTGTTTTGACTGCTGTGCCTTGCAGTGGTATGTGAGGGGGTGAAGTGGTGAGTTTAGGAATTCCTTGGGTTCAGGATTGCCTGCAAACACAGGGGCTCAGGAGGCTCCTTTTAGTCCTACATTTCTAGGGTTTTTTCTTTTTTTTAGTTAAAAAATCGCATAATTTCCACTGTGATTCTTTCATCCTTGTTGCAGAGGGAAAGGATTGCTGTAAGGAGGTCATAGTAACTGTAGCTGTAGAAACTTGGCATATTTTAATAACCAGTGCTTTGTAATTAATTTAAAATTACACAAGAACTCTTTTAATTGAGCACAGAAACAAACTGCTGTTAGCTTGTTTACATAATACAACATGTTCCACAGTTTCCTTGAATTAGACTTTCCTTGGAAATACACCAGTGCACGATTATAAATAGCAGAGGCAAGTTTAATGACATGCCCTTGTTCCCTTACTGACTCCACAATAATAACTCATGTTTTGTATTGCCATGATTTTATGACTACTTCAAACAAAATATGGTAAGAATCTCCAAGCATAATTTTTATCCTTGGGATTATGATCTTATGCAGCTTTCGTTATTGGCTAACATTGTGAGTATTGTAACTCAGTGCATAGAATGATAAAAGCAAACAGCAGAGCAAACTCACACAACTGTTTTTGTCTTTTTATTGCTTCAAAGAATTGCCACTTCAACTCTTTCAAATGCATTTTTTTGGAAATGCTCTACTTATCTTTTTTATATTTGAAGTATCTGTTCCTTTCTTCTGCTTTTGCTCGAGGACCTTTAAGCTATTTGAAAGACCCGAGCCACATCTCTCCCTCCCATAATCAAACAAAGGATTTGAAAGAGCTGCAGTTTAAGGAATATGCTACTCAAAGCCCCCCAAAACTTGCTACATTTCTAAAGCAAAATGGAAGAAAAGATCTGGTATTTTGACTTCAGTGAATCCAGGATTTCTTTCCTAGTTACATATTGATCTTGCAAGCATATGTGTGCTGACTTAACTTTGAACATTTGAGGAGTATCGTGGCTAAATGTCTGCAGAACTCTAACTTCCTAACCATGCAACTGGATCCACAAAGGAAGAATGCTGCACTTACTAACTTAAACAGGACACTGTACAAATGTAGGGTTCCTCTTGCATGAATCATTCAACATGGCTAAGAAGTCATTCAACCTACTCTTCCATTAACTAGCAGATGGACATTTTGTGCTGAAACCTACCTCAGAGAAATCAGAGGCCCCATCTACATGTTACATTTAAGACATGATTAGCCAATTTATCATGTTTTAAGTTGTCACCCAGCCACATGTTCAGCCAATTAATAGTGTGATAAAAGAAGGAATAAGCCACAAAGTTATTTTGTAACATGTGTAATAACTTTGTGGCTCCTTACTATCATGCCGTTAACTGAATGCGTGGCCAGAGGCCCCTCTGGCTGGCTGCCCAATCAGCTGATGGGAGCTTCCAGCCAGGGAGCTCATGTGCAACTCAGAGCCTTGGAGCTCACAGCTGATAGGGCTTCCAGCCACAAGGGGTGCCTTAGGCACCTTTAGGCTAGTGACAGAAGTTACACATAAACCAGTTTAAGTGATCAGGAACCAGTTTAAACCTGTAACAGAACAGAAGTACAGCGCATTTAAACTGCTTTCAAAATGACTGAAACTGATTTAAGATAAACCTGGATGAATGTAGTATTAGATTTAACAGATTAAGGCCAAACTGGTTTATAGAAATTCTGTGCCAGGTTCTCTCCCTGTTCAACTTGACTCACAGTCCTCCAGCATCCTAGGATATTGTGCAGCCTTGGGGTGCTGTCTGCTCCAGAAAAGCAGGACTGGCCCAGCCCCTAGCTGTCAGTGGAGGCTTTTCCATCCCCAGGAGCCAGGCAGATTTCTCCTGCCCCACCCTCTTCTCAGTAGGGGGGATCAGCCCAGCTCCCACCGGGGCAGAGGGAATAAAGGCCCCACTGCAGGTAGAGCCCAGCTGGGAGTCCAGAGCTGGGTGGCAGAGCACTGTTTCTCCCCTGCACTCCACCTCAGCCAACCTGCTGCTGGGGAGGGGCATAGCCAGGTGATCATCAGCTGTAGGCACCTACTCCATGGGTACTCCAGGGCTCAAGTATCCACCGAAAAAAATTAGTGCATGCTTAGCACCCATGAGCTATGGTTGTTTTGGTTTTACATGTTAGAACTCTGTGTCTGCTTGCAGATATTTTAAAAAAAGAGGGGGAGGGCTTACGGGAAGAAGCAAAGCATTGCTTAAACCTGGCTCTGCAGCATCTATAAAGATCAGATGCTTCAGGGGGGCTTTTGGGTGCTTTTAGCTAAATCTGCTTCAATCAGCTTTAAGATAAAAGTACCAAAAAAAGCTTGCAGTGGGGGCTTTACTCATCCCTGCCTGATCAGGGAGCCAGGGCCATTACCTGACCATGCTGCCTCCTTGACCAGCACACAGACTGAGGAGGGAGTGGGAATGGGGGAATAGTCCCCACTGCAGGCTCCCTGCCCACCCCATTACTCCCTTAGCCAGCCTGCCTGCCAAGAAGGGGGGCATAGCTGGGTGATCAGAGCAGCTCCCAACTCCAGGGAGGATAGGGGAGAGGGAAGAGTGAGAGAAATGCCCAGCTGGGGAGGGTTCCCCCCACACCCCCTTCTCAGCTAGACGGAGGCTGAAGAAGGGGCATAGTTGGGGGAATTGCCCATCTCCCGGCTCTCTGCAACAGCTGGCATGCTGGGAGGTGTGCTTTAATTAGGATGGCCATTCATCTGGTTTTATAGAGGACAGTCTGGTTTTCTGCTATTTTGTTCTCTGTCCTCTTTTGATACGAAACCAGTTGTCTTTATGTCATCTATTTTTCTCTTGAGACACCCAACCTTTTAACGTACAATTAAACTTTAGATTCTTTGTTTCAATCAGTTAATATATTTGTCATTTAATTAATCCTGTGTTTGTATTGGTCCTGCAAATGCCAACAAAGATCCTATTTGTCACATTTCCTAATGGTGTCCTTACGTTATGGCTGCTGCTTGCTGCAATTAAACGTTTGTCTTCAGAATCAGTTTGACATCGCCCTTCATTCAAAATGCCCAAGTAAACAACGTCCTTCAACTCCGAATGGTCAAAAGAATATGATTTCATAGCAAAAACCAGAAAGGGTGAACATCACACCTGCTGTACCCTGTGCCACTGTGATATCTATGTCAGCAGCCAAGGAAAGGGACCTCTACATCAACACATTTTGTCAGAAAAGCACAAACTGAACATTTAACTTTTTGGTAGTCTTTATAGATGTGGTTATTATGAATTAGCACTAAATTTAGTTTTAAAAAAAAATCACTATGCACTAAATGCAACTGTCATCTATTCTTGAGGTACTATGATGGCCACTCTAGCTCTAGTGCCCCCTGGCACCTGGCATGTGCCACTGCTGGGGTCTGGCTGCCTTTCAGGTTTGAAAAGTGAGTGTCAGTTCACTTTCTTATTAGTTCAATCTAGGCAGTTTACAGAAACCTGCAAAGGTTGAATCAACGCAGCCTCAGAATTTTTGACTGTCCGTTCTTATCCTTAAAGTGGTGCTGCTTGGCTTTTTTTCAAATTTAAATTCAGATCATTTTGGGAATGTTGCTGCCTTTCGTCAAAACAATGAGATTTCATTTTTATTTACACACAGGTCTCTTCACATTGCCAGAGTGGCATAAAGGGAAAGTATTGTAAATGAGAACTGGGCCAGATGCTTTTAATTTGATGCTAGTTTTTCAAATGGGCATACGGTGCTCCCAGCACCTTGTGCAAGTAAGCCATAAGACAATACTCCTTAAGTAAACATAGAAAATCTCTTCAGTATAGGAAAAAATGAATTCAAGGACCCTACAGTGTTTGAGATCACTAATTTATGAAAAAATATGCTCTTAAGAAACTGAAGTAATTTATTTGTCTGTTTTAGTAATGCTGCAAAGGCTGGTGACAACTGAACTAATTGATGGTTTTAGTTTACATTAAGCTATCCAGATGATTGAGATAGTCGTTGGTTGGGGCTTGTTTGTTTGTTTTGTCTAGTGAGTAGAACAGGTAACATAAAAATATTACTGATTTTTGTGAATGTTTTATTATTTTGGTAACAACTAATTTAGTCTTCGGCTGTTCCCAGATGCGTGCCTGTCCTGTCCTTGTTATAGGGATAAAAAGGCTCATTGTTGCTGCTGGCAGAAGAGATTATGCTTATACACATACAATTTTCAGATTATACTTCCACATATTCAGTTTGCTGAATGGTTATGATGTTCTTAGAGAATTATGGAAAATAGAACTTCTGAAGCATGAGATTGGTTTTGTTAAAGGGACAGTATCATGAGTTCACAGCTGTTGAACTACCTTGAAATGTCAAAATCTGATTTGGAAGTCTTCTGGATTCTAATGTAAAATCTCTAGAGGTAGATGCTCAGACAGTATCAGCTGCCCTAACACTACTGTAGTCAGTGGGACTTTAACAATTGATACCATCTGCAGATTTGTTCCCTAAGCTACAAACCTACTATAAAGCTTTTGAAATATTCTAAAGCAATTTGAGGAACTCAGTCTTTCCAGGAGGAATCCAAAGTAGCAGTCAAAATGTAGCAGAAGCTGAGCAAAGCCTCTGTTTTGGTGTTCAGACTGACCACAGTGTTCAAACTGCATTAGAGCATATGTCAGCAACCTTTCCGTTACTGGCAGTGGGCTGAATCACTGCAGCTCAGTCCATCTCAGGATCCATGCAGCTGGGAATTGATGGAAGCAGCCACTAGATGACGCAATCATGTTTGGCAGGCGGGATAAAATCTCAGAGGCTGTAGGTTGCTGACCCCTGCATAAAGTATATTTCTGGGTGTGCTGGAAAATCTTAAACAAAAATATTCTTTCATTTACTGTTTCTTCACTTATTTATTTCACTAAGTTATTCCATAGCAATGTCTCCTGCTATTCCAGGATTGGTTGTCTCTCAGAAAGACTGACATTTGTGCCATGCTGTGAAGTGTTATATGAAATGTGATCTTACATTAACAATGCATCTCTAGAGCTACAAAATCCTGCAATATAATATTTTTGGTAGTTGAATCTTGTAAAAGAGGATATTTAAATAAAGAAGTTGACATTCTGATCTACAATGAACAGACTGTTAAAGATACCACAATTTTCATTGCCAGAACTACACTATGGCTTACAAATTTTATGAGTCAATTTATGGCTTTTTTTGGTATATACCTTGTGTAGTTAAGTCTCTACAGTAGTTTCCAATGTGACAAACTTGATTCTGCCTCTGACAATTGCAGTTAAATTAGTTTAATTCTGTTTTAGAGAAAGAGGAGCAATAATTTTATAGCAGTGAAATAGAGCATGTAATTAACAGAAACCTACAGCATATAAAACAATGGCACATTTGCCCCACCATTTCAGCATTCACAAGCCATGCCTGGTACATTGAGATATGTAGAAAAAACATTTAAAGCTGTGTCTATGGCCAAATTGCTTATTCTTCCCAGTTTGCCTCCCCTAGTTACATTACTGATATGTGTTTGCCTACTGAGTCACATGGCTAAGTCAGAGGAAGTTCCAGTTTCTGGATCCCTGTCAAGATTAGAGATGTGAACCAGGCTTTGAGCTATTCATCCCCATCAAATTTGAACTGCTTCTGCAGCAATACAACTTCTAGTTACTTAGGCCACCTATGGGGTGCCCCAGGGTCATTTGCAGCTGAACTGGCATTTTCAAGATTACAATTCTGGACTCTGGCAGTATTTTAAACACTTAAATCTCATTTTAGATGTTTAGATCTGGCCATAAGTGACTTATCCAAGAGCATTCACTGATTCAATATGAAAGCAAAGTATCACACAAGATTCTTTGTGCAATCTCTAATTGTTGAACATTATTCTTCTAACTTCTGCTTTATAGTAAACATGAAGTGTGGGCTCTTGTATAGTGTTTAAGGTTGACCTAACCGTGTTCCTCTGAAGTTAGTCAAATCAGTGGTAAACCCTTTTAAAAAATCTCATTTATATTGTATACAAGAAATAGGAAATTCTGTCTGAGACTTTTTTCACATTTTTAAAGATCTTATTATAGGTTTTGACTCCAATATAAATAATTATGAGGGTTCTTGATTTCTCTTTTATTGAATATTCACAATTTAAATGCTTCTTGAATAAGTTGGCAAGTTCTCTGGTGAATTTCATTTTGCTGTTCATCCGAATGCATAATTTTGTACTAAGGTTTATTCCCATAACAAAGTAGAATGTTTTAAATTCATGCCACTGCCTCTTTTGATTAATATTTTAATTCCAGTGTTTCTACCAGAATCTAAAACCAAAATAAGAACACATTTCAGAACATTCTGTAGGTAAGGACTCCCTGCTCAAACTTCAAATTCAGTGCAATTCATACCTCTTCAAAATATTTATTTATTCCTTATTCAAACAGCTTGCCTTCTGTAATTTCAGTTAGAGAGCTGTCTGGGTGAAGAAAACAGCTACTAAAGTATCAACTTTGCTGAATCTGTGAGAGTTGATTGGTTATATACATTGTAACAATCTCTAAGGAATCCTTAAAAGAACCCTAGCATTGAGGTTAAAAGATACTGTGGGCAGCTGACTCTAGTATAGCATGCCTGCATGCTTATCTGTAAAAAGTAGATTTTGAGATTATAAATGTAAATACGTTGCATTTTAAGAAAATGCTTTATATAGTATCTGAAGGAAAATAGTTTTAGGCTCAATTTCAGGCAAATAAATGTGTAATGATTTCATAGAGTTAGGATTCCATGCCTTTTAAGAAATCCAATAATGGGAGTTAACATCACTGTTTTACCATCTAGGAACAAGTATAGCATGACTTGTGCTGTAACCACTAGCATATGGAAAGTGGTGACAGTAGAAGCAAAGAGCACATGATCAGTAAATATGAACCAGTAAACTTATTCTAGGGATCAGTGGGTTTTCAATGCTATACTACTGTCAGATGATCTTCGAAGAAGAAGAGAACAGGCTGGAGGATAGCCTATATGTAGACGTTCTACCTTTAGAATAGATTCATAGGAAAGTAGGGCTGAAAGGGACCTTACAAGGTCACCTAGTTTAGCCCCCTGCTCAAGGCAAGATCATCCCTGACTAAAATATTCCAGGCAACTACCTGTCAACCTGATTCTGAAAATTTCCAGGGATGGAGATGCCACAATTTCTCTAGGTACTCTGTTCCAATGCTTTGATCACCCTCACAGTTAGAAAATTCCTTCTGATCTTCAGCCTAAATTTCCCCTGCTGCAGCATGAAGCCATTGTCCCTTGTCCTGTCCTCAGAGTCACTCTAATTAAAACATCCCTCCTCATTCCTGGAGCACATGTATAAATGCCCAAAGATGTTAAACAACACTGGACCCAGGAAAGACCCCTGGAGAACCCCACATGATACCGCCTCACAGTTAGACACTGAACCGTTGATAACTATTCATTAAGCATGATGATCCAACCAATGATGTATCCACCTTGTGGTACTTTTGTTTAATCCATGTTTCCTTAGCTTGTTAATGAGAATGTTGTGGTGACAGTGTCTAAAGCCTTAATAAAGTCAAGCTATGCCAAAACAACTGTTTTCCCATCATCCACAGTGCCTATCACCTCATCAAAGAAAGAAATTAGGTTGTCCAGACATGATTTGCTCCTGGTGAATACATGCTGGCTGTTCCTAATCACCTTGTTCTCTCCTATATGCCTCTCAAGCAAAATATTTACATTGATCCAAAATTAATTCTAAGAGCAGAAGGAACTTGACAGTTGGATTTGTCTTTGAACACATGTATATCCCAGAGGGTGGCCTGGATAGGCTTGCAAGGTGGGCGGATCAAAACCTGATGATGTTCAACACTGAGAAGTGTAAGGTGCTCCACCTAGGGAGAAACAACCCTCAACAAGCTTACAGGCTCAACAGTGCTACACTTACCAGCACCAAAACCAAAAGAAACCTGGGGAGTCTTGACAAACCATAGAATGAGCATGAACCACCAATGCAATACCATAGGCAGAAAAGCAAACAAAACACTGGCATGCATCTACCGATGTATCTCAGACAAAACTAAGGATGTCATCCTTCTTCTTTTCTCAGTCTTGGTGAGGCTGCAGCTGGAGTACTGTGTCTATTTCTGGGCACCACTTTTCAGGAAAGATCTGGAGAGGATTGAGAGAGTCCAAAGAATTGCTACACACATTTAGATGTATGAAGAGCAGGCCATATGATGAGAGGCTGAGAGACATGTGTCTGTTCAGCCTGAGAAAGAGAAGACTCAGAAGGGACTTGGTGGCACCTTATAAGTATATAAGGGATGCATATCAAGGACTGGGAGAACATTTGTTCACCAGGGCTCCCCAAGAGAAGACTAGGACAACGGTCATAAATTGCTAGAAGACCAATTTAAATTAGACATAAGGAAAAACTTCTTTACAACTCAAGTGTCCAGGGTCTGGAATAGACTTCCCCCAGATATGGTACACTCTAGGGCTGTACAAAGCCTCGGTCGCTGATTTGATTTGGTGGAGGTTCATCCTGATTTGGTGGCTGAATCTCTGAATCCGAATCGAATTAGGAGACCCTTTAATCTCTCTGAATTGAATCAGAACCCCCTGAACTGATTTGGAGAGATTTGGAATGATTCAATGATTTGGACATAGACACAGCTTTAAATATTTTTTCTACATACTCTAGGTACCAGGCAGCTCTTGAATGCTGAGATGGTGGGGTGGATGGAACATCCCACAGGAGTTCGGGGTGTTCCCAGCACACTTGGCAGCAGACCTGGAAGTGGACCAGAAGCACTTCCGGTCCACTTCTGGGTTCTCTGGGGAGTGCGCAGGGGGCTGCCCTGCCCCCCAGCTCAGCGACTGGTGCCTCCTGGGTCTGGGAGTGCACTTGGGGTCCCCCCACCACTGATCACTGAGCTGGGAGAGCGGGGGGACTTGTGCACCCGGCGGTGGATCTAGAAGTGGACTGGAAGTACTTGTGGTCTATTTCTGGGTTTACCACCAAGCACGTGGGAACCCTCTGTGTTCCTGTGGGACACTTCATCCACCCCACCATCGCAGGGTTCATGACCCATGCCTGGTATCTCAAGGTATGTAGAAAAAACATTTAAAGCTATGTCTATGGCTGAAGTACTGATTCTATTAATCAGCATCAAATCTTCTGATTTGGATTTGGCTGAATCAAATTGGGACAGTGATCCAAATCAACAAATCAAATCAAATCACTGTCCCCAATTCGAGCCAAATCCGAATTGAATACAGCCCATTTCGCACACCCCTAATACAATTACCTACTTTGGACATCTTAAAAAATTGTCTGGGTGCTCACCTATCTGAGGTCACCTGACCTCAGCAGTCTTTCCTGCCAAGTGAAGGGGGGCTGGACCTGATGATCTTGAGAGGTCCCTTCCAGCCCCTAACATATCTGAACCTATAATTTTATTTTTCACAAAACTCCTTGATTTGTTGTTTGTACCATTTTTCTGGGCACTGTATAATCTTGTAGAAAGACTTGATCCTTGTTTCACAGCTCTTATAACCTATGCTTTTTTGATTTGCATTTATTAAAAGGAATCTGCTAATTCTCACCCTTGATTCTTACATAAAAGCTTTTTGAGTTTGTGGCTCCTACTGTTTCCATCTCCCATTATTTTTTCATTTTTGTTCTCCACTGCTTCCATGAGCTTTAGCGTTCATTATTTTTCTGTGCCTCTTGTCAACTCCAATACTTCTTTCACTTTACAAATCTTCAGCCTTCCTCACTCTACTCTCTCCATCCCCTTACCACCCCCCACAACCCTTGCTGGCAGGCCCTTCCTTTCTTTGGCCAATCTTACCCCTGCCCTACCTTTCCATTCCCTCACTCCCAATCTCTCTGAAAAAGCCACCCAGCTGTAAAAAGATAACCGCCATCCATGTCCTCTTTATCTCTTGCTCCTCCCATAACTCAGGACTTGCTGACACACGGTTCTCTTCTCTTGCATTGCCTTTGAGCTGTTCTCTATCACAGTGGCTTCTCTTTGAATGCTCTGTGTCACTTGCAGTCTGCTCTCATTTGTTTTCTCTCTCTAGAATACCACTTCATCAAACATGGCTCTCTTTTCTCCTTTTGTGACTAATCACCTCACTGACACCCCCACACTGTCTCTCCTCTGACTTTGATGCATGGCTCTATCTCTTTAGCAAACTCTAACCTTATCCTCTGGGTAACATTGAGGACTATATTGTACCAAATTTAAAAAAACCTGTTTTTGAAATGGTATCAGAGGACATAAGAGTCAATCTGCATTATAAACATCAACAAACTTTTTCAGTTGAATTATAGTCTCATTTGGCTTTATCCAAAGAAGTTAGAGATGAAAAATACCGGGTCAGAATATGTGTCCTAACCTTACTAGTCCACAATTATATCTTTGGATGTTTTTACTGGTTTTAGATAGCTCACTTAATTACGTTCATAGACTATTCCATAACCCAGCAGATCTATTTATCAGGAGAGATTTCATAGCATTTAGTTAAGTTGAATTACTATGGACAGTTCATACTAAGGATCTATTGGTTCATTTGTTTGTTGTGGGGGGGTTGTTTCTTTGTTCGTATGAGTGTAGCACATGGTGGTCTCAGGGGCAGCCATGATGCCCCCTGGTGGCTCTGCAACTGTGCTCCACTCTGCCTCCAGGGTGTCCTCCCTTCTGTCTTGCCCACCATGCCTTGATGTAATTATGCAAAGGGAGGCTGTCCACAGGCCTTAGCATGAACCCTAGGCCAGCCAAATCCCCACTGGGGTGCCATTGCACCCCACTGGTCTTGACTATGCCCTCAGGCTCAGTGGGCCCACACAGACTCACTGTGCCTCTATAGGGCACCTACAGCCTTACGGGCTAATTGGGTGTCTCTGTTCCTCCCCTACACTATGCCCCAAGCCATGGGAGTGTCACTGTTCCATCAAGCTGTCCTGTTGGGGCTTTGGCCTCCTCAGTCTTTGCCCCTTTTCTCTAGCTGGGCCTTCCAGCCTAGGCCCACCGCATTGGACCTGGCTTTGATGCACCAGTTCTAATCTTGCTCTTTTGGGCACCTGGCCCCTGTCCACTGGACCCCTGGCTCCTGTTTGCATCCCTATTGGGTGCTGGGAACCTGGCCCCTGTCTGGGCTCTGTGGCCCCTGCTCTGTCCTTCTGTGGGCTCAGCACTACCTCAGACTTTGAGCCTGTCCTTAGCTCTTCTTTGATCCACATGGTAGATGTTGCAAATGAAAGAAATGTTAAGACCTTGTCCATTGGTGAAGGGTCCTGTTTTAGACAGGAAGGGGAGATAACCAGAAAATACAGTAACATTTTCAAATAAACTTAAATTGTAAAATGCACAGAGAGAAATAAGTACCACTTTATTCATGTTAGGGTGGGCTGTCCTGGCCCCTGTCAGAGCACCATCTGTTTTAGATTAAAGCTGAAAGACTTTCTCTAAAATGATGTTCATGCATAGGGTTCTCAGCTGCATAAACAACCAAGTCTTTTTGTGTTTGGTCCATCCAAAGAGATGCTTACCTAAGATATTTTAAAATTAATTCACTTGCAATGCTGGTGAACTCAAATAGGTTCTCTTCTGATCCTAACAATTGATTTTGCCACTCAACAATGTCAGAAAGGGGGCAGACATGAGTCTACCTGGCTGTCTGACTGCCTATAAAAATGTCCTCTACAACAGAACTGGAATGCATTTTCGTTTAGCTTTTAAACTTCTCATTGTAAAATTATTAGTGGCCTCATCAGATTAGCTAGTGCAATGAGCCCCCAGAGCAGAAAGGCAAATCATCTGCCTCCATAACAACTTGTGCATCTTTCCTGCTAAAGAAAGATATGAAAACAAGTTAACGTCTAGCCTTTTCTATTGTATAGAACAAAAAACAAGCACTTGATCAATAATTTATATTTAAGCATTTTACTTGAACTAAAAGGCATAAGTAGAGGGATACAGAGCAACATCAGTTCATTATCACTCAAAAATGTAGCTCAAGGTAGCCACATTATAATTTTCTGATATAGATTTTATTTTTGCAGTGGAAAGGTGCCATTGTCTTGCACAGTTGTCCTAGGCTGTCCCTTGGAGCTTACTATCTAATAACCATCAGAAAAAAACCTGACTTTACAAAAATCCCAGGGGAGGACAAGAAATAATGCGCAGAATTTTATTGAAGATTGCTTCAGGCTAGACATAAAAAAAAACTTCTTTACAAGTCAAGGGCTAAAGGTTTGGAACAGTCTACCCCCATAAGTGGTATAGTCATCCACCTTGGCAATCTTCAAAAAACATCTTGATGCCCATCTTGCTAAGGTCATCTGATCCCAGCAGTCTTTCCTGTCCAAGTGAAGGAGGTCTGGACCTGATGATCTGTAAGGTTCCTTCCAGCCCCTAACAACTATGAAACTATTACTACTACAGTTGGTCAACCCTGCTCAAACCGATTTCAATGCCATGACTCAGGCCATGTCCAGAAAAGCGCGGACATTTGATTCCCTGGGGACAAGTGGGGGCATCTTGTGCCGCTGCTAGCTGTCCTTGGGGAACATGTATGCCATGTGCCCTCTGGCATGTGGCAGGTTACTTTGGGCGGTATAGAGGAGGGTGGGTCCAGCAACTGTGCTGGCCTCAGCAGCCTTACTTGAGGCCCTAGGGGCAGGGAAAGGTGCAGCTATGTCACTCTGCAGCTGGCAGCCGCAGCGTGGCTCTAGCCAGCTACGCTCTGCTTTTGGGTGGTGTGTGCTGCCTCCATGTGCACCACCCTGCTTTTTTTTGGGCAGGATTTTTGATCCAAGGATCTCCTGGAATCAGCCCCTTTCCACACACCCACACCCACACCCACCCACCCACACACACAGAGTGTAAGGTAGCAGTGCAGGAAACACCTGAATGTGTGATGTATTGTGCCACAGACAGGTCTGCAGCACCACATACAGCATGGCTGCACTCTTCAGGCTGCAGCCTCACTGAGCCATAAGGCCCATCTTGCTGAAGACGGATGTGAACATGGGGTAGGGCCCCTAGTCCAATACTAATTTTAAAAAAATTTAAATCCTGCCCATTAGAACAGGAAGCCACTACTCAGATGTCATCTATTTGCCTGACTGCAACATTTGATTGCCTGTATTTCTCTATTTCAAGCCTTGATCTGCTCAAATTGGTTCTGCTCAAACTGCTAGTCTGAGCTATTGTTCCTGGAAGGAGGTGCCCTGACAGACCTACCATTGTATGCTGACCCTGTGAACTGATAGCAAGATTTTCTGCTTTGGAGTACTGTAGTTTGAAAAAAGTGCCAGGTGCAGGTTTTCATTTAACTAATGCAAGTCATACCAATTTAAAAGAATGACATGGTCATTCTTAGCAAGTCAACTCTGCTAGCTTTGGTTTTCAATTTAGCACTCAGAAAATTCACTCCTTTACTAAAGTAGTTATCTTAGATATGAGAGTTTTCTGTTGTATCTTGTATCTGCTGAACGGAGGATAAGTTTATTTCTACACTAAATATTCACAGGAAGACCTTTTTTCTTTTCTCAGGCTTAAAATGTTTTCACCTGGAGCAAAGGCAATGTTTGGATGCCTAAAAAAACTAAATATTTTACAGTAGTTTAAAGTGACTGTGGCATTGTACAGGTTCCCCCACCCTTCCCCCACAAGTTTCCCCCACTATCAGTAATAAAATCCTAATACATCTATGCTTTCTTTACTACAACCATCCATTTGGTCTTTATTAGGAAGGAGGAGAAAGGCCCAGTCCATTTCTGCAAAGCCTTAAGCTTGTAAGTAACTTTATGCATGTGAGCAGTCGCACTGAAATTACTCAAACCACTTGTGATTACAGTTTAAGCATGGTAGAAGTGTTTGCAGGATCCGGGCCAACAACGTAAAAACAAGTAACACCAACAATACTCTGTGCTCATTATGGAGATCTCAGATAGTTTGCTTGCATGGGAGAGTCAATCATGAGTTCTCAGGGCTGTCCAACTCTGCAGCAGGGAACCTAGAAGCCCTGAGAACCCCTGTCACAGAGCCAAGAGCCTGGAAGTCTTGAAGTGGTCTTCAGGCTCCACTACACAGCTGTTGAACTCCATGGCTCCCAGACTCCTTAGCCTGTCAGCTGCTCTGTTGATCTGATTCCCACTGCATGAAGAACCAACTATCCCAAGAACTTAAAAGTCCTAGGACAGTCAGTCTCGTGGAGCTGCCCTAGAGCCACACACCGTAGAAACGTGGACTTCCTAGCTGCTGCCTTTTCAAGAAACATTTCAGTTCTGGCAAACCAGTCTTTTCAAGCGAAATCACATTCCCATCAAGCTCTCAGCTGTGAAGGAAAAGTAACACTAGAACAGATATATGTATGTGACCAATGCAATTGTTTAGGTATTTGTCATTCTTATCAGGTGTATGAATGTGTATATATATGTTTCAAGTGAAAAATAATTTCAAAAATAGAAAAATAGAATTTTAAAACAGTATCTAGGGAACTAACTTGTGGGCTGATTCTGGTAAGGTCAGTGGAAGAAACTCCTGACTTCAGTGAGAGCTAAATGATACTAAAATGATGCTAAAATGTTGAATCCGTCATCCACATATCCACCTCTCTTCAAACTCTCATCTTCAACGTGTTCTTCCAACATACATTTCCATACTTCTTTCTTGCTAATTAAAGAGAAAAGCAATATGAGAAAGATAGTGGATTCTTTTAACACCACAAATGACGTCAGTAAATCACCCACTTAATTTCTAGTCATTACGCAATAATGCCCAGTATTAATTTTTTTTCTTAACTTACACTGTACTTTACCTGTAATGATCTTGAACTTTGATGTGTTGTAGGACAAAATAGAGTTGATCATCATCTTTCTTTTTCTCTCTCCTTTCCTTGGTATTTCTTTCTTCCTAATAAGAAACATGCATAGCTTATTATCCATTATTTCCCATTTTCTACTATAAGGGTTAATCCTTCTATGGTTCCAAAACTATTCTCAGGACAATTACTTATACTTCAGATGTGATTATATTTGTTTCCTATGCATTATTAAGCTTTATTATAAGAATTCCACTAACTGGGCATCTCTATATGAGACATTTACTGCAGTTACCTAATTAGCTCCACATTAAACATCTCAGTGTCTACACATGCAGGGCTATTAAGCTGGAGTAAACTAATAAACTCTGCAGCAGGGTAGTACTTGTAAATACAAGTACTATACTGTTGTAGAGTTTTTTACTTTATAGGACAAGATGTAGAGGCTGACATGACTGGCTGGGGCACGAGGGTGCTTCACTGTACCTCCACAGCATGTTGAATTGGGCTGGGGCAGCTCTGGGCTAGCAAGCTGACCCCATAGACCTCCTGCCATCTAGGTCTCCTGGGAACTGGCTCAATGTGCTGTGGTTCCAGGTGCATGTGTAAATGTGGCACCCAGGAGCAATATATTCCAACATGATCTGCACCACAGCCGACTGTGTCACATTAATATGCACATGTAGACACGCCTATTGTCTACTTTATTTCTTCCTAGGCTTGTTTTTCATAGAATTAAGAAAAATATGTATTTGAACAGTTATTCTGTTGAGCTGGAATTTTGAATCTTCAATCAATAAAAACATTTAAAAATCAGGCCTTGCTTGCTTGACCCCATCATATGATAAGCATTAATTTAAGAATCGATTCAGAAAAATGTGTTATTAAAATGAATAAGTGAATGATCTTCAGTGATAAAATCAGTATAAGATTAGATCAGGATAAAGGCAGGAACCAAAGCACTGTCCAGTAACCAGGAGTGTCAAAGACAGTGTTGAAGGTATCTAATCCAGTAACAAAGGAAAGATAGGATACAGTTTAACATGGATTTAATCATGAAAAGGAAAATCAGATCATGGCATACATAATGCAACATTTCCCAGTACACACAGACATAAACACTCAAGCAAAGTACCTGGACCTGTTTTATCTATCCAAACCAATGCTATATTGTTGCCTTGCAGACATGGGCCACATCCAGACATGCAGGCACATGCAGTTTATGGTGCCACAAACTGCCCAAATGAAGCATTAAAACATGCCCCACACTGCAAATTTGCAGCCTGGGGACAAAATTTGCTACCAGAATTTCCTGGTAGCAAAAAAAAAAATGCGCCCGGGAGAAAAAGCCATACATAGCACATGAAAATAGTGTGCACTGGAACAACAGAGGCTTGGTCCTCCAGTGAGATGCTCTGGCTGCTACCCAGAGAAACTCTACTGCTTCATTTGTGCTCCTGCTGCTCCAGCAAGCTGAACAAGGGCAGTTTGCCTGAAATGAGACAGTTTATTTCACAACAAAGCACATGTGCAGGGGCATGTACTGAGCACAAAGTAGTGGCACAAATTTCTGCCACTAGTATTTTTGCTGCTGTAAGTTTGTGCCCCTGCATGTCTGGACACAGCCATCAAATACAAGCAGAAATACCTGAGCTACTTTTAAACCAGGTATCTCTGGTATTGTGTACAATGTAGCTGTGATTGCATCACCTGAGTATTTACTTACTTTTTGAATGCAGCTATGCAGCTTAGCATTCACAAGTTAGCAGCCAGATAGAAAGACCTGATTCTTTGAAAGAAATTCTGAAGTTATGATCTTTGTAACTGTGTGAATTTTGACAGTTGTCCACCACTTGTCTCAAATCAGTTTCCTGTTCTCAACAGACTTGAGTCCCACTTTGTTGAGTGGTACTGTATTGTTCATGCATGTTGGTTGTCCAAGAATTATATAACGATTTAGAAAGTCTACTGAGCTACACAGCAGCCATGAGTGATGAATTTCTGTAATGCATGGACTGTCTGTCACTAGTTGCCAAAGACATGTTTTCAGAGGGCAGAGG
Source organism: Caiman crocodilus (assembly GCA_030014935.1). Taxonomy (NCBI): domain Eukaryota; kingdom Metazoa; phylum Chordata; order Crocodylia; family Alligatoridae; genus Caiman; species Caiman crocodilus. Next base: position 50,857,780 of record JAGPOW010001338.1, read on the forward strand.
AGAAACAGAATGTAGTGGGCATCTGACGGTCTTGATACACGTGCAAGTGACTTATCCAAAAGTGGATTCAACTGCATCTGATTTAGATGAATTCCCATGTCTAGGGGGGTGATAGATGTTCATTTGGTTGTGTGTTGTTATGTATCTCATAGCACCACTGGATGGCGCTTACACGCCATGATGTTTTTTACAAAGTAGATTCATGTACTTTTAATTCTCATGCTTCAAGTGGCGCTGTTCTAGACAGAAAATATATCTACTTAATTTTAATTTAGCTGTAATTACTTAGCTGTAATTTAAATACTCCAAAAGCTTAAATATTTAAATACCTTAAATAAGTAAATGAATATTAAAAGCTTAAATATTTAAGATTTAAATAGTTAACTTTAATAGCTTAGCTTTAATTTAGCTGTAACTAATAATATATATGTCTGTCTGTCTGTCTGTCTGTATGTATAGAAAATAAATTAAAGCTTTCCTCTCTGTAAAGAATAACATTTATTTGCTTGCTATTCTGAGCCTGTTTCTTCTTGGAGGAGGGACAGTTAAGGGGTTAAATCCCACTAGTGTTTGTGGTCAAGGGGCTACTTGACTTCACAGTGGTACCAATTACCAAGTTGATTGCTCACTAATTGTACCTATGTGCTAGATCACTGGTTCCCAACCATTGGGCCCATGGTCCAGTGCTGGGCTACAAAGGGTTGGCTGCTGGGTCATAGCACAGAGGGGCAGCCCCGGAAGGGAGGCAGCCAGCTCTGTGTGCCCTGTCCCATTCCCACCACCATGGCCATGCCTGGTGAGGCACTGCCTACGCAGCAGGTACTAGGGCCCACGCAGCAGGTACAGGGCCCGCAGTGAGCTGGGCAGGACCCCCCAGCCCCACCTGCAGCTGGAAGCGGGGGGGATGCAGGCTGGGAAATGCCTGGGGCAGGGGTTGGGGAGGAGGCTCTGCTGCTTACTTCTAGAGAAGGCAGTGGAGCCCCTTCTTCCTAGGCAGCCCCACCTGGGTCCTGCTGGGTCACCTTCTGCACAGCCCGCTCCCTGCAGGGTCCCCCAGTGCTCATGGCTGTGGTGCTCCAACCCGATCCAATCCTCACAACCCCCTCCATATAAAAAATAAATGTAAATATGTAAATGAACTATCAATGTGTAAATGAGATACCCAATCTGCCAAAATTCTTCGAGTGAGTTTGCTGGTCTGCAGTATAAAAAAGGTTGGGAACCACTGTGCTAGACTTCCAGGTTCTATCCATTTGCTTGTGAAATTTAAAAGCTGTGTGGGTATTCTTATTTTGCCTATAACAACTGTATTTCTAGTTATTATAAGGGTAAAATTATAGCAGGTTAACATGTGGGTAAATTTAACAGGGCATAATGCATACGACCATGAAATCTCAGCCACCTCTTCACTGTAGCTTAGCTGAAAAAATGCCTTAGGGCCTCAGGGGGTCACACTGCACAAACTGCCAGCACAGACTGAAGGGCCTGAGCAAGGCTGGGGGGCCCTAGGGCTCAAGTGTGAGCTCCCAGCACCCAGCCACCCTCCTGGACCCTAACACCCATGCTGCCCCCACAGGTCCCCAGCAGCTTGGTGCCTGGCTCCCGCCCTGGCTGTGAGTCACACACTTCACTCGCCACATTCCTCAAACCATGAAAGGCATATAGAAATGAACTACATGAACAGGGATATTAATTAGACCATCTGCTGAACAGAGAGCGCTCTCCCTCAGGCCCAGCCAAACTGGGGGAGGAGGGGAGAGGATTGGACCTAGGACTTGAGAGAGCTTCCCCAGGGTTGGGGTGAGATTTTTAAAGCTCCCCCAGGTGACCTGGGGTGTTTGTCCTTGGACCCAGCTCCGAAGTCCCAGAGGCCCTTGCATTCAGCTTCTTCATGCCACCAGTCTGCCCAGCACCTGTCTCAGAGCTGGCTCTAGGTAAGTGAACTTTACCCTAAGAGCAGAAGTGAAAACTGCTCAGGCGTTGTCCCTTCCCAGAAGGGCCAGTCCAGCCCACATGGCTCTAACCCCTCTTGGGATGCTTTGTCTCACATGTGAAGCAAGTCTGCCAGTTCTCAGCCTTAGCAAGCTGGTGGCCCTGGCCAATTAAATATATTGCCTCTTGCATGATTCCTGGAATACCACAACTATAACATCAATCTAACATTACCATAACTTGCATAATTACATAATACCACATAAATTCTCTTTCAATTTCAAATGCAAATTCTCTTCCTCAGTTTGCCATCCTAAATAATCCTGTGGTATTGCTGTGTTGTACAGGCAAATACAGTTGTACTGAGTAAAGCTCAATGTTACTCAGAAGCTCATTTTGAGGCTTAATTCTGACTACAAAATGCTTTGAAATCCCTTGTATTTTATACTTTTGGAGTGCATGTTGCCGCTATTCACTGAATTAGACTAGAAAACTATAGAGATGAGTTATGCAGGAAATCTGTATACTTTTCTTCCTATTGAAATATTAATTCCTCACACTGCACACTACACAAAAAAGATATTAAGACAAAATTCCTTCATTAGGAGTTCTTATGCTTCCAGCAACCTACATCATTTTACCCCTAAAAACCGAAAAAAACAACACCCTGCCCCTGCAGTCTTTTGTTACAACATAAAGGGAACTCATGCTATGATTGTTTCTTTACAGAGCTTGTTTTTTTTTACCTTAACTTTTCCTTCACTGAACCTAACATGAACTCTTTTTTATTAATATAATAAATGGAAGTTTTTCCTCTTCCATTGCTGAGACCATAACAATCTTGAATTATATCTGTATACATACTTGAATTTTCAACGTTGGTTCAGTGCTGGTAGCAACAGAACTGTCTTTATTTGGAGGACCCGAGTTTGCAGAACTTGCCATGATTCCTGGCAGAGAACTAGCAGTTTCAATACATGTCACACTCCAGCTTTAGTTTGGTCTTTAAACATACCAACCCCCACCGCCCCCACCCCACCCCACCCCAAGAGTGATTGCTTGGAGGATGAGAAGGAAAGCTCATAGAACAATGCATTGCCCATCCCACTATTGCATATGTCAAGCAGCTACTTTCACTGTTGGCAAATACGAAGGTTAGGGTTACCATATGTCCAGGTTTTCCCAAACATGTCCTCTTTTTTTGGCCCCCTGTCCAGGTGGGTTTTTAAAATGCAAGCAAATGTCTGGGTTTTTGCTTTGCCTCTGGCTTTTCCTAGGTACTTCCAGTTTGGCTGCTTGGGACTAGGAGCAGCAGAGCAAGGCAATTGGCTGTTGGGGGGATCATCCTCTGCACAGAGGCCCTTTCAAGCTGTTTGCAGGTAAGAGAGTCAGAGACAAAGAGAGAGAGACAGAGTGAGTGCATGCAGTTAAGAGCTGTGTGGGCAGCAGGGCTGGGGGGGCAGAGGGCTGTGGGTCAGAGTGAGAGGCACTGGCAGGGCTGGGGGGCACAGGAGCATGCAGGTCAGGAGCAAGGGACACCACCATGGCTGGGGGTGGAGTAGAGTGGGTCAGGAGTGAGAGGCAGCAGGGGGAGCAGGATTGGGGGCCTGTGGCTTAGAAGTGAGAGGCAGCACATGGGCATATCACTACCCTCCCATCATATACCCCTTCCCCCTCTCTACCCTTCTCCACTGCCCCCTCTCTCCCCTGCTCCCTCCTTCCCCATGCTCTCCTCACCCTGCCCCCCAACAGGTACCCTCTTTTTTGATACTGGAAATATGATAACCCTAACCAAGATGATAGCTGAGCAGTTTATACAAATAGCAACAGAGCTAGTAGGCAGGACACTGCTGTGCCCACTATCAAGCTAATTTCATATCAAGCCATGGCTACCTCAGGCACCAGTGCAGAGAAAAAGGGACTGATCATAGCCTTGATCAAGTTGGAAGAGGGGGAAATGGAAGTTGAAGAGGCAGAACTGGAGTTACTCAAGTTAATGAACCCTTGGGCTCTGGTATCACTAAGTTTAGGAACTGACAAAATTTTCTGACCAGTTACTCTATACTGTTAAAATTGGCAGGCATATACTGCCTCCAATGCCATAGCTGCAGGCTTCCCCAGCTCCCCACCCCCTCTCAAATTTCCTACCACATACCATGATTGCAGGGAGAGGACTAGGAATTTCATTACACATGTCCTCTTACTCCTATTCAGCATGTCCCTGCTTGTGCTTCTGAGGAGCCCTATTGGACACAGCATCATAGCATGATCTTATGTTTCTGGATTAGCTGTGAGAAGCTGCCACACCACAGCTTTCCTAGCTCAGAATGCCCTCTTCTTGCAAGTATAGCTGTCATTGTTCATGCCTTCTGTTATGCCATGCTGAAATGCATGTTGTGTTTGACTGTGCCCTGCTTTACTAAGTGACCCAGATCAGTCTGGACCAGTGACCCCCACCCCAACCTGAAGACATACACTTGCTATTTAAAGCACTAATAATCTCTAACATCCAGACCTGTATGTTTACACTGAGGCACTGGAATTAAAAATCATCCTCTGTTTTAAGAAGCACCTTCCTCTGAGCCCCTGAGGACACTGTATGAAGTGAAGGACTTGTAGTTCTGCCATTATTTGACTTGCTCACACTGTTCAAATCAAAGTTAATGGAAGCAATTGTGTTGCCTAGAAACATAAAAATGCACACAAACACACACCCCACAAGCTCCTGGGCTCTATTACCGTCTCTGTCACAGACTTACTGTGTGCCCTCCAGTAAGTCTCTTCTCTGGGATACATCAGCTCATGAAACATAAACCTCTCAATAAGACAGGTCCTGCATCTCAGAAATGTCCCATAAAAGAGGAAAGCTTGAAGGTGACAATCCTGGTCAGGTTCCATGGTGCTAAGCATTAAACTTGTGCCTTCAGAGATGCTTCCTGCTCTTCTGAGGATTTGGTACAGGGCTTTAGTGATCCTCAGATGAAGGATGATATAGAAGGGTAGAACAAAGGGTAGATTATAGACCATTAGGTTAGCAGAGTAGGAGGCCATTAGAACTTCTGGCACAGTCATGGGCAGGAATTAATTCAGTTCATAAAGCAGAAGTGAATACCTCATTCGTCTACAATACTTTCCAACTCAGTGCTTAATAGAATGGGAGAAGTTCTCCCCCTCTGGTGCTAACTCAAGCACTGAGGGGGAAAGGGACTTTCCCAGCACACTGGGGTCAAGATGCAAGCAAACACAGCAATCAGATCCCAATTCATATGATTTTAGCAGCTATACCAAACTCCTCCATGTCCTTCAGAGGATTGGAAAGACAACAGCTTTCACCACATTGTCATTTCATTTAAAAAAAGACTGATTAGTTCCCCCCACACCCACACTTCATCTCTGTTTCTTCACATCCTGGCCTAGCCGGAGACAGCCCTTGGTCTGCAGAACAAATGGCATTTCTTTTTTTGGAAGATCTGAGTTTGCAGACCTTTCTGGCAGAGAACTAGCAGCTTCAGTACATGCTTATGCTTGGGCTATAAATGTGCCACCCATGGAGGATGAGAGGTAAATCGATTAGCTCTAAGAGGCTACTTGAATTTTCAAGTTGGCAAATACCAAGGTGATAATTGTATACTTTGCAATTCCAGCAACAGAACCTGCTTTATCTATTAACTTCACTCAAACCCACCTGCAACAAGGAAGTGTGGAGATAAGAAATTACAGGCTTTGGAACTACACCTGGTGGACAAACCATATAACTCTCAATGTAGACAGACCCTAAATCACAGTTGCATAACAGACATTACAAAACCAGTCACAGAACCTGGTTCAACTACATCTGATTCAGCTAAACTACATCCACACAGATATCACATGAGGATCAGGCCCCTAAACGAGATTTAATCCCATGCATATGTATCATGTTATGGGTTGTAACACATTATCGGGTTGTAAAGTATAATATCTATCATGGCTTTCCAAGTAGAACAAAAAAACTGCATGTGGCTAATTCAAAAATCAGGCTTCAACAACTCAATTCTGCATGAAATGAGGGAGCAACATGAAAAACACAGCATTGATTTAGGATGGTTTTCAGCAGATGCTCTCTGTCATCTGTTAGTTATCAGACTAACACTTCCTGTGCCTGGGACATTTTATTGTATATTTCTTGACTCAGTACAGGAAAGATGAAAAATGAAACAGACTTTAATGAGTAGTTGGATGCCATATCTACCTACAGTGCACATGGAACATGACATAGACAAAAGTCTGGCAAAATGGACATTTTAGGTAAAAATCCAAAAAATGGTACAGATATCCCAGAGTATGAAGTCATCTAAAAACTGGTGGGGGGCTAGACAGGGGCAATATATTGAAATATATACTTTTTATTTTGGCACAGGAGGATGGGGGAAAATCTGTCTAATTGTTTGCAGCTGTGAATGTTAAAAAAAATTAATAAGGCTTAAATGATAACTCTGTCTCCCAAATTACCAGCTCTTTTGGACAAGGTTTATGTGAAATCAGTAGTTTTTAACAGCTAGGCCTGTGACCCTATCAGTCTGGTCTCATAAAGCTTCATTGTACTGTTCAGAGTAGCATATAATCACTACCATACATCTGGAAACCATGTGTAAAGAGTAAAAGAAATGGTAGAGTGGAAAATTCACTGTGCACAGAGGAGGGTTATTTCAAGTTTCTTTCTTGCTGTGTGTTTAAATGGGATGAAATGGAAGCAAGGAGTGAACTGATACTTAAAGGTGTTAGCAGTTTTGTTTTTTGTGTTTTTTTAACTGCAGTCTGTGTCTATACAGTCAAACTGGGAATGCAATTCTTTGTGTCTGAGAAATTAAATCAAGCAATTTATACTGAGAACAATTTATAACAGAGCATCATCATTTTCTTGACAGTAAGACTTGGATTGCAAATCTAGACACCATATGATCAGAAACTTTGAAAAAGAGCCCCCTCGGAAAATATTAAATGGGTATATAAACTCTGGGATGTATTATCCTGTCAGGGCCAGAGAGAAAACAAACAAGGCCAGCTGTAGGTTTTGTGAAGGCCCATCCATCTCTCTAGTTGCACATGATAACCAAATGCATGTAAAGTCTCTCACACCTTTAAATACACTGTCCTGTTTGCAATCTCTTTTAGATAATGGTAACCCCTTTGAGCCCCTATAAGGTTCTCTGCTTCAGCTTACCCTCCCTGCATGAATCAGGAAGTCAGATGTAGAGACAAAACGCATTTTTCCAAGGGAGAAGCAGGGAACAAGAAGTTGAGGAATAATAGTTTTTTTCTGACTAATCTATGTGGAATCAGCTGGGGAGCTGTTAGTGGCTCTGAATTAGGTGCATATAGTCTGAAGACCCCAGAAGAATGTGACTGCAGGTGATTACACAGGCTGTCTGCCTGTACAACTTACATTCCTGCCTGCAGAAGGGATGGGACAAAGGATGAGGAAAATAATTGGGATAGAACATAAAATTAAATGAACAGGTAGGACTCATAAAGAGCTGTCTAGTGACTCTAGTTACTGCCTCCTGCAGCCTACTGTCCGTTATGTCAAGTCAGTTGAAATTGTTTCTCGTAATCAGGTATCTATCTGATTCTTAAGTCTCTTAAAACACAAAAAGGCATTTTCTGAATAAAATGTTTTGACGGTCTTTATCTGACTCCATCCTATTGTTAGTCAGATACAAAACTGTATATTTGCAATAAAACATATACTCCCTTGCTGTCTAAAAGCTGATGTTGATTTAAAGTTTCTCCAACCATTTGGAGAAAAATGTAAAGAACCACATCTATGGAAGGCTCCATAGACCATCTGTTTATCATCACGATCAAACTTGTTTTAAACAACCCCCATGAACTGAAGTGTCCTTCTGATAGACACAGAATAGAATTGTACATGAAAATATTGAGTGTATATTACTTTAAAAATAATTAAATAATTAAAATAAATTGGTCAATTAAGACAGAAGAGTACCTAATAACAGTGGTGATATGTACAGGTTTCACTGTCTCCTTAAAAGGAAATTAAAAACATTATAAATATTTATTTTTTGAACCGCTAAACTGCTCGTTGACTTTTGATTAAAATTTAAGGTTTGACAAATATGTCTGTAAACTAAAAAGTTTTTACTCAGGAAAAAAACTACCATTAACATGACTTCAATAGAACTTTAAGATTTAAAAGTTAAGCACATGCTTAAATACTTTGCTGGGTTGGGTCACTAATTTTTCCTTACATATTTACTGCTTCATCTAACCATTCTCCATCTACTCCTCAATCTAAAATATATTTTTAATAATACTGATCAGTAGAAACTGTAATGAAAATAATTCAACTACACCACCTTGTGAATATTTTAGATGTTTTATTTATTACAGTGTTCTACAAATATTCCTAGGAGTAGAAAATAAAGCACTAGAAAGCAGCTAGGGCTGAAAGGAGAGCAAAGGGCAAAGTAGAATGTCATTCATTTTAAAAATTTGCAGGCACAAAACAAAACAAAATTCTCAAGTTGTATGTGTATGGTCTAATCCCCAGACAACATTAATCACCCAGCATGAATTAAACCTGGTACCCAGTGAGGCATGGTATGTAATTTCTTTTTTTTTTTAATTCTTCTGACCCATACTGCTGCTCTTGGACTCATGCACATCTGCATGTGTTTTACCTTCTATGGTTTCATTCCAGAACCTTGAAATAGTCTTCATTGTTAGTACACATAAGCAAGAGCTGCTTACAAAACAAAAACATTCAGAAAAAGGAAAATCACGACATAGAGTAGATCTGCTAGAAGCCTCTCTAAAAAGCAAAGTCTAGCATCTTCCTTGTCTCCTGAATGAAAAAACAGAATAGGCATGCATTTGTGAAACAGAATAATCAGTATCGTTCTTAGAATGTCAGAACTTTTCCAGTGATGTGTTTATATTTTAATTGGTGAAAATATCTGTTTAATAAATAAATATCTGTTTAATTTTAATTGAAATGTGTTGTGGAAATGAACCATTTTTAATGACATCTTATTTAAAAAAAAAAATCAAACTGAAGATCATTATTATTATTATTATGGTAAAATGTTCCATTTTGATATGTCCAAATGAATACTTTGATTTTTCACTTAGAAACGACTTTCGCCTCAAGGATTTAATTAAAAAAATTAGGAAAACTCAGAATATCTCTTTTTATCTGAATTAAACATTTTGCTTGGAAACAAATGTGTTTCCACATATTCATTCAAGTTAAATTTCATTGTTTTTATTTTTAATCTATTTAAAACAAAACCAAATGTGAAACCTCAAAGTTCAAAGAATAGAAATCCTGGGTTTCAGTCAGTTCTGTTCTTGGGTTGGTGTCTCGTTTATTGTTCTAAAATTTCTGTGGGATGTCACAATGAGAGGAGGACAGTATAAGGAAGGATACAGTGATCTAAAATCCACAAACTTGTGTTCTTCAAGGGCCTGTGTACATTCTCACTTGAGGGAGTCAATAAGTGGCAACTCCTACAACTGTGAACGTGCAGAGGTGACTCAAAAAGCATTTAACATTTGAAATAGCAGAGAAGAGGATGCAGTAAATTTCCAGGCAAGAGAGTGGGGAGTTTAAAAAGGAAAGGCTATAGACAATATGGAAATCCCTATAATTTATTTGGAGATGTGAAATATGCTGGGACAGATAAAGATTCCTTGGCCAGAATCTGGGATTCCAGCATGTGAACTCATAGTTAGAAATAACTAGGGGTACACCAATGGAGATTTTTTGGGCTGATACCAATGGCCAATTTTTAACAAGCCATATCAGCCGATACTGATAAGATTCAGATATGTAGCCAGGCAGCTTGGACAGCAGCATCTGCTGGTAAATCTGTTTTTTGGGAAAGGGGGTAGATTGAGGGGCAGGGGGTAGATTGAGTCCCCACAGTGAGGGAGGAATTGGGGTTGGACCTGGGACAGGGGCAGGCGCTGCACAGCCAAGGTGGGGCGTGGTATGAAGCTCCGAGTGGCTCCCCTGGGTGTGCAAGGAGGGGGGTGCTCCCGCTGCTGCACGCACCCCGGGAGGGTATGGGGGGCATATGTCCCCAGATCTGCACACATGGTGAGGGTGAGCTGCCGCTGCAGGCTGGGGCTGGGGCAGTGCTGAGCTCACACTGGGCTGGGCTTCACTAGGGGTGTGTGATGGCAGTGCTGGGAAGAGGGCTATGGGAGGGGCTGGAGCCACCCCAAAATTTGGCATAGCCCCCCAAACCCTCCCCCCAGTGCCGCTATCGCCCTCCCCAAATGCAGCTCCAGCCCAACCCCCACACCAGGAAGAACCCAGTGCTGTCCCTGGCCCCAGCACACAGCAGCAGCCTGCCCTTACCCCATGCGCAGATCCAGGGGCACATGCCCCCCCATGCCCTCACGGGGTACATACAGTGGTGGGAGCCATTCCCCCTCAACACCCCGTGGACAAGACGCTCACAGCTCCATCCCGTGCCCTACCCTGGCTGTGCAGCACCTGCCCCAGCCCTAGCCACACTCCTTCCCTCACCCTGGGGGCCTTGATCTGCCCACCCCACCTTCCCTCACAACAGACTTACCAGCCAGACACAGTGGCTACTCCACACTGCTGGGCTGTGCTCCTGGCCACCTGCATGCTGTTCTTCATCTGCATGCATGCACAGGGAATTTGTCAGCCACATTATCGGCCTCATCAGATAAAAAAACGATTGCCGATACTGTCAATTTTCCTTATATCAGTGCTGATCTGATGTGGGACCGATGTATTGGTGCACATCTAGAAATAACATGTCTGGCTGTTGACTGTCTATTAGCATGTGCCACTTACAATTTATCTATGAAACTTGCTCCTTAGTAGAAAGTTCCATCTTCACCACAAGAGTTTTAACTATGCCACACTGAAAGTAGCATTCACAGTGCTCCACCGTCTATCTCCTACAGACAGGACTGCATAACATTCTTGTCAGCTCTCCTCTCATTAGACCCTACAGTGAATGAGTGGACAAAGTCTGGTCCATGGACTGGATGGCGCCCACAGCGGACTTCATTTCCCAGTAGCCCCTGTCTGCATTGCTGCAGCTGGTTTCCATTTAGACCCCAGGAGTGGTGGGGCTATGGCAGAGCAGGGCCAGGGTTACCATGGAGACTGCCCCCAGCAATGCTGGCAGGGCATGTGGCTGAGTGGGGAGCTGCTCTGCAGCAGTGACAGCATGGTCTAGAGACAGCGGATTGCAGCTCTGCCTCAGCTCCAGCCTGCTCTGTCACAGATGCAAGATCCCAGCCCCGGCCCCAGCGCAGCTCCCCATCCAGCCATGCACCATGCCAGTGCTGCTGGGGCCTGTCTTCATGGAAACTGTGGCACTGCACTGTCACATCCTTGCCACTCCTGAGGTCTCCATGGGAACCAGCCATAGCAGGAGCTGCTGGGAAATGGAGTCCAGCCACCTGCCATATTGGCCATTTTGCCCACTCCTGCTATAGTGGCCTGGTCAGGAAGGAAAGAATTTACCTGAGAAAGGGACAGTCACTTTGCCTTTACCTCCCTCTTCCCATCCTTGAACTTCGACCTCAGATATTTTTTGTTTCTAATTCAAGGTGAACCTTTAAGTATTGTTTTTTAAATTATCATTCTAGTAGCAGTGTTGACAGAAAAGGAGAAAATCAGAAAAAGTGTAATGCACTTTTACTTTGAGGGTTAAGTGACCATATGAGAGCTCTCATTTACCACGGGGGCATGAACAGGTACCAGAGCAGCTGATAGGCATCAAAACCCTACTCACTTTTGCTCTGCAGGACCTTGTTTGTGGGCTCATAGCCACAGTTTTTCAATGCTATTTTAAGAATAAATCTAAACTAAGTTTAAATATGAAAGAAGCAATGAGAAAAATAGGTATTGTCATATCCCAGCACAGACACAGTGCTAATATATTGTTTCCCTTTCCATTACCCAAAGCAAAATATTTAATTTTCTGTGGGTCTGCTCCTGATATTCTTATAGTCCAGGCCTTGAATTCCTGTAACTGGGGGTTACACACAGAGAAACAACTTGGCATGAGGCTCTTGTTTGTCTATAATTTCCTGTTTTGTTTTGCTTTCCGTATCAGAGACAAAATGGACGACTTCCTCGGCCCCCCTGTATCAGTGCAGCTCCCTTTACATTTCTGTTTTCCCAGATCTTCATCTTGTATAAAGTAGCTTAGATTAGCTTCTTTGTGCCAGTTCTTCAGCTGGTGTTAACTGGCACATCTCTATTGCAGGCCAGGTCTGAATTTTAAATTACCTCCCCTTCCCTTTACATGGGGTTGCACCATCACATTGATCCAAACCTCTCAACTTGTGGGGTCCTGAACATCCAGATCTGGACCTAAATAAACATTCTGTGGCTTGAGTCCATCTCTCAGTGAAATACAACTCTCTGTTATGAATTGCTTCTCCCTGTATAAATTTTCTGATTTAATTTCTGATTCTAATATTCCAAGTACTTCTCTAAAAGTTTTGACCTGCAGCATCTCTCTTCTGAAGCACCAACCCCTCTAGCTGGGCAATGCATATTCTGGAGCTTTGAAGCAGAAACTATTTGACTTTTCCTAGACAACAGATAAATAAGGCATCAGAACTACAATTTTTCTTTCTGCCAAGCCAGTGAAGTTAAAACTTTCTAACCTCTGTGAAAAGAACAATGTTTCTTTGTTGTTTTTTCAAAGCCCTATTAAACAAAAAGCAACAGCAACAAAAAATATTGCTAATATTGTTTAATAAAAACCAGAACATGGCAGTGGAAAACATACTGAGAATGACTGTGGATTAGAGGAGAGGAGGCAAGAGAAGAGATTTAAGACCTGTCATTTATACAATCAAAAGAAGGAATGTTTAAAGGTTGGGCTTGAAGAAGGGTCTGATAGAAATATATGAAAAATTTAAGTGACATACAATAAGATCTCCAAGTATAACTACTTTCAGCACTGATAGTACAATGGGAGGGGGTCACAGATTTTCAGAAGAAACAATTCAGAGTATACTACAGCAGGGGAAAGTATTCTGAGAATACTGAAAATATAGAAAACCCATTTGACAAAAACTGAATTTTTTGTAAGAGAAAAATATCAGTGAGTGTAAGAGGAGAAGTCAACAAGGTGGCTGCAGCCTGGGCTGCCCCTCCCCCTGGTCAAAACACCCCTCATTGTCCAGAAAAGCAACTGGATGCTGTCTCATCGGTGGAATTGTGAATCTAAATACGAATCTAAATGGGAGTACAGGCAGGAAGAAAAACAGCTGTTTCTGAAAGAAGGAATGAAAGAAGTTAGTTGAAGCAACCCAGGTAGCCATTTAAAACCAGACACCTCAGAAATGAAAACTGTCACCCTCAGTGTTGAAATTCTCCTGCATCCAAGATCAGTGCTTTAACTACTGAGCTATTGGCTATTCAGGGATGGGTGAATCTGCTGCTCTTTTTTGCCTTCAGACTGCACCCCATACACATGACACCCACAAAGTTCCTGGATTTATCCCAATGTGGAATGCAAGCATGTTTTAAATATCAACGTTTGGTGGGAGAGCCATTTGCCACTCAGCTCTAAACAGCAGTAAACCACTATACCTGTTCTTTTTCCGCCGTCTTGTTCTACCTCTCCTTCCATACCAAGGATGACCCAGGGGAATTATACTGACTTCAGGCTGTTTCTCTGAAGCACAATGGAGAGATAAACACACAGCTTTGAATGTGTCCAACTTGAAGCTGTTTAGGCAATAAAGGACGTTTCTCCTTAACACGTTACGTAGAAGACCTTTTGCCTACACAAACATGCTTTTAATTAATTTACACAGTTAATTCAACCAGAGGATAAGAAAGACAGGATGAAAGAAATTATTTCAGCTTCAAAGAATGTACAGTTGCAGTAAAAACAAAAGAAACGGGATGTCAAGAAAAGGGGGCTTCCAATAAAGAATTCTTCTTGTGAGTGATCTCTATGGATTTTTATGGGCACTTAAATAATTCTGTCCTTACATTTTTCTATTTCCCGGATTTAGAGAAATAATTGTTCTTTTTTTTTTTTTGTTAGTTTGAGTGAGTTTAACATCCATCTAATCATCTGATCCACCGTCCTAGCATATATTTCTTACTGTATTATTAATTCTGCTAGGTTGTTTGTGCTATAACTGGTCCTACTTCATAGTTTCATAGTTTCATAGTGTCTAGAGTCGGAAGGGACCTGGGCAGATCATCTAGTCCAACCCCCTGCCTTGGCAGGAAAGAGCACCGGGGTCA
>JAGPOW010001338.1:50872085-50932657 GCA_030014935.1 Caiman crocodilus
CTCGCTGCTACTGCTCCTAACCGTCGATCCAAACGGCGGTTTGAATTACCCGCCGCTGCTGACCTCACCAATCAGGCACTCTGGGGATACCGGAAGTATTATGATCATATTAATGTGTGGTCATTTGTCTTTTGGGGGGGATTTTTATCATTTTATTGCTTTTATTATTTTATTGCTTTTATTGCTACTTTTATTGCTATTTAATCATTTTTATCTTTGCCTCTGACCTTTATCATGCCATGCACTACCTCTTTCTTTTTATTCACCTACTAGCCTTTTACAGTCTGTCATCACACCAGGGGGCTCAGACAGAACTGACAATTTTCTCTATATGAAAGTGGTCTATAGCTGAGACCAAACAGAAGTGTACGGCTGCAAAGCACTTTAAAAGGCCCCAATCCCACAAAAATCTGAAGATGTTTCAAAACATAGCATCTTCTGTAACTTGTGTCTGTGCTGCCTCCCAACCTCAGTGCTATTTGCACAAAGGGAGTGGGGAAAGGGAGAGAAGGGAGCTCGATCTGGGTTTTTTTCAGCTAGTGCTAGAGAGTGGGGCAGCTGGATTGGAGTCCCTCCCTCAGATTGGGGGGCTCCATGCCACCCAACTCACACTCTAGCATCAGCTGGGGAACCCCTAGAATGAGCTCCCTTTGCTCCCTTCCTCCCCTCCCATTCTGAAAACAGCACCCGGGCTGGGAGGGAGGAGGGGCTATTACTAGGGGAAAACCAGTTGCAGGCTCCGCGCAGCTGGATTCCCCAACCCTCCCCACCTCTGCCTCCCACTGGGACCCAACAGTGAACTTCTGTTTGGTTTGGGGATCACTGAAACTCATAATGCTTTGCAGGAAGCATTCTGAGTTACAGCAGAGAGCTGCTCATCTTGTTCTTATTTCTCAGTTCTCACTTCTTTCTGTACTTGCCCTACTCACTTTGCTTCCCTCTAATCTACCAGAAACACTGCAGCTGTAACATTATCTTTTTAGCTTCCTGAACCAGGCCACAGTCCTCCTTGATTCTAGATATTTCAAAGCTATTGTGTAAGTTGTAAACAGTCTCTCTCCAGTTTTGGGTCACAGACATTTGTCAGTAGAAAAAGGGGAAATGTTACAGGTCAGGATTTAGGAACATTGGTAAAACTATGAAAGAAGCTTCTGTGGCGCCTGCTTGTACCACGTCTGACTCTTCCCAGTGCCCTGGGTCCATTTATTTCATTAGCACTTAAAACCTTTCTCACATATTTATAAACCTTCACTGGGTGTTTCTAAAGACACATATTATATAACCAGCCTTGAAATAACTCCATCAAGATATGTTTATAAATGTAGGTTTTAGCCTCACTGAAAAGTTTAGAATCTCCTTTTGAATGACATAAGTTTATATTAAGATAGATATACAAAATTAAAGAATGCAAGAACTACTATTTTTGCCTGAAGTAAAACTTCAGAAGTAAAGTAAACACTGAGTGGTATCATTAGGAAAGGATTCTTAACACAGTGCTTTCCTTTAGGTTCAGGCTATGTCCTGAATAGAAGCTTATTGATAAATATCACATCTTTTATCTCTTGTTTGCCTCCCTCCCCACAACATCCCTGCCCCTCCTCCCCACCTGCCACCCAAAGATAAGCAAATGCCATTAAGATTCACATATGGATACTGAATTATATTAACACCACTGACATAAAGTTTTAAGGGACTCCAAACAGTTTTATCTAATTTCCTTTTGCTCATCTATAAATACAGATTTTGATCAGTGTTCTGAAGAGTTGTTTAATGCAGTGGGTGACAAATGGTCTACATTTAAAGTACAGAAGCAGTCAATTCAAATAGCCAGCGCCTTCTACTGGAAGAGTAAATAGGCAAGATGAAGGCGAGGATAAAGATGATACCTGTTACTGCTGACCTTCATCCCTGAGCAAGTGCAGGGGCATTTGTAAATGTACTGCCATGTGGATACCAGTAGCAGAATAGATCAGGATTTTTTCCAAAGAAACAGGTTTTTAAAATGAAAAACGTTGATTCCCTAAAACCAAAGTTGTTTACAGGAAAAATATGCGACAGCTTTTACAGGAATAGAATTTTTGGTTAATATGAGAGAGAGAGAGAGGAACTGAGATATGTCAAAATAGTGACCACCAATCACATGGTGGTAAAAGCACTTGTTGGAGATTCAGGTGACCATGCTTTAAATTCCTGTTTTGCCTGATTTGGCTAAGGGACTCGCACCTCAGTCTTACACACCACAAATAAATTCCCTAAAGCTAGACTGCTGGCTAGTCTAGGATGGGTTGAACAGGGATTTGAATCTAGGTCTTCTGCATCCCTAAAAAAAGGTGAGTGCTTTAACCATTGGGATATTGGTTATTCAGAGGTGGGTGAGTCAGTCACTTTCATTTTCAGACTTCACCCCCAACAAATATGACAACCTCAAGGGTCTTGGATATATCCTGCTGAGGAATGCAAAAATTTTTTAATTAACAAACTTTTTTGGGTTGGACAGCTATTTGTCACTCAGCTCCAAGAAACAGTAAACCATTATGCCCTTCATTTCTCCATCTTGTTTTTCCTCTCCTCACATAGGAAATAGGACTCAGGAGAGTTATACAGATGCCAGGTTGCATTTTTCTGAGGCACAACCTGGTAACACCCTGAGTGAGTACAACTTGTGTGTTCCCTTTGCTCAAGGCTGTGCCTACAGTCACAAAATAGCCCTGGAATTGTTGTAAGTGGTTATTGCACAGATTTTCCAACACGGCAGAACAGACATTAAAACAAACGGTTCCAGGAGCTACCCCACTGTGCCAAAACAAAATTGTGAATTTCCTCATCTTCATAAGCCTTTTATCCCACTCATAACATCCTTTCATCACCTTTTTTCATTCTAGATTGTCCCTTTGGTTAAACAGCTTCAGAAATTTGAACTACCAGATGATGTTATGCAACTCATTTTTATCTGCCTGTTTCTCAACTGCTCCAGAAAGTCAAATCCTACAATGGGCAAAGAGATCATTACAACTTAGAGTTTCTAGACAGCTACCCTTGCATTGACCCTTACGATTAAATAGAAACACTGCTCCTTGAAGGAAGTGAATCCATTGCGAGCAGGTCATCTTATTATGGCCCTAGGAGGACACATTGATAGGCATATTATATAAATAAAGGTATGCTCCCTATCTTCTTCTAATCTAAACACTGGATTTCATAATTCTTAAGGGCCAGATTCTGCCACTGTTACCCCATTGATTATGTTGGTCATAACATGGCTTAAGGATCTTCACAGCAGGAGTGAGTCTGGCAGGATTTAACTCTGATCCAGCTCTTCAAAGCTATGTGGGCACTATTCCCATTGATCTGGGATTTACCTAGGATCCCATTGATCTGGGCACCTGATAGACGGATTGGGTGCTAAATTAAATCAAGAGCACAACTAATTGTTTGATTCCTTGGTGAGTAGAAATAAATAAAGGGGGTTGAAAAAGACATCCACAGACAAGAAGCATGGTAAGTGTCATGTGTCCCCATGTAAAGCATAATACAAGAGGCAATTTGCAGCACTTTTTTGTTAGCCACTTTGTATTTGTATTAGTTTTTTAGCATATGCCTAATATTTAAAGATTTAGTACTGTAGTGTATTGTCTCACATATCACATGCCTCAAATAAATTATGTACCGTTTGTTTGGGAAGACAGAGTGAAGAAATAAAAATTGCCAGAGTCAGGGCTGAATCCTGACTGAAGGGGATCCTGATCTTTGCGGCTCAGTCAAAAGCTACAGCTCTAACCCCCTCACAGCCACTGACATACTGGAATGCAGAATGCACTCCACAGCATCACAGTTAGTTTTAACCGTTTCACAGCTGCTACTGAGTTGGCAGCAGCTGCAAGAGGGTCAAAACCAACTGTAATGCTACAAAGTGCACTCTGCCCCTTCCTCTTTGCAGCCATGGAAAGAAGGAGCACACCTGCAGTCATTTCAGAGTCCCTATGTTTCTATTCCAGTGCAGAAATCAGCTTTTCTGCTTAAGAGACGCATCACAGTTTCGGTGGGGGTGAGTGAGAGAGGTGATTTTTGGGAAAGGATGCATCTGGCATGCAAGTAAATATAATATTTGGTGGGTTGTGATTGGAAAGGCACTATGGTGTTTCTCAAGGAGAGTTGCCCAAAAATGAGAGGGAAAGAAAACAGAAATTAGTCAAGGAACTCAAACAAACATGTGGTCCCAGCGCAGGGGAGAAAGAGGGAGAATGTTTTGACAGTAGCATTCTGGATAGGAAGGGTGAAAGAGATGATAGTGATACACATAGGCAGATTATTTCCTAGTGGGTGCAGAACAGTAAAGACAGTAAAACCTGAGTTGAGTGCAATTCTGAGCCTCCCACAGAGATCTCTAAAGACTTGCTTTTGAAGAATGAGCAGAAATAAAATCCAGGGAAGCACTATAGCAACAATCTCCAGGGGTACTGTGGCAAATCTGAAACATGTTGATCCAGATGAATTACAAACCACAGAGTGGGATGACAGATATGGAGCCAGTTTGTGAAAAGCCAAACATGAGTACCTAATAATACCTATGGTATGCAAATACAGCATATCTGCACCAGAACAAAACAAAGCTTTTTTTAAAAAAATGAGCTATTGCATTCCATAGAAATGGGTATAACAAAAGAACGTGGATACATAGAAATGGCAATAAACAAGAAAATACACAGCATGTGTGAGGGATAAGCAGGTTGGTATGACCATCTTAGTAAAATGAAAAGGACAGAACTAGTCAGAAAGCTTAAAGTGAAACAAGTGTTCAGTAGATTATAAACAGAAAATACATTACATCCAGCTATTAAAACAATGTCATTATGTGCAAAGCAAGTTACATCATATTTTGATTTGATTCTTGTAGAACTGGTTTAGTGTTATTGTATTCATGTTGGTGGGATGGAAAGCAGGACTACAAAAGGAAGGTCATGTCTACACTATGTTAGACCACTGGAGAGTACTGCTATAGAGATACATCCCACTCATCAACATATCAAGCACTAGGAAAAAAAAGACCAGTCTTTAAAGCAGTGCTGGGTACCTAGGAGCCCTAGATGCTTAAGGTTTTCCCCTAGATACCTAGAGACACACCCTCATAACTAAGTTCAGTCTTACCTAGTGCATGATTAGTATGCCTCAATTTTGACCCAGTTCTCATTCACTCACTGGCAGGTCACAGTGAGCAATATAAAGCAAAAAAGATGACTTATTTGTATATACTAAAATATGCAAATAAATGTGCAAATAAGTCATCTTATTTACTTTATATTGCTCACTAACTTGCTAGTAATGAGTGAGAACTAGGTTATACACCTCCACAGGAACAGCACCAGGAGGAATATTGGTTGTAGCCCCTCCCCCCATCCTCTTTATGTCTAGGGCGCAAAACATCATAATCCATCTCTGAGCAAGATGCAGATTCAGAGCCTGAGAGCAGCACTAATGACAAAAAAGGACATGTTGCATTTTTTTCAGCAAGAGCAATTGAAGATGGTATGTTTTCATGACTCTGGTTCCTGGATGTCTATGTGGTATAGACACCCAAACAGATAGCAGAGAGGGAGTCAGAAATGATATGGAGACAGGCACTACTTAGTTTTGTTCCCTTTACCATTGACTACTTTTGTAGCCTTGGGCAAATCACTCCCCATAAATCTACTTCAAATATTGTGTCTACTTCAAATGTTTTCTGTAGCTTCCATAATTCATACTGGTATTTGAAGATTTCCTAGTTAGCATTGGTACACTGATTAAAACATGTGAAGTGTTGTATTACTAAGTACTAAGTGACACAGTGGCTGCATCAAGATAAGATGCTACTGTGCATTTATTTAGTACTTGTATAAACAAATACTAAATAAATACACAGTATTCAGAGTTACTGTGCAGTGGTGTGATGCTACTGTATAGTAGTGTCACGTCATAGTTTTTGCCATGCAATGCTACTGCATAGTTAGCATCTTGTGTAGATGCTCTCATTTTTTTTATGTGAATCAGAATAAACTTATCCATTATATATGGCTTTTTCATCACTTTGTATTTAGCCTATACTGCTCATGGGTCTCCTGTTTATTCTCCTCTGAGCTTTCCAGTTGTGTGCAATTCCCAGCTAACATGTATATACTTAAATGTTCTACTGCAGCATAGATGTAGGTCAAGAGTGGATATCTTTACTTATGTTGAGCAGTATCCGACTCCATGAGCGAAGTCATGGTAGGAATTAGCATTTTTTGTGAGGCAAAGGATCAGAATGTGGTTCCTAGAGTCTAATCCTACTGTGGCAAATGGTCTCTCCTTGCTGATAATGAGTTTCAAATTCCTGCTTCTTGCATTAGGGTGGAGAAATCTCATACAGCATTCGGTGAAGCAGAAACTTACCCCTCAAAATCACATCAATCAACCTTGCCATTAAATAAATATTCCAGTGGCCCATGCATCAGCCCTTCATCTGGGATCATCTTTCCCTTGGGGTCTGGCTTATTTTTGGATGAGATTCAGGCTCAAGGACAGCCAAGGCCAACAGGTCACTGTCTGCCATTCTTCACCATGAATCTCAGTCTCAGCATGCCGTCTTCCTGCAGCAAGATGCACCTTATCTGTCCATACATTGCTTTTGTAATGCTTTTCCATCATCCAGTCAAAGAAAACCTTGCATCAGGAAGTATAAGTGAGATTTCCAGCCAGCTCTCTAGCTCACAAGAGGTCAACTCTCATAACCCATTTGATCAGCAATGCAGAAGCAGGACCATCTTCCGCAGCACTTGCAGGGCTCCACAAATCCACCTGAGTAAAACTCTACTAAAGTGCAGTTACTTCCTAATTAGATGGCAAGTAGTAATTCATCTTGTATATATTCTCATGATTAGTTCTGTCAAAAAATAGGAGCAATTTCCCTTAATCTGAATGCAGGTTATCCAAAAGTTAAGGACAGAACCAAAAAGGTTATTAGACACCTAAATTCTATCTATGTACTTACACTCTCATTTATTCCAATTCCTGATGATTTGAATTAAACAAGACCTAGGCACCTAATAATTTTTTGACCTTGGGGCATGTTTACAGCATCCCCTGGATGCAAAGCTGTGAAGAATCATCCATGCACTCTGTGTGCCAGATCCCAGAAACGAACATCTTAGATCAGTACTGAGCAAATCTCGATGAGCATTTGTGCCACACTTTTTGGATTGGATCACAATGCCAAGAGCCTCTGAGACTTTTTTAAGGTCTACAAAACACATAAAAATCTCCCTCCTTCTCTAAGACACATCCCCTTCCCTCCCATTTCCCCATCCCTGCCAGCTCAGAGGCACATCCCCTCCTCTCTTTTCCCATCATCTCCCACCTGCTGCTACTGCTTTCCTTGCTGTCCTGGGTCCAGAAAAGCTTAAAAGCTGGTTCTGTGCTCCAGCCAGGCTGCTCAGGGGTGAGCTTAACTGGAAACATTAACAGCAGCAGAGGCAATGGGAAGGGAAGAATATTTCTGTATCCTGCTCCTGCAGAGACTGGGCAGGGTGGTGGAACCTTCCCCCAGTCCATCTCTGCTGCTACAGTGGTCTCTGTCCCAGCTTAGACAGCTACCTTCTAGCCCAGCTGGAGTGAGTAGGAGAATCACTGAAACTTCCTCCACCTTGGGGACAGCTTGGAAAGCAGTGGCAGCAAACAGGGAAGGGAAGGGAAAAGAATGTGCCTCTGAGCACAAAGGGCAGTTCTTACCTGCTTTGGAAACTTTGAACAAGTTCCTAGAGGCTCCAGGCATGTTCAGCCCAAATCCAGGGCATGGAACACAGGGAAGAAGACTGGGAGTGGTTCATGTAGCCACTCTTACAGCATGGGTAGCTGCTCTTCCACCCCACTTCACCAAATCCTGGCTCCGCCCTGGGCATGCCTGAGGCAGAAAGCCAATGAGTGACAGTGTGTGCCCAATTAATTCCTCATTTTAAGGAGTTGGCACATGCAGAGCAGGAGTTGGGTCAGCAAATCAGAAAAGGTCTCCCTCCAGTTGGCTTCTTCATGATCTGTATCAAAAAGTTGTTCCCAGTATAATTGAAGAAATTGTTCACATCTTTCTGCACTGTTACCAATCCTGCAGGTCCCTTGGTAGTTTAAGTCCTTCATCCACATCAGGCTCTATGATTTGCTTGCTTTAGTTAGCTGTGTAAAGAAATGTCTACCTCCTTTTTCTAGTTTTATAGTCTGTAATAGACATGCATCATAATGTCATTTTTGCCATTTTCCCATTTTAACTTAAGGAGAGAAAAAGGTCTACCTCCCACTTCATTCTGGACCTCAGAACAAATGAATATCTTTAATCTACAAAGCAACACCTATCTTTCCCTGAACAAGGTATACCTCTCTATGTAACTGTTTCAGTCATGTGTGTCGTCATGCCAATTAACCCATACTTTCTTCTTTCTTATTCCCCATTATTCTTATATTAGTATGTAAGACTGTTAGATGACTTGTTGATTGTACTCTACTAGTAATTTCTTTCTTATGTTTCCTTGAGATTCCACATATTTCTTCTTCTTGCTAGGTCCTTGTTTAGGTCACTTGCTCTTTACTTACCATGTGCTTTTGTCTCCATCCTTCTTTCTTCCCTATTGAAACTAGTTTAAAGCCCATCTTACAAGGTTAGCAAATCTGTATCTGTTTTGATATCTATTTGATATAATTTTCTTTAAAACCAAATATACAATGTAATCTGATATCTTGGTTCTTACCATACTGTCTTCATACCATTTCTATTGCATGCTGTTTTTCAGCTTTAGATGTTTGTAAAATGTGTTTATAATATTCCATTTTTTTCAACTCTATTAGTTAATTTCCCCATAACTTCACTATCTACAAAAGTAAGCACTTGCTCCCTTATTTCTGAATAGATGTCATCTTCATTTCTATCTTTTGAAATATTATTGATTAGAATCTCCACAGTGAACAGAAGAGACTGGTCCAGGAAAGGACTTGGCACTGAAATTTTAAAATGTGCTTAAATTGGAGTCAGTGGGAATTATCTTCCTATTCACTGGGACAGAATTTTCAAAGGCATCTATGAGCTACTAACAAATTCAAGAAACAATTATACACAGAGGGTAAGTAATACAGATACTGCATTC
Source organism: Caiman crocodilus (assembly GCA_030014935.1). Taxonomy (NCBI): domain Eukaryota; kingdom Metazoa; phylum Chordata; order Crocodylia; family Alligatoridae; genus Caiman; species Caiman crocodilus. Next base: position 50,881,229 of record JAGPOW010001338.1, read on the forward strand.
TTAGCAGCAGCTCTCAGATAGCTAAGATAGAACCTTTAACCTTTTACTTGAAAGAGATTTTTGGTTGTTTACCAAAAGGTATTTATAAATTTTGCATGGCTGCTCATGTTAAGGAGATCAGTAGGTATCTGGATCTGTCTTCTCATAGAAGAAATTCTACAAGCCATTTTATAGCAAACAGGAAAGGGGATTTGGATGTTTTTTTACCATGTTATTGATTGCCAAAAAGTTTTTTATGGATAAACTTCTGAAGAATTTCCTTACATAAATGAATGCTCCAATTTTTTTTTGTGTAGATGTGATATCTTTTAATAGACCAGCTGATTAGTTGGATAAAAGTTCTTGGCCACTCATGTGGTCTAATAAAAGATATCACATCTACTCAAAAAACCTTGCCTGCCTATATCCTTAGACCAACATGGCTACATCCAAAACCCCCCCAAATTTTTGTAACTTTTATGTCTAAAATTGGAATCATATATATTTAAGAGAGAAAGAATCAGTGGAAGAATGTGGCACTATATTTTTTACATTTGGTGTAAATTGACAATGTCCCACTGACTTCATTGGAGAGCTATCAAATCAGTCTGGCTGACAAATTTACTCCTTAATGGCTGTTAAAGCAACCCATTTAAAGTCTGAACTTGCTCCCTTTCTGACAATCTGACATACACATGGGCACATTTGAAAACATGGATTTGTGGAGGACTGCAAAATTTATAACATAAATTGGGTTGTAAATAAAATTGGGAGATCATGGCTTCCACAGGAGAATCCACAAAGATGAACAGTGCAAACTCAAATGCAGAATATGGAATTACAGAATTATTATTTTTAAAACCATTTCTAATCCAGGAATTTTTTCTAGGAAATGATCTTTAGCCTGATTTAAAGAAAAAATTACAGATACTTATTTTGCACACAGGATGAAGAATGAAAACACTCACTGAATATACATCGATACCAAATCAGCCACCAGTAAATAGCCATCTTCTTGATAAAGCACCTAAAGAAATACTGCTTTTATTCTTTAGCTGTTTTTTATCATTCGTTCATTCATTATTTTAATATCCCTCTTAGTTTATACACAGAAAGGTTTAATCCAAGTTCTCACATAAAAAAAATTCAGAGGCCTCTCAACAAAGTACACATTTTATAATAGCTTGTTTTCTTCTATGTAAAGTATAGTTATGGCTTGAAAAACAACCGTTTAAGAACTGCACGCCCAACAACTATAATCAACTATGAATGTATATGTTGTTCCCTGTGTTGTAGAGCAAAACAAACTCTTAATCCTGAACGGCCCATGCAAGTATGGAAAAACCAGAGGTGTTCTGCTAGATCAGTGGTGCTCATGCTCAACCTTTTAGTACACTGGGCCAGATGGGTAATATTCTGTCCCTCTGTAGGCCAAATACAGCCGGTAGACCCAATCTAGTACCCAGAGCAGGCATGACAAGGCCCCATATGGCTTTGCTGAGGGGGATGGGGTGCAGCCCAGCCCCAATCTAGCCATGTGGGAAAAGGGGGCTTGGCCTGGACCTAACCCAGCCCTACAGGGAAAAGGGAGTGTGACTTGACCCTGCAGGCTGAAGGGGGGCATAGCCTGAACCCATAGGGTTAGGGACAAAGGGGGGCATGGATTGGTCCCAAACCAGCTGTGCAGAGGGAAGTGGCCCAGTCCCAATCAGCTGTGTGGAGGAAGGGTTGTGATTTGGCTCTGACACACCCTGTGGGGCTTGGGATCTTGACCCCAGGGAGGAGTGGCAGTATTAACAGCAACTGCTTCTCTGCCATTAAATATCCTGACTTTTGGGGAGCCGCATAGGCCAGATTCCAAGTCTCTGTGGGTTATATTTGGCCCACGGCTTGGAAATTGAGTGCCCTTGTGCTAATGAACAAACAGCATTTTAATAGTTGACACTTGCATATAGTGATCTCAAAACACTTTAGAAAAGCCCTTAATCACTTTTATTATTGTTCTACAGATGAAAGATAGATATGCAGAACACTTAAATAGTTAGCCTTAAATGACAAAGTGACTTAGTGGTATTCCTGGGAATAGTACTCAAGTCTCCTGACATACTCATTATTCCTTGTTCTAAACAGTAGATGACAATGTTGGTATTAAAAATGTCACCTCCTATAATAAATTTCAAGCAGACTGAGGTCTTGCTGTTGCTTAAGTTATAAACTCCTGAATTTAGGAATGTACAATGGAAATATTGGCACAAAGTTTTATCTCTTTTTATGGGCTTTCAACCTATTACTTAATTGCAAGGTTTAGCACTCTTCTTATAGTAGACTATTAAGTTAATCTTTTATTTGCTTTGATCAGTCATCTTGGGGGAAAAAAATAATTTCATTTGACTGCATTGTCAGTCAAGATAGAATCAGAATCTAAAAAGATATCTGCAACTGGAATTGTCTGCAATGAAGTTTAATTTGTAAAATATAAAGATTCTAGGTTGAGCTCAAACTTAAGAGTTTTGTTTTTTAAACTGTACAAAGTTGAAAGAAAAATGATTGAGAGAGAAAAACTATAGAATCCAAGTGACAATTTTCTAAACCACAATTACATTCTAACCAACTGCAATATTTTGATAGACTCATATAACAAATGAGTAAAGCCACATTTTTGTCAGTCTTGAACTCAATCCTTCTCTTGCTTAAGTACATAGAAATTATTTCACTGGCCTCAGAGAAGTAAGTCCACCACCACCACCTTCTTCCTATAGGCCTGATCCAACCTTTGAAATTCACCTAGTAGGAGTGGGCCTTTTGGAAATATAGTCTAAAACATATAGTCTGTTAGAAGAATGGAACCTAAGATTGCATCTTTCACTTGAATTAGGTCATTCTTATTGAAATAAGTTAATAAAAAGCAAAAACATTCAAAATAATTAAAATATATTGAAAGATATTATCCAATTTTGTTCTACAATGAAATTAATATTGCTTTTCTGAAAAGAGATGCTCCTGAAGGAAGCATAATTTCCTAGTGAAATGTTGGAAATCTGCAATGTTTACCGTATGCTAGAATTTATTTTCTTCCTATTTGTATTCCTGTAGTGAAGAAACCATTTAATAAGTGGTATTTGGCTCTATGACCTGTACTTTCCAAAACAGGTTTTGGCATCACAAACCTAATGGGGTATTTAAAATAAAATCTTCATTCTATCTAAACTAAAATATCTGTCTTAAAAGCATTTACATTTATCACAATAATGAGTATGCAGTACAAACAGAACTATCTGAGCTATGAGACTAGCACTTTAAATATAGTATCTTTATCTGTGGCATTATGCCTGTAAACCTTCAGCTGGTTCAAGCTGGTTGAAGGCTGCTGCTTTAGCCTACTTGGATAGCTATTTTTATTTACATTGCCATGGTTTATAACAGTAACGGCCTGCAGGTTCAAGTGTCATGGTATTGTTTAGTGATTAGAGCATGGTTTGGGGAATTAGCATCCTAATTCTGGGATTAGGTTCTAATGCAGCCTTTGTCATTGACTCAGTTTATGATCCAGGGCGAGTAATTTATACTGACTGCTTCAGTTTCACCACTAATAAAATATTTATTCACTTCATGGATGTAAGGTGTGATTAATTAATAGCCGTAAAGTGTATTGAGGCTTTGTAAAGAAATACAATGTGTGGTACAAATTTAGTGCACCTCTGGAGGTACCCATAATGCCCCTCAGTGGTGCAAAGGGGGGAGAATTGTGTCCAACCATGCTGCCATGGAAATCTACTTTAATTCCAATTTCTTAGTTTTAACATGGAGATCAGGCTTTGGCACTCAATATTTTTTTCCTGCTCCAAAAGCAACAGCAGCCACTGTCTTTTTCAAATTTAACAAATGAAATACCGACTACATCATTTGCTGGCATCTATAAAACACAGCATATACAGTCAAAACAGAAAGTTTTGCTCCTTTGTATGTTGCTATGGAGATACATACAAAAGACTCTTGCAGAAGACATTTTTAGTAGTTAGTTTAAAGGTTGATGATTTACGTGATAATGAAGAAAGACTGATAAAATAACCAGAGATCAATTTCAGTTTCACTATTCAGCTTTCAAATTTTTCAATAGTGAATGCTGGAAATTTTTCATCAATGGAGAAAAGAAAATGGCCAGCAAAATGTAGCACTCAAAGTCAGAAGTAATCTGCATGTGCCATTATGTTAGAAAAGCAAAAATATTTTATCAGAACAGGAAAAGATTTGTGTGTTTTGTGAAGTTTTAATGTATTTATACTGAAGTCTCCTCAGCTTTCCCTGTCCCCGAAGCCAAAAGAGATGCTATCACCAAGTACACTCTTTTTTAGATTTAGCAGCTTGACTTGCATGAGAGGTTACAGCTCAGCAAAAATAAATGTGGGGGGAAGAGGTAAACAAACAAAAACCCCACTGACCTCCAACACCAATTGCTCCATGGTAAGCTGAACTCCTCTTTCAAGTGATGTTTCTTGATTAATCTTAGTTCTTTTATCCTTTTCACACCCAGGTTGTCTGGAAGTTGTTTGTTATGAAATATGAGGCAGAAATGATATAGGCTAGGTGCAGACATTCAAAAAGCCCAAGGCAGAATCATTCTCAGTTATGCAGTGGCAGACCAATAGGGAGGAGGGAAGGGGAAGGGCCCAGTCCCTGGGTGTCAGCCTATGTGACCAGGGCTGGCCCATCCTATCTGTGGAACCTGTGGCTGTGGGGGGCCCCAAAGAGCTGGCAGTGGTGGCTACGTTTGTTGTGTAACTTGCCTGCCTGCTCCATGGGTTGGATGTTTACTTACCTGTTTCGGGAGGAAATTCTGGCTACCACCCCTCCCCCCCATGTGTGCCAGGACTTTCATTTCCTTCCTGGCCAAAGCAGAAAACCAAACAGCGCCAGAGTGGAAGACTTTAAGTATTGGGTGGTGGGGCACAAATGCAAGCATTAGCCCCTGGGTGCCGGAGACCCACATTATGTCACTGAAGTTATATGATTTTCTGTAAGTACTGTAGTTTAGATCAGTAGTGAACAGAACACACATTTGCCCTTGACATAGAGGAGGTGGGAGGGGCAAATATTAGACTGGGCTCTGCCATTTTTAAATGAATCTGTGTGCTCCAAACTTCTGTTCTGTTACAAGTATAGGTCAGTTTCCAATCACTTACACTGGTAAAAATGTAATGTCTGTACCTGGCCAAAAATGTTTATGACCTGCCAAACATCATATTCTGCCAGGGTTCAGGTTATCTTGGCTCACACTGATTGTATTTTCAGTGCAAACATATTCAGCCAGTCATGAGATCCCATAGCCAGTTCTGGCAATGCAGTGAGATATACCCTGCTCACATTTACACTAGTGAAAACCCACTGAAGTCAGGGGAGGTTGCACTGCATAAGAGAACAGAATGCAGCCTACTTGCTCACATCAAATAAACTCTGAATAAGCACAGGGATCAATAACTAAACAGCATCATTTGGAGGTTTGGGATGTAAGGTTTGTTTTGGGCTACTCTTTAATAAAAACACTTTCAAGACTGCTAGATATATTTTGCCTATTGATGTTGTGAAATGCATCTTAGGAAAGTACAGCAGGTTGTATCTAGGGCTGTGTGAAGCAGGTCCTATTTGATTTAGATTTAGCCTGAATTGGGGACAGTGATTTGATTTGTTGATTTGGATCACTGTCCCTGATTCGATTCCGCCAAATCCAAATTTGAAGATCTGATGCTGATTCGGAGAATCAGACATTTAGCCATAGACACAGCTTTAAATGTTTTTTCTACATACCTCGAGGTACCAGAATGGCTTGTGAATGCTGTGATGCTGGGGTGCATGGAGCATTCCACAGGAGTGCAGGGGTACTCCATGTACTCGGTGGTGAACCCGGAAGTGGACCAGAAGTATTTCTGATCCAATGCTGGGTCTGTTGGGGAGCGTGCAGGGGGGGCCCCATGCTCATTTGGCTCAGTGATCAGCCATGGGGGGACCCTGGGTGCCCCCCAAGACCCAGGAAGCACTAGTAGCCTAGCCAGGGGGATATGCAGGGGCCCCCTGCATGCTCCCCAGCGGACACAGAAGTGCTTCTGATCAACTTCTGGGTCTGCTGCCGAGTGCACTGGGGATACTCCACATGCTTCTATGAGATACTCCATGCACCCCAGCATCTCAAGTTTCATGAGCTGCCTGCTACCTAAAGTTATATAGAAAAAACATTTAAAGCTGCGTCTATGTCTGAATCGCCGATTCTTTCCGAATTGACTCGGAGGGTTCCAATTTGATTCAGAGAGATTATAGGGTCCTCCAGTTTGATTTGGATTCAAAGATTCAGCCACTGAATCAGGCCGAATCAAATCGGGGACCAAAACTTCGCACAGCCCTAGTTGTATCTGAGGTGGGAAAGATGCACTGAGAACACCTTGAAAGAGGATGAAAAAGGTATTTTCAACATGAACTAGCCTGATATCAAAATCTATTTGCCAGCGATAAAATGTACTGTACTGGATATATATGACCTTGGGTTTCCCTGTAACTATAGTGGTTCTGTTTTGATGATTACTCATTTGCACAATGCAGATTGAAAGAAGCTATTGTTATAATGCAATTGGATGTGCAAAGGTTTCAAGAACAACCTGTAGAAATCATGAACTCACAACAGAGCATTGAGTATAATTCTAATTAGCCCTGAAGAATATTCTGAAGTGCAAGGATACATGCCATGAGGCACACGCCTTAAGTAGTCATCCATCAGATCTTCCACTACTTCATCAAATATGTCTTGAACCTTAAAGACAGAATGTTTAGTTGTGAAAGTCTGACTAACAAATAGAAGCAGATGATTATTTTGCAGTTATAAAGAAGAAATCTTTTATGTTCAGAGACTCTTGTGAGTATATCATCCTTCATCTTATATTTGTCTGCCATTTTTTCTTCAGTTTTAGACAAGTTGACAAAAATTATCATATTTATCTTAACTTTATTCATTTAGACTAGGTACAGACAGTGCACATAAGCTAGTATAAATGATTGGAAACCTGTCTACATCTGTAGCAGAAAAGAAATTCAGCACACATAGATTGATTTGAAACTGGCAGAACCTGGTTTAAGAAAGACCTGGATGGATGTAGTATTAGACTTTATTTTAGATTAGAGAGGTATATTGAATTTCTGTCCCAGATCCCATAGCAAATCTCCTTAATTTGCTGTCCTCCAGCATCCTAGGCACCTCTCTCACGGTCGGTCGTGTGCTAGCCTCAGCTGGTGCTCATCTGCTCAGTGAGCACTGGGCCAGCCCCACCCCCAGGCTGTCACAGACAAGAGCCAGAAAAGTTTGTCTCCTGCCTGCATGGCAAGGTGGGGGGATGGGAGGAACAGAGCCCCCCTGCCACATGGACCTGGCCACACACCAGCACAGCAGAGGGGGGCCCACATACTGCAGTGGAGGTCTCCATTCCCCCACTCCTCCCCAATCCTCTTGACAGCTGTGGGCAGGAGCCATGGCTTAAAGCCATACACTGTCTGCAGCACTAGGAATTGGGGGTGGGGGTGGGGATCAGAGACCCTGCCATGTGCCCCCCCCAGCTTGCGGTGTCAGGGATGGGAGGTGTTGGTCCTGGTCTGTGCAATGTGGGGGGCTCTGCTCCCCCCATCCCTGGTTCCCAGCACTAAGCCATGACTCCTGGCTGCAGCTGTCAGGAGTATAGGGTGGGGGGCAAGGGAAAAGAATGGAGCCCCCCACCACACAGGCCCAACCCTGAGCTAGCACCATCCCCCTGGTTCCCAGCATGGGGGAGGGACAGCTGTATGGCTCCAGTGTTGGCACCCCAGACCCAAGTCAGCATAGCTGGGGTGGCGCTGCAGTGGGGGCCCCTGTTCCTCCCCTCAGCCTGCTTCTGGAAGCCAACAGTTGGTTGGGGGGGCTGCGCTGCCCAATCAGTGGTGACTGGCTTCTCAGTCAGCAAGCTGCTGGGAAACAGGTGAGAGCGACCCAAGCCAACTGGCCTCCTCCAGTGGAAGCTGCTGCTGTGCCCTAGTGATGAACATGAGTTCTCTTCACTCCTGAACTAATCTAGGGTGCTTAGAAAAAGCTGCAAAAGTTAGTGTAAATCTGCCTTGGGCTTTTCGAAACTCTGTACCTTGCTTTAGCTTCCATCTACCATTTCTCCTGAAACAATGCACCTTACTAATGATGAACCCAAACTCCAAAATTTATCAATGGATGCAGATCTGAATCTGAGCTCTCTGAAAGCATTCAGATAACTGTTTTGAATCAAAGCCATCTCTAATCTGTAGCCTCTCAAATAGAATCAAAGGCAGGGTTTGCTCATATTGCACAAAATAAAAATGGCACTAGAAATTCAAAACACAAACCATTTTCATGTCTCGTAGTTGATAGGGTTCAGCACCAACTGTCAAGGTCTCTCCGATATAAGGCCTTAGCTTCTTTGCCCTTTCCATATGAAGCTCCCCCCTATACAACAGCATAAAATTAATTATACAGATTTGCTTCACTTTATCAAAAGTATCAAAATAGGTCTTCCTGTTGTTTATCTTAAATGGTTCTTTTCTTTCCATTTTAATAAAGAACCAATAGTCTGTCTATAGCTAGCTCTGGTACTAGAAGTGGTCTAGCTGCATTAGCATAGTACTCCAATGAGGCTAATATACCCTGCTTCTCAGAATATATTTACCCTTCTCATCAGGCATAATTAGTCTGGGCAGAGCACATCACTAATGCAGCTAGACTGTTTCCAGAACAAGTTACTTCATTCAGAGCTAACTTGTCTAGCTCTACAAGGCACTGAATTGTTCTGTACTGAATTACCCTAGGTGTCATTGTATTTATAGAGTAAACAAAATAATAAATTAATCTAAATCCAAACACTTGTTCCTGCTAAAATATCTATTACCAGCTTTTGGAAAAGAATAGTTGTTCTTTTCCAAAAGTTGTTCAATATTTTTGGAAAAGAATAGAAAACATTGCTAGTGCCAAATGGAAATAGATCATATAATCACGAAAGTCAAAGAAGGAAAACTAGTTATTAGATCATTCAATCCGTTCTCCTGCCAGTCTAGGACATCTCACTTTAATATGCCTTCTAGCATTTTGTTCAGTACCAAGCAGTGAGTTTTTTGTGAAATTATTGTATAACTAGCCGATACATTTCATTGTACTGTCACACTGGATACTTTACTGTGCATTAATCTAATCTAATGTGCAGTAAAGAATTACCATCACAGGCACCAACTTTTATATTTGCTGGATCAGGGCCTAAAATGATGGGCAGATGGCAAGTTTTATGCATTTCAAGTGACAGCCCTGTCTCGAGGGGGCCCAGGTCCTCAGGCCCCCCCATGTATTTAGCACCCATGATTACCATCTTCATGTGTACAGCAATTACTGCACAGATTAGTCTGATGTGCCATTTTATAGTACCTGTAGATACAGGTACCGGAAATTGCTACATTAAACTAATGCACCAAAGTTCATGTGTAGACATGGACTGGATTGCTCCTAGTCATCCTAGGCAGTGGGGGGCCACAGGGAGCAAGGAGAACTATCTCAGTTCAGTGGGATGCTGGCTGCCAGCCACATGGAGATCAGGACCTGTTCTGATATCCATGGGTCAGGGAGAGCTGTCCCAGCTGCAGCAGCTGGGACAGCTTTCCCCAACCCTGCAGAGGTCAGGACCAGCCCCCCATGCCTCCTGCTAGCCCAGAGCTCCCCCTGCCAGTCAGGACAGAGCAAAGCAGAAGCAACCCTAGACTGAATTGCTCCTGTTAGGATCAAATTTGTTCCCAACAGGTTTACATTCAGATGCATGTAGAGGCACTATTTAATGCATCTGAATTTTCTGTGCAGAAAATTCAGGTGCATTAATTGCACATGTAGACATGTCCACTGAGGGCAAAATCATCTTGTTACCAGGATAATTTTATAAGATCTATGCACAGGGTGTGGCTGTGGGATTGTGCCATTGTTATTCAGTCAAGACCTATCAAAAAACCATAAGGTTTTAGGAAAGTCTTCAATAAATGTAACACCACAATTTTTATTTCAAAAAAGAAAAATCAAGTGTCTATCTACCTGAGGTTCTAGACTCTGGCCTCTAGTTCAGGCAGATTTTCCATTGTGGAGTGAATTCGACTCTGGAGAGTACCTTTATTTTCCCTGTCTTGATAAGACACTTTAAACATCAAAAACACAATATAAACTATTAGAGGGACTTTAACCTTCTGCATTGTCATAAAAATGTGGACACAGAGGTTTCTCAGAAGTTCAGCCATGAGATTATTTTAAAAAAATTATCTGAATTCACTGTTTGTTAAATATACCAGTTTAGTAGCCTTTAAGATTTACAGCCTTTACTCATAGACATTAATCTACTGAAGTTTCATCATATTATAAAGGTATAGCAGCAGTGACATAGAAGGACCATTTCTGGAGGGGAAGAGACTCTTTAAACTAAGATTGGTGCTTCTGCTGAAGCTGTAAATAAACATGCCAATAAGGACCCATTGTGGCAGGAGTTTTGAAAGTTTTAATCTCATCTGTTGGGAAACTGGACTGACTGATACATTATTTCATCTAAGGTAAAAATATAACCATGGATAATAGTAGCTTGTAGAAACCTGTGATCTGTGCTGCATTTTACCTGGCAGAGTAGAGATGAAGATTCTTTAATCCATTACAAATCCCTGGAGCCATCCAGACCCTATAACCTAACAACTTGATAGTGACTTATGCATATATTCAAAAGGTGATTATAAAGTTGTTCGGTCTGAGCCCTATTCTACCATGCAAGGGAGTATGAAGCATACCACTCTCCTTGCATTCTGGAGCCTGTGTGGGAGAGAGCAGGGGCTATTGGGCTGTTCCTCTCACCCAGTTTCCTACTTCTGCTCCTGGGGCAGTCTCTGGAGTGACTTTGACTCCAGCATGCAGGTTTTGTTCACTGAAAGCATTGCAAAAGAAGAAACAACTATGTAAGTCAAAGGCTAGAAAAAGCTGATCAGGAGTCTTCTGTTAAAATGTGTTTCTGTTGGAAAATGCAGTTTTAGTTTTTAGAAATTTTCTGCTGGGAAATTTAATATTGTTTTTTAAAAATGTATTTTTTCCTTTGATAAAACAGAATGAATTATTGTGTTTGAGGTTGGTTTGACCTAAATTGGAATATTTCCTTTTGTTTTGTAATTGACCTACAACATTTTTTTTCCAAATCAGTTCCACAAAGCATTAAACTGCATTTCCTTAGCAGTTCCCTAGGAGTTTCTAACTTTCCCTGGGCCAGGCAATTATCCTCATCAGCTGGCCCAGTCTTTCTAAGCAGGCCTGCAATTATTTTCTTACTGCCTGCAGCTGGGCTGTAGCTCTTGAGACATGTAGTGCTACAATGGGTTAAAGAAAAGGGGAGATGCAGTATCCTTACCCCCTTGTGCAGATGTGCAATCTGAGTCTCTACCTTTCCTTTTAGCATTCACTTGTCTCAACTGAATAAATATTGAGCCAGATTCTACCCTTAGTTGCAACCTCATGGCAATGGGACTTATGATAGCTGAGAGCAACTAAGGCTCTGGTCCTGCAGGTAAGTAGACATATGGTAGCTTCAGCATGACACTGCACATGAGCAAGATACTTCACGTGTTTGAAGCACATGCACATTTGTTTGCAGGATGTGGATTTAAACAGGTATTATTTACAATATTCATATGCAGAATAAACAGCAGAAGAAAACTATTAATCCAGAAATCTCAGTCAGACTCAACATATTTGGTGTTACAGGCTGTACATTGGAAGATATAATGCAGTGTGAGTGATACCATGCCTTTGTCAAACATTTTCTTTTCTAACTGTAATTTCTTAAGCACTTTCTCCAGCTGAACTTTTTCTTCATTCAGCTTTCTGAAAAGCCAAGGCAAATTACAATTTCTACCATTCTTAAGAAGTTGCATTTTATTGAACACTTCCATTATGCTGTGTGGATACAATAATGGTACTTTTCCATTACCATTTCTAGATTGACACAGATTGGTTATGGTAAATACCCCTTAAGTCAATCGCCTACCAGTTCTGGGTGAAGAGGTTAACATTTTTTTCATTTTTTTTTTTTAATAGGTTTTTACTGTGTAGGTGTCTGCTAATGTCAGACTTCTAACCCCTTTAGAGTCTGTTTCAAAGGGTAAAAGCAAGATGAAGAGCACCAGATCTTTGACTCAAATGACTTCTTCTATCATGATGCCAGTAACAAACTACTTAGACTTCTTAAAAGATCAACCTGTATTCCTGGATTAGTGTGTGACCCATTTCTGCACTTACTAACTGTGGGAAGAAAGCTTAAACTTTCTCTGCTGGCCTGGGCAAATACATTTTCTTACAAAAAGAACTTAGATTTTCTTGAAAAAAAAAATTAAGCTGATACAATTTTCTATATAGAAGTCACGTAACATGTAGTTAGAGATGGTAAAGAATAAACTTCTGGGGATTTCAATATCTATTAGTAAATACTTTCAGAAGTAACCTTACAGAAAGTTTGAATAAATGATTGGTGTTATTACTTCTTCACTTCTTCCCTTTGTTTTTTCATCTTGTGTTGTTGTACATTTCTCCTGGCCAAGATGTTGTCAATCATTCTTTGTCTTGGGAACGACAGTACAGCATTTAACTGGCTTCCTAAAAGGGTGAGAAAAGCGTGAGTAATTTTACAGGTAGTACCCTTCTTAATAGTGTAAGCCTGATCATATATTCCTTATGCACCTGAAAACTCCTGATGACTTTACTGAGAATGTTGAGAGCACAGAGAATGCAGGATTTAACTCTTAATATAGTCTGTTTACAAGCATATATGAAAAATACATTCCAACCCCAATTTTAATCTCACTTTCACACATGTAAATCAGGAATAACTCTGTGGAAAGTCAGTGGATCAGCACAAATGGATTGCTTTCAAGTCCTATACTGCTATGCTGAATAAACACAGAACAAAAGAATGTAGCATTCCTCATGCTCAGAACCTTATATTAAAATTAACCATTTATTCCAGAAGTGTAACAAGAAGGTTATCTACCCTATATAGTAGTGGCAGCATAGGCACTAGTGATAGCTCCATTCTTATACCCCTCTCTAAATTGTTCCAAAAGGCCTTGCCCCAAATTTTCTATTGCATTATCCTGTTCTTATTGGGTTGCTTTTGTTGTTGCTAAAAGGTTATTCTTAAAATCTTTCCAGTTGTCAAAGATCATATTTGGGGGTCAGGCTAGATGATCTGATCAGGTCCCTCTTGACCCTAGTTACTATGAAATTATACTGTAGGCAATTGAGTAGATAATGAGGTAACAGCTCATCATTTCAGGAAAAACTGGAACATTTTCAAGGGTGACCTCCTAATGAGTATTATTTAAATGAAATTCCATAGACAAATTATGAAAAAAAATCTAAGCAGAGAATATAATGAACTGGATATTTCTGTGAAAATAACCATCAAATCTGAACGGGTACCTTTATAAAAAGCAATAATTAGCTGCATGAGTTCAAGAAGGAACTTCCCCCCCATGAGCCAGTTATTCTGGGGTTTGTTTCTTTCTTCTCCTGACACTTCTAGGGCTGGCCAGTATAGGAAACCACATGCTAGAAGGAAGAGATGATTGGCTGATCTGACAACTTCTATGTTGGGTTTCCTGCTATTCTTCACTCTTTCCCATGACTCTGAGAGGGGTCAGGATTGGGCCATATTGCTTGGAAGAAAATCTCCTACCACTCACCCTTCAGTAACTGCTCAGAGTACATTTGCCTCACAGACTGTATTCCTGCAGGTCCATAGAGCTTTCTCATCTCTTTGTAAAGTTCTGTTCCCCTCAAGTGCTTGTGTGCTTTGTAACAGCACTGAGCTCATTGCTTAACAAAATACATTCAGCTAACAACAACTGCTTTGTGTAATGATGTCAGGGTTTGGATTTCTTGTATAAATAAAGGAAGGTATGATAATATAACAACACCACCCATCCCTGGCAATGTAGCAAGTTTTACATGGGCACACAACCCGAGATCTCAGCCCAGCTCTACATTGTACTGTAGCTTAACCACAGAATAGTTCCCTGAGGAAAAGAACTATTTTTATTTCATAGATGAAAACAATCAAGACAAGAAGAGATTGCATTATTAGCCCAATGTGGCAAATAAATAACACATAGGCAGAATTGAAATTAGAGAGGACAGATTCTCAATTCTGAGACTGCCACTTAGGTTAAGGCCCTGTGAATCCATGCAGTTGTTATATTAGAATTTGAGTGGCTTCCAGGGAGTGTGCCTATGATCTCTGAGCACTTAGAAAAATTATTGAAGTTGCCCCTAAATACCAGAATCAATTCAATACTGCTCTGTTGATTGAGGGCTGAAATGGCAGAAGCCATTATCCAAATCACAAACCTATGTGGCAAACCTGGAAGTAGGTGCTGAGCCAGATGGTCTGAGAGGGTTCCTTCTGGCATCTGAATGTAAACTCAGAAGGCTGGTTGGTGTTGGAAGAGCTGTGTTTGTGTAAGAATCACAAAACACTCAGACACAGCACAGAGAAGGATGAAGAGGCTAGAGAAAGTCAAGGCAACAGCTATGTTGTAACATGGCACTTAAAAAAAAAAAGCTAAAATATAGCTTTTATGGGCAATGTGTTGGGATTGTTTTCATTTTCACAATTTGCTTCCTATTGTGCTCAGGAAAAAAGGACATTGTGTCATTCTTTTCAAGCAATTGTGATTTTAAAGAAATACCTGACTATCTTCAGGATATCCACCTAGAGGAAACCAACCTCAGCACCAAGCTAACAGCTTAAATCACATTATGTATGAATGGAACTCTCATATGTGTGTAAGAGTTGTCAAAACTGAAGAATCTCAAAATCATTTTTAAGCTACTATATACAGCTAGAACTCATTCATCCAGGTAAATCATGTAGATGGAATTTAAAGTTAAATAAGCAACATCTGAATGCATGTCTGCAAATATAGTTCACTTTCAGGTGGTGTTTTTGGATAATATTTGCTTTGGATAAACAGAATTCCCTGTCTCCGTGGAGAGGGGGATGGCTACTAACTCATGAAAGCCAGAACAACTGATTAAATATAATAAGGGAATATAATCCCTGAATGGGTCTCTCCTCTCAGTATATTGCCATAACAGGATTAATACAGTAAACCAAGCTTGATTATTCTGTTACTACATACATACTTACTTATACTCCTGCTGAAATAAGGAATTATGGCATACTGCCTATTCTTGTGATGCAATGTTAAGATTTTGTTGGTGGAGAAAAGGGTGATACAAAAATTTAAGAGAGACAGGCTAAAGGAGAGAGGGTTAGAAATGATGGGGGATAAGGTCTCTTCTTCCAGCTGTCAAATCTTTTTTCTTCAGAACTGAGAAGGAACAACAAATTTTTACCCCCTTTGGAGGTAGTTCATGGAGGATTCAAGCACTGTATGCCACAAGGATTAATTGGACCTAGCTATGTCTTCAAATGGTAACAGACTAAAGAAACAATGTGCAATGTACTGTGGATAAATACACTTTCAGGTTATGCAAAAGTTAAGTGTTGAAGAAGAGTGCATATGCTGAAGTTTTATGCTGACTGAAGCTCTGTTCTAATTGCTATAGTGTACACATTTCTTCATTTTTTTATCCTCCCTTATGTAAACAATGGAATCAGTGCTCAAGTACATAAACTATTGATGTAAAAAACAGTAATGAGAGTCCTGCTTACCTTTAGGGTTTGATTTGCCAGCAAAGCCAATTTAGAGGCAGCTTGAAATCCAGCATGGTTTTGTAGTCATTGGTCTAACCCTCTGCTCAAGCCATTCATTCCTGAGCAGGAATTAAGAGTCAATATTATGATAACTTTACAGGGTCACAGAATACTTTTGCTGGTTTCAAAATATAAATAAAAACACCCAGAATTGGGATTAACCACATGAGTTCCACCTAGAACTTCCTTTAGGGTGCCTGTAAGGTCATCAGCTATTTCAAAGAATAGACAGACTCCCATACTCAAATCTTGGAAAGTAAAAGTCATCTTAGTGCAAACTCACTGCGTTGGCTGATCCTGGGAGAGAGAGGCTGTTTCTTAAATAGCCAAGGATCAAGTTATATATGATTATATTGGACAAAATCAACACCTTGAATGGCATCCAGAAGGGAATAAGGTCATCAATGCAGCTGATGAGAAACTGGTAAAGCATGTTCCTCCTGGCTAACCCTACTTAACTGAAAGCCAACCACATTCTGTGCAAGCCATGAGATATATTAAGGCTTAGATTGCTATTTATACAGATGATTAGGTTTCTATGATTTTGATCAGCTTAAAGTGTGGGAGAAAAATTAAAATTAATTTCATCTTCAACTTTGAAAATGAAAAATGCCACGTGATCATTAAATTAACTAGTGATTAAAAGTAAGATTACATATAAGTTCTTGAGTGGCATTTACAACCAGCAGGGCTAACTTTCATTTCATTTTCATCTAATTACAATTTGAAATCTATTTCAATGCTTAGTGTTGCACATAATAGCATAATATGCAAACACATAAGACCTACAATTCCCTATACTTAAAACCTTGTATTGTCCTTGTAAGCAATATTGTGCCAGCTTTCTATTCTCATTTATCCTCATCTGAAGCTGTAAGTATATACAAAGAAACTGCAGATTTACATAGATGTAACTGAGTTTAGTCTTTATCAAATACATTGTGTGCTGGTTTAATATCTGTATTCTAGATCAGAGTGGGAACTGGATTTTCTGTTTTGAAGGAAGCTGCCATCTCAGGCTTTGCTATTCTGAGAAGAAACAAAAAAAAAGAAACATTTGAAATTTCTGCCAAACAAAATTCTGAACAAAATTGTTGGGTTAAACAAAGCTTTTCATTTTTCTAAACTTGAAATGTTCCACTCCAATTTTAACCTCTTTGTTTGAAATTGATGGTGATTTGGGTACTCCACTCTATAGTATGGCTTACCTATTTTTTATATCTGGGTCAGATTGTAAATTTAGTTTCAAATGGGAGGCTTGATTGCTGCCTTTTATCTCCATATTAAACCACATGAGGTACACAGGCACAAATTCTGCATTTGGCACAAGGTAGTATTGTTTAGCTAGAATAATTTTCCATTTAAACTGAGCACCTAGGACAGAAATGACTGCTATTGAGGGCAAACCAGTTTTTCAAGTCCAAACCCTGGTGGTGGTAGCTAAGCAACAAATCACCAGCTGGGACATTTTTATCACCTGACAAGGCTGATCTGAGAGTCACCTGCCAAAGGGGACTGCACGTTAAAAAAACCCAGAGAGAATGAGAGAGAGAATATTTTGCTGACCCTTTGAGAGAAAGAAGGGAAAAGTTTGGGGAATGAGGAGTGAGGGGTGGAAGGAGAAAAAGAGAGTTACCATGATTCAGAGGAGAAGCCAAGCACAGGAGAGGGGTTCAGGATTCCTCAGATGACTTTAAAGGGCTCTAAAGAGGCTGGGAAAGTGAGACGGAAATGCATGCAGATGTTCTTTGTTTTGTCCAGATCTGCACACTACTTATCCTAACTGAAGTAAAATGCTGAGGTTTTGAAACCATCATAAATCCTTTATGTTAGTTTGTTTTCTGTAGTGTGCCCCTGAAGAAATGAACCATGAACCCCCAGTACCCAAAAGGTGGCATTTGGGGGAAAGGTGTCACTGGGGAATATGAGGATCAGCAATGGTCTGGGGAGCTAAGTCAGCTGGCTTTAAATAGTGGTGGTCACTGGCCGACCCTTCTGGCAGCTGTGCCACAAGTTAAGCCCTTGTCCCTCCCCCAGTGCTGCTCTGATCCCTGATAGACTTTGCACCCCAGGGCACTTGCATGGAGGCAGGGGGCCTTTAGCTATGATCACATGGACTGGTGCTTTGCAAAAGGAGGTGTTACTGCCAACTACTGGGTTAACCTATCCCTGGCCCCACAACTGCCACAGTGTTATGGCAAGCAAGGATTCAAAACCCTGAATAAGCAGAGCCAGGAAGAACCTGGCTCTTGGTGTTGACACTTGACACCTCTCCAGCAGTGCCCTGCCCCTGCTTCGCTCCACAGAGCCATCCACTCCCTGCCTCTGTGCAACACCTCCCTGGACTGAGCACCCAGGACTACTTGCACAGCAGCAGCCTGTGCCACTTGTGGCACCTGTGCTGTGGGTTGGCCACACCTGGGCTAAGAGGTTTGATTTCTGTCCTGGAATTGTGGGATAGATTTGCACCTTATAGACTAATCAAAGTAGTGCGCTAGAGAGGCTAAGGGAAGCGATTCAGTTGCCATCTACACAGTCCAAGAGAAGTTTAAACTGCCTGGACTCAAATATAGCAGCCCGAGAAAAGGAGCGCGCAGAGGGGGGAGCGAGCTCTACCAGGGCTGTGTGACAAGACTATGTTATGAAATATACCATTTACAACAACAGAAATTCATGTTGTAACAAACTGTTGAAATGCTCTGTTCCAAAAAAGCCAGAATAAAAAATTAGTAGAATATTTATTCTATTTTCACTACACAAAATTTAGTCAAAACCAATACTTTCTGCCAAATGTTTTGCTTTGTATAAATAAGCATTTTCCAAACAAAAAATGTTCCATCAGAAAATTTCTGACTAGCTCTATTAGGTTGACTAGATATTCTTCAACAGTTAGATGTGTTACAGTATTTCCACAAAAATATACCTTCAGCTGAAGATATAAAGGCAGTAAAAATAGTTCACAGAGGTGTCTTCTATTTAGATCAACCTCTGACAATTATGTTTTTCTCAAACAACTATTTTACATGACCATGTCGAAAAAGATCACTTGAATGATAAAACCACTCCCCACACTGAAAGAAAAAATGTGAAAATACAACAACAGTACAAAGTGGCATTGCTGTCTGTACAAACAGCACAATGATTTAGACATTTTACCTTATGTTTATGTTCCAGGGTTGAGGACGCTAAAGAAAACTAGGGATGCTGCTTAAAATAATGGTAGTTCCTTCACATATCCACAGCTATGGTTTGACTGGATGGTGTTTAGTTAATAATAGTTTTAGTTGCTAAGGGTGTGTACTATAACTTGCATTTTGTAAGTGTCCTCATGGTCCTATTGCCTGACAGTATTTATTATGATATATTATATTTTCAATGCAAAGAAATTAGATGTGACCACAAGGCTCTTAGCAAATATGTTCCTCAAAGTTCTGTGTCTTTTTATGTCTAATGTATGATGTGTTAAGTCAGAGTGACACATTTAGCTGATGATACTAATATTTTTCTGAACACCCTTTTATTTTTATCAAAATTAGATATTTCCAGCAGATTATTGTTTCCCAAGTGCACAGGAAACAACGAGCCTAATATATAATATTATATCCAAAGATAAGAAGACAATTTTGGCTGAATGTCACATTGGATATTACCTTTGGATAAATTTATTTCTCTTGTGAGGACAATTCTACCAAACTCAGCAGAGATGTGTTCACAAAAAGCAGAAGTGATCTTGTCCACAGATTATCCTGTGTAGATCACTTGGTTTTTCTGCATTACATTCTACGAATTTTACATGTTAAAAATAACTAAAAGGAATTTGATTTTACTCATCTTCCATATTAAAATACCTAAATATGCTTATACATTTAAAAGCTTGCTTTCTAAGAAAAAAAGGATTGTAATTCAAGATTTTTTGTCTTCAAAAGAATTACATGTCTTAGATGTGCAATTCTTTGATGTTTTGTTGTGCCATTAATCTGGTAGCATGTTAGCTATAAATTTAACATATAGTCTGACACCTATTTTGATTTTGCTTCTCTTTGGAATCCCAACAGAACAAGAATTCATTTAGACAAGGCTAGAAACTCCAGATTTGGCTTTGCCTGACAGCATAGAAAGTAAAGTGTTTGCTAATGTATAATTTTCAGGAACAGAGAAGGCTGAGGGGATCTTCCACTTTGACATGGTTTCAGACTCTATGCGCAAACATTTCCCGGCACTACCAGTCCCATATAAATCCCATACCTAAGATTGGATTCTAGTTGTTCTGCTGATCAAATGTGAAGACAATTCTTACTGCTTTTCCTTCTGTTCAGTTTTAGCTCTTCTCATTAACTTTGGGAAGGTCAACTGTGTGATTTGAATAGGTGCTGTTAGGTTATGGAATGATATGCATATTTCATCAAAAAGACTGACGTGCTGCATACAAAGATCATTTCCTAAAACATTTCAAACGCAGCAAACTAAAATGATGAAATATTCTCTCTCAAGCGCATCATGTAAAAGGCAACAAACAGTTTTACTGAAGAGAAAAAGCCCCACATGTCAGATGCTTTCATAATTCTGCATTCAGAAACATGTCATATACTAAATAAGTCTATTTACATAACCAGTGTGCTCATATTGAATTGAGAACAAGCTCTCAAGCCTCATTACAGAGAAATAGGATCAGATTTTTTAAATTTAAATATACATACAAAAGCCTCTGCAAAACAACCCAAAAGAACTGGTTGAGGGAATTCATTTTATTTACAATGTAAACATGTTAACACAGGAAAAAAGATTGTTTTCTTGGTTACTCCTTTGATATCAAACATAGATATGCATTACAGTTCTGTGGATGTTGTAGGTTTTAAATACATGTAAAAACAAATACAAAACATGACTGTTACATATAAATACAGATCATAACTGTATTTTTGTATACTGTATGCTCAGTAGATAATACACACATATGTAATATTTCACCTTGCTCAGTATTTTAAGCTGGATCATAAATCAATGTTAATAATGTTAACATTTCTTGCTCCATTCATAACTTAGATACCAAAGTGGATATTGTGCATGGAAATTATTGAAATAGCTTATTATGACTGCATCCCTTAAGAAAGAAAAGCACCAGAAACAAGGAACACAGTTAAAGACTCCTGTTTTCTTGTCTTTGGTCAAACTGACCATTCCACAACTAATACCTCTAATACTGGAATTAATGACATGAAGGCAATCACAAAGCATAACAAAAGAAAGCATGATCAGTCTTGAATCAGCATGAAAAATTTACATGGGTGAAACAGATAAAGGAAAAAAATGGCCATTATTAAACATATCCTGTAAAGACCCCTCCTGGTTATAAAAAAGGACTTCTTATACTCTAGAAATGTTTAATGCTGAAAAATGGTTTTCTTTGAGATTGAGCTGTTGAATTTTATAATGTATCATGAGACAGAATACCCAAATGTGTGTCCTCATGCAGATGTCCCAAATATTACCTCAATTTTCAGCAGCAGCTTGGCAAGTTTCCCTTTTTTAAAATGTTTATAATATTTATTGCACTCATAGTGCTACAATAAATAATTCTTATATTCACTACTTCATATCAGACTGAAGTTGACTCCCTCCACAATCTGAATGGTATTGTGGAGGAAAACGGGCTTTATATCCAAATATCCACAGGAGCAGATCCTTGAGCTCTGAGCTCACCAACTGGTTGGCTCAAGCTGTGGCTGCAGCCCCTGATTTTACATAGCTCTATAGCCCAGGGGGCAGTGGCCATGTGTAGGGGGTGCACAGGGGTGCACGTGCTCTCCCTGACAGAGCTGGCACACCCCCTGACCAGCTGCACTCCCCACTTAGGCGATGGGCAAGGGGGGCAGGCAGGCGCACCAGTGCCCACCCTGCGAGCACTGGCCTGTGAGTGGGAGCGCTGGATGTAGCGCTGCGGCCACTTCCAGAAGCACTGTGGCAGCTTCTGGGAGCAGTGCAGCTGCTTCCCGGTTGGTGAGTTTTGCCACAAGGTAAAATAGAAGCCAAATTGCAAAATGCAGGTCTGTGAACATGCAAATGTGTGACAGTGAGGAGCTGAGAGATTGGCAGACAATAAGTGTGAGACAGGTTGGGGGAGGGAAGGAGGACTGTAGAACTGGTGACAGAATATAGGTAGTAAAATGCAGACAGGTTACTTGGGGTTATCGGATGGCAGGCTGGTTATAGTGGAACTCTCAGATCATCACTGCCACGTATTTGCATTTTCACAGACCTGCATATTGCAATTTGGTTTCTGTTCTACTCAGGAAAGTAGACACCAACAGACTCACCCTGTGCCTGAAGAAGGGTGCTTGTGCCCAAAAAATTGCAAAGAACAATTTTTCCAACTATTTAGTTGGTCTAATAAAAGATATCCCATTTACCCAAAGAACCTTGTCAGCCTATGTCCTTAGACCAACACAGCTACAACCAAGAATCCCAAAGGATGATAGTACCTCTAAGACTGTGAATAAAGGGAAATATGTTTGGTCTCAGATCTAATTGCTCAGACAAATCCAGCTAGCAAACCTCCTGGGGGAAAAGAATCATTAATGTGTAAAAAACACTTAGGATTAGCCCAGATGGCCACACCAGGAGGGTGAATGCCTTCTGACAAGTATCCTGACCTTGTATGCAAAGGTGGTATGTTAATCTAATAGGTTCCTATATCCAGAAATAACTCAAATTATTTCTTTGAAGTACTGCATGTTAACTGGAAGAAAACTTAAAAGGCTATCTGTCAGCGCTTCTTCAGCAACATTTAGAAGTTAGGTGCTATGTTAAATCATGAAGGAAAATACTAGTATGTAGTTAAAGCTGTTATAAATGAGAGACATTATGGTCTTTTCACTGCCCAAAAACAAAGGACATTATCCAAAATGGTACTAAGATCGTTCTAGGCAATATTATAAACAATGGACATATGCTCAGGCAAGAAGAAAGGGCTTTATTGGCATGGTATGTAGGGCGTGTACTAATCCAAAGATAGCACGGACACTGACCTTAAAAACATGTCGTGTCTTTGACAATCTTTTACAACAAGACTTCTCTTACCCAGTTATCTCTTGTCTCTGTGTGTACAGACGACTTGGGAAGGAATGTGCAGAGGACAGAACCACTGCCAAGTACAAGGGACAATGACAGTTGTAGCTCCTTAACTTAAAACATGAAAAACTGCTGGGTGCTCAGATTCAAAGGCAACCCAGAGCCATTATACATATGATCAAGTAATTTTTAGGTAGGTAGGGGGAGAAAAGTGTCAAGTGTAACTTGGGAGGAAAGGTATTAATGTATATGGGAAGAATAAGTAAACAATTCTGTGGAGTTGATTTTTTAAATGGTGGCTATTTGTAGCTGTTTGGAATATTCAGTCCCTTATGGATTGGCAGATGTGTGTGGGAAATATAATTTGATTGATTCTACCACTGAACATATGATCTGTCTAAAGACTGACTTTAAGTTTAAAAGCTAAATGTGAGTAATATTTCTAATATGTGTGTATTAAGCATAATCAATACTTATTTTATACATAAATTCATACTGTGTATTATTCACATTTCGATTCTAGACTTGAAACCATCTTTTGACTCACTAGGAAAATCACAGACATACAGCTCAAATGTTACTGTGTGCTATATTTCACAGACAATTCTCTAGATAGAGAATTTTTTTACAAACTTTATTTCAGAGGCAAAGGCAAAGTGTTAAACTGATTGAAATTTCACAAGATTGACATTATTGCTTAAAGTGCTTGGGTTGATTACATTAAAAATCAAAGTACATATCAATTAAAACATAAGACTAAATAATATTAGCTACACAAATTATTATAGAAATACAGTAAATAGCATGGTTACAGAGAAATAAAAAAGCAAATAAATTAAAAAATAACATTGACAAAAGGTACTAGAATATAGCAGATATAAAGACAAAATTCCTTAAAACTTCTAAACACATAAATTATAAAAGACAGTGCCCAAACTCCTTGGCCACAAAACAGCAAACAAGACACCAGGCATTAAGAGCCTGTTGCTGAGAAGTGCTGAATAATTGGGAGGTGCAAGTTTTCAACAGCTCTCAGGATCAGGCCCCAAGCACACAATACTGTAACATGAATACAAATGAGAATGCAATGCAATGCAGTGCAATCTCTGAAGACAAAAGCCACATGTAGTCAAATGCTAGAACCTATTATAATATATAACAGAAATTCCAGTTATGTCTTAGTTCAGGTATGCCTGCATCAGGTAAGAAGATGCTCGGGAAGACTGCCATGAAAACGTGCCCCATCCACTCAGTTCTACTCCGTGCATACGTACAGCTGAAAACTAGCATGTAGCTGCTTTCTGACACATGCTTAGGGTTAACCTAGAGCCACTCTGAATTTTAGGCATGCTCTATTCTAGTAGCAGCAATGCAATTTTTTTCAATATGTGGTACATACAGAACAAGAGCAAGTTGGTGGGGCATTTTCAGAGCAGTGCTCCCAAACATGCTCCAGCACTGTGTAGATATGTTACTGTCTTCACTGAACTCAGTGCATAAGAGACACTTGTTCCTTTTTCTTGCTGCAGCTGCTAAAGGAATCAGACTTGAAAATGTTATTTTATTGAAATACACTTGAAATCCATTGAAATGGCATGGGTGGATGGGATGGTTGTGGGTGTTTTATTTTCAGCTAAATATCCTGCTTTCATTAACCTACTTCTTCTCTAAGCTCTTCTTCTATTGCCAACTACTATTCTCCAGAAATAAAAAAATATCCAAAATACTGACAGCTTATTCTATGACATATAAAAGTTCAATTTTGAACTTATCCTCTATGATAACTGATTACACAGTGTACTAAAAAGCTTCCTTAGGCTTATGCTAGAATAGAACCAAAAATGTTCTTTCCTATAAATAAGAACATTGCAATAACACATATTAATATACAACTAACAAGAAAAGTATTACACAGAAAATGGATCTCATGCAATGGCATGTGACAAATAATGAACTTCAGTTATCTTTTGACTTAATCTAGGCAGATCTCAATACACTAAGAACTGACACTGCATAGGAGCACAAAATGTTGTTGAACATCTGTGCTACAATTTCTCTTTTATCCCCACACCCCTCAGCTGTTGGTTAGAAAAAATTTGATTGTCCCAGATTTTTTCAAGTCTTTCCTGATGGGTTGGAATTATGTATATAAAAACATGTGGAAAAGGCATTATGCATTTATTAGCAGCTGAGTATCTTGGCCTCCATCCAGCAAAACACTTAAGAATGTGCTTCACTTAAACCAAGCAATGTTTCCATTGACATCTGCCTAAAATAGCGCAAGGTTAAGCAAGCCAGGATCAAGGTGTTTTGGCACTGACAGGGCCAAAACACCTTGTAGGACTGGTTTTGAATCGAGGATAATAAAAAAAATGAAGTTATGATTTTATAATCACCAGTCAAAACAAGGATTCCCTGTTTTAACTGGTGCTAAAACAGAATTAGTATCAGCATCCTGTACTTTACAGTCTTTACAAGGCTGATGTCAGGCTATTGATTTTTGGACTTGTATAAAAGTTTTAAATCTTTTCTTGAGCTAACATAAACTTTCTGATTTAACATCCCTGCAGCATGTTCATAAAAATCCTTTGGGTCTCTACTAATGTATCACAAAAATGTTGATAGACACTTTGTTTTATTCATTTTTCATAAAATGTGAAAAATCCTATCATAATAATGTTACTGTCAACTAGCATACTGTAACCATCTATATTTATTATCCACTGTAAGTCTTGTATCCAGAGAAAATAAAAAATTAGCAGATGTAGAATCCTAGATTTTATTTTGTAAATATTGCTTCAGTACTCAGAACTTAACTAAATAAAAATATTTTTCAGTAAAGTAAATCCAAATATCTAAAGCATTTCCCAAAATTTAGCTCCACTTTAAATCATCTCTAAATGCAAAACTGTTTTTCATACATACATGAACCCTAAATATTCAAATTATACATTGGTGGGGTTGGTATAGTTTAAAGTTTAACAAAGCTGCTAGAATGTGTTTGTGAGAAAATTGCAAAGTACAGAACATGTGTCTTACTAGTTAACTTTGATTTAGAAAGTGCATTTATTCACAACTAGAGTATAGTCTCAATCACCAGGCAAGTTGTAGATATATTAATTATACAGAAAGATATGAATGTTCATTAAAATTCCATTACAGAAGACAGTTTTACTCCAGCAACTAATGCAATTCCACGGACATCAATGGAGAAGGATCTCATTGACTTCAAAGACAACTAACAACCTTTATTAGGCCAACCCAAAACTAGTATTTGTCTTCTTTGTTGAAAGATAGACATTTGTATCTCACTGGGCACATCTATACATGCAATTAGTGTGTCTGAATAAACTCCAGCACAGTTCACATCAGAATGTATTGCTCCTGGATGCACCATTTGCACAGGTGCCTGAGACTGCAGCACATTGTGCTGGAGTAGCTGAGCCCTGGCTGGCACGGGATCCTAGGGGTCAGTCTGCCAGCCTGGGGCTGTTCTGGCCCAACTCAACCTGTTGTGGAGAGGCTGGCTGGAGTAGAAGGGTGCTTCACTGTGGGGCTGACAGGCAGGCCCAATGCTGAAGCACCCTCATGTCTCAGCCAGCCCTGCCAGTGTCTATTCATGCATTGTGGAGGAGTAAATAACTCCATTATAGGATAATACTTGTATCAGGCAGTACTATCCTATGGCAGAGTTAACTAGTTTACTCTGCCCTAATAGCAATGCACGTGTAGCTACTGACATTTTACTGCGGAGCTAATTAGGCAACTGCATAATAAATGTCTTATGTAGATACACCCTTTGTGAATAAAGAAAGAAGTGTCTATAACTTTTTAAACCTAATTTCCCAATCTTTACTTGTATGAGAGCTCCTATTAGAACACTGGGATTACCATATAAATAAAGTCGGTAAGGCTGCATTGCGGGTCTGCTCTCTCTAACAGCATGAGAAATAGTTTACACATGTTTACGGATGAAAAATCCACATTTTTTTTTTCCCCCTCCAGTGTAAAGTGCTGTTTCCTTATGTTACAAAATGGCCAGTGATCATTTCAAATAAGCTTCAAACCATGTTATATCAAAGGCTAATATTGCATGTTTACTATAAAGTAATAAAAAATAATTTCACATTCACAGTAGTCGTGTAATGCCAGGAAGGTTTTTCACTCTCATAAGAGAAATGGAGATTCAAGATTCAACAGTATTTTAAACAATACATCTAAAAAAAAAAAAAAGATTCAGCCATAAAAATTGCAGTCAGCCATCTCAAAAGAGATTACTAAGAACAAGAATTTCTATTACATACATATTTACATACATACATACAAAGTGAAAATAAGTCAAAGTAAATACTCTGAAATGATGACAGTTCCCACAGGTACTGAACTCTCCTATAGGGCCAAATCCTCCTTCTTAAGATAATGTGAGCTTTACCATTGACTTCACTAGGAACAGGATTCGACCCTTTGGGTAAGTCTCCATTGTTTCTTCAGCACTCTCAGGAACACCAGTGAGAAGCATGACCCACCCACCTACTCCTGCTGCGCAGGTGCCAAACCCAGAAATGAGACAATGGAGCCACTGCAAGTGCTCTCTTGTCTTACAGTGGTGAGATATGCTCCCATTTCTGAGGCTGTTGTGCAGAGCAAAAGCAGGTGGGTAGGATATGGCTTTGGCAGCACCCTTGAGAGTGCCTCAGAGGCAGTAAAGAACTTCTTTGATTTGGGTCAGCTATCTGACATAAAAGGTTAACACATCATCAATCCCTTCTCAGACCCTACTGAAATCTCCATCTTTCCTCCTTCCTAGCTAAGTATTTCTAGTATTACTTGCAGAGTGATTTAACAGCTAGAACATAATGACTTCCAGCCAGCTTTGAAAATGCAAAACAATTAACAGTCACACAATACCTCTTGATAGCTCTGAAATCATGTTTTCACCTGAACCTGTCTAAGATATCCTGGCGATCAAGATATTGACAAACATAACTATTGATGCTGCATGTAGTTAACCTATCACTACAAGTATGAATTATTAATTATGTTATTTTAAAGGTGCTCTAAATGGTAAAAGCATGGTCCACATCCTAGCAGGTGTCAAGCATCTACAGATCCCACTGATGCCAATTGAAGCTGTTGGTACTCAGCATGTTATGGGATCAATGTTATAGACCATGCCAGCAGCATCATTTAACTAGGTCGTGTAATTGTAGCCCTGATTTATGAGACACGTTTTGTGCAAACAATACTGGAAGATCTGCAAATTCAGCTATGCAAACAAAGCATCATATTGTTCCTTTTAGCAGAAAGATAAGATCATTCTTTACACAAGTACCTCAGCTGTGTCATATACAGAAGAACTTCTCTCTCACTTTTCCCCACAAAACACTCAGCACCTTTCTAGGCCTTGGAATCAAAAACTGTCAATCACCTCATCTGTACTATTTTATGAAAAAAAGAAGACCCGGTGCATAGTATTATTTTGTTCCACTGTGATTTAAATCTCTTTATATGGATTTTAGTCTTGAGGTTACCCATTTAAAGTTTTAATAACCCCAGATTAAAGGATTTGGGAAGAACATCTTTCTATCAGTGGAAGGTAATGTGACAAAATCCCTTCTACACTGAACACTGGTAACTACATTTTAGTATGTGTTCAAAGGAATGCTTTTTAATTTGACACTTCAAAGCCATTTAGAAAGTTTAAACAATTTGCCCTATATATAATGTACACATCCATAGAAAAAGTGATTCCAGCTCAGTTGTATTTAACAGATGACCTCAAATCCTGTTATCTGTAAATATTAGTCCATATAAATTCTAAGATCTGACTGCAATTAACTCCTGAGTCAGACTAAAGAAACCCAAAGCGCTGCATGTCAAATTGAATGGTTAGAGTCAAAAACACATCAACTATTTAATAAGAGACATGGTAGGTAATTGTTCAACCATACAAGATTTAGTCTATTAAGATGTGGTCAGTTTCTCCACTTGCAGCATTTTCACAGTTCTCCAAGTCATTCTCGTGACTGATAGAATAAAATATAACCAGATTCTGAATTTTTTGATATATCAGAGGTCAGACCATAGAATTCTTCAATAGCTTGAGCATCTATTTTCTGCAAAAATAGACAGAGTTTTTTTTAAATACTTGCTGGGAACAAAATACTAAGCATAGATTAAATTGATCTCAAAATGCAAAAACAATTGGGTAATTATGCCTTAGGGTAATGAATAGCAAGCTTTGTTAGCAATTCACAAAGTACAAACTTTTTTTTAATGGCTTAGAAGCCAAATTCTTCTAGCTTCAACCACTAAAGTCAATGGCACTGCTTGTTTGAGTAAATCGAGTGGGGTGTGCCTCTAGGTAGAGAAGCATTCTTTACATAAATGGAGATTCTTTCCTTGCTAGACAATAGCAAACATAGGTACAAATAGTAAACATGATTTAAGGTTTCTGTAAAAGTAAGGGGAGAATAATCATAAACACACTGAACTTTGGTTTTCTCCAGAGGTACTCTAATTCTTCCTTTTTTTCCAGTTTTTTCAAGTTACTACAATTCAAAATTTGCCATCTTTACTGACATTTAGGCCTACAAGTTGTACCACTGAAATCAATGGACTATTCAAGAAGTTAAATACTGGCTGTCAGCAGAGATGAGGCAACAATTGGCTCAAAACAAATATGGACATTGTTCCTTGCAGAGTCCGTTAGTCAGCCAGAGAGATCAGTGTCAGGATGTGCTCCCTCCTTCCAGACAATGTGTGTGATACTGATCTCACAATACTCCATTGATTCTAATGGATTTGTTCCTGACTTATACTGATGTGAAATCAGAATGAGGCTCCTAGCCCTGGGAGCATACTGAAGTTACTTTGTAGTGTTTGCTTAGCACTGTACTGAACTGCACTAAGTATGGGCCACTTTCTGTTCTAATTTACCCCCAAGTAAATCCAAAGTGAATGAAGAAACCAGCCTTACTTTAGTGATGTAATAACTTTTTTATCCTCAATTTAAAATTCCATAGTTTTGAAATCTGAAAACTGACACCAATGTTGCAGTCCATGCTAATTCAAAACAGCCAAGCACTGCAACATTCGTTTCTAGCCCTCACAGCTAAGTGCAGACATTGGGCGTGGGAGGTAGGGCTGGGGGTTATATTGGGTTAAAAAGGGCCACCCAAACTAACAGTTTGCGCAGGTGTAACCTTACACTTACACTTGATCTCAATGATTGGAAATCAATCTAAACCTGTAATAGTACAGAAGTTCTGCACACGCAGGCAGCAGGCCTGTGCAAAGAGAAGTATTCGATTCGGATTCAGATCTGGCTGATTCACAGGCAATGATTCGATTCAGAGATTTGGATCACTGTCCCAAATCAATTCTGCACTGATTCAGAGAGATCTGGTGATTCAGTGATAGACTATAATGGGGAATCACTGAAATACCTATAACTTTGTCATTTTGGGGCAGACTTGGATGAAAACAGTAGGGATTGTAGCCCCTTCTGAGGACATGAAGGCTGTCAAGTTTCAAGGACAGAGGTGGAGGGATTTCTGGGAAATTGCACCTCAGGATGCTGAAAGCAAAACCCGTGTCATGTGTGTATGTTAAGGCAGATTTGGATGAAAACAGCAGGGATGGTAGCCCCTTCTGAGGGCATGAGGCCTGCTCGGTTTCAAGGAGATAGGTGCAGGGGTTTCTGGGAAACTGCACCTCAAGGTGCTGACAAGCAAAACTCATGACATGGGTGAGTGTGTGTGTGTGTGTTAAGGCACAGCAGAATGGAAACAGCAGGTATGGTAGCCTGTAACAGGGGGCCTGCCCAGTGCTCAGATAGAAACAGCTCACAAAAGGCACAGAAAGGCTGCAGACAGAGGCTTATGTACTGTTTCTACGTCCTTCCCCAGAGCACTGTGATTGGAAGGGGACTCAAGGAAAGATCACAGTCACTGGCCAGCTACAGATATCAGTCGTCCGTCTGTCCGTCCCCTCCCCCCAGCAAGGCTGCCTTCCGAATTGCCAAGTCTCCAAATCTTTTTCCGAATCGATTTGGAGGCTCAAAATTGATTGGGGTTGTCTCCCCATTCGATTTGGATTTGGTGATTCAACCTCCAAATAGGGCCAAATCTTCTCCGAATTGTATCAGCAACCAAAGCTTTGTACACCCCTAATAGAAAGGTCTAAAAATGATGGAACATGGTCTAAAAATAGATGGATGTACACACAAACTTAATTGATCTGGGTTAAACTAGTTCATGGAACTTCAGTATAGTTATCTGTGCAGCCTCATGACTGGTAAAGTCCAGCTGCGGCCCCAGTCCCAGGGCTGTGCTTTTCATACCTGTTGCCCTGGCACCAGGCTATTTTTAGCCCCCCAGCCCCTTGCCATGTCCCCACACAGACCAGTCAGCCCCCACATTCCAGAGGTCACTCCCCGTGCCAGTTTTATCAGTGCTGCTGCCAGGAGCTGATCAAAGTAACAGTAGGGAGAGGGGTGGGAGGTACAAAGTTGCAGGTTCCCTGGGGAGGATGTTAGGGGGCTAAACATAGCCTATGGTTCCTCTCAAGCTCCCTCACAGACCCTGTGAGCCCCTGTGATCCTCCTAACCCTCCTGGACTCCACCAACCTCATGGACCCCATTTACCCCCGCTGATCCCACCTGCCCCCAATCCTTCCTGTGGATCCTGCTTGTGCCCTGATTCTTCTGCAGATATTGCCTGTCTGCCACCCCTTCAATCACTCCTATGGACATGGCCTGCCTCCCTCCACCCCCACAATCGCTCCCCTGGATCCTGCCTACCCTCCTCACCCCCCAATTGCTCCTGCGGACATCATTTGTTCCACACCAATCACTCCTGCAGATCCTGCCTGCCCTCCCCACTTCCCCTACTTGCTCCTGCAGATGCCACCTGCCCCCCACCACCTAATCACTCCCACATATGCCACCTGCTCCCCACACCCACAATTGCTCCTGTGGATCCTGCCTGTTCCCTCCCCCACAATTGCTCCCATGGATCCTGCCTGTTCCCCCACATCCCTTCCACATACCTTCAATCTCCCCCAAACCTGTGTGCCCCTCCAACCACCCCCCAGTACCACTCCATCCTGACTAACCTTAGATCAAGTGGCCATTTTTAATATGATCTAACTCGCCCCCTAACCTCCCAGAATGTCCGCACTTAGCCATAGGTTTTAATGTATTTTAATTTGACTTGATTAGATTCAGAAAACCATTCAAAAATAAAATAAATATCTGGTCTAAAAACATTTTTTGTTTATCTGAGAGAAAATAAACACTGTTAACATCAATGGGAGTTGTTCTCAAGTAACCATTTCAGGTTTAATCCTTTTGTTCATAATCTTACTTTTTAATAGAGATGAACCTGAACCAAAACTACATCACAACACACTTTGCCTTTTTACAGAATTACACTTGATCTGAGCCCCCAAGAGGCATCTAAACCCAGATCAAGGTCAAAATTTAATGGATGAAATGTAATAGTGTGAAATCAAGTACACAGGAATGAATAACAAGAATTGCTACTATACTCTTGGAGGCTTATCAATTGAAAACAGAAGTAGAGAAACAAAGATGAGGGGATTTTAGACAATAGCACACTGAGTGTTAGCAGTCAGTGCAGTGTGGCCAGAAAATGAGTAAGTGAACAAGTGCATTGCTAATAGTCATAATCAACATTAGCATACTGACCTCTACAATGTCATCATCAAACAAAAGCCAAAATCCATGACTTTTTACAATGGTAATATAATGCCCACGATTAGGTCCACTAAAAAAAAAAATTAAAGCATCAGGGTATATCATGATATGTTGAAAAATACATACTTTGATTGAAGTTTCTTATGAGATAACCCATATTCCTAAGCAATCATGTCATCCTCCTTTCCTTTTTATTGAAATGTCTAAAGTGAATCAGTTAACTGAAAATTCAGTGTCCTCTTACTATTGACATTATAGTAGTTTACATATCTACTTCAAAAGTATTTGGCAGTTTGTTGGTGGCAGGCAGAAACTATTGCAGATATTTTCAAAAACTCTGAATAAAATTTAAAGAAAAAAAAAGCTAGTTGATATTATATATAAACATAAAAATAATTATCTCCTACTGGATGCCAAAGGCAATAGCTCACATTTCAATCGGTTCACCAAGCTTCTTCCATATTTCTCCATGCTTGGCAATTTCCAGCTCTTGTAGTCCCCAGTTATAGCTACCATTCTTCATTCAAACCATTCTTCTTTCACTGCTAACTAATCCTTAAAATTAGTCAGATTTCTAAACTACTTTTAAGTCACTTAGTAAAAAAAAATATATATATATAAAATCTCTCCTGCTAAAATCTGACTATAGTCTCTATATGTGTTTCTAACCTTGGTGGCCTTGGGAATGGAGAAACAGAGACAGATTCTAATTTTAGGTATGCTCACATAAACCTATTTAAATTAGACTGGATTTGTCCCAGCTTAACTGACAAAAATCTGGAGTGAAGCCAGAACATTATTCCCCATGGTTTTGAGCTGGCTTGTAATTATATATTTGTATTTTACATACAGTGTGTCTCATAATAATTCACTTTTACATAACCTAAAATAGACCACAAACATGCAAACAGATTTACCAAGCAGATTCTTATTCCCCTATGTTTTCTCACTGATATCATAGTGACTCAGCACAGATCAAACCCAAAGCCAAAATTCTGGATATGCCTGTACAGTACTGGCAAAGAAATTAGGCAATGCCTTCATACATAATTTCTCCTGTCTCATTTCTATAGACCACAGGTACTAGTTTAAAAAAAAAAAACAGCCCTGGAAACAGAATTTTAGTCCTGGGAAACATTTTTCATTTCAGATACTTTTGTAGAAAAATTTGGAATCTGGAAGTTTTTAAAAGACTTATTGGACACATCTACACATGTACTTTAATGCACTGTAGCCTATTTTACTGTTCAGTAGAACCACAACAAAACACATACTAATAGGCTAATGTGCAGTAAAATAGGCTACTGCACATTAAGCATCACTAAAAAAAGCAAGCACTTTCGCTACTGCACATTAGGGCAGCCTAATGTACATTTATTAACTACCTTACATTAGAGGTACTAAATTAATTTGCAGTAGAAAAAGTACATTAATGAACGTGTAGATACACCCATTGTATTTAAGCCAATCATGTGACTTTACAGAAATTTCTTCTAA
This sequence comes from Caiman crocodilus, assembly GCA_030014935.1. Lineage (NCBI taxonomy): Eukaryota > Metazoa > Chordata > Crocodylia > Alligatoridae > Caiman > Caiman crocodilus. The sequence goes on from JAGPOW010001338.1 coordinate 50,915,301, forward strand.
AAGCTTCTCGTGGACATCACTTTTGATATAACAATAATTTAGGGTATACTCAAATGCACTTTACCTGCCACAGTGAACAACAACAGCTACCAAGTCATACATGCGATCCAAGTTGATAGCATCTCCAGATGTGTTGAAGAGACGCAGCTCCAGAGGAAATACCACACGGTAAGACAGCTTAGTATATCTGTGTAGCTGTTCCATGTATTTGAACCTCTTGAGGTGCAATGCAAGGATCATTGGCAGCTTTTTTACTCTCATCCTATGAAATTATTAGTAATGGTCTTAGAGTGTATATCATGAAACTCTAATAATTTCAGTGCTATTCCTACCTCAGTCTTACAATTAAACATACACAGAATTTTCTGGGGAATGGTGTTTAGGTCTAAGACATTTGGCTCCACCTCTTAAGTTTCAAAGTCCATTGCCCAGAAGAGGTATGGGGAGAATTAAAGACACGTGAGCACAAGGAGGCCTGTATTCAGGATGCCAAACTCAGGCTTGAGATAAGCACAAATAAGTGGGAATAAATGGGAGCTGTGTTATCTCACATCAGAATCACATTGGATTCTATGAAAGTGTGGGCAGAAAGCTGCAACAGCCTCAAGTGCTAGTTGTATCAAAGAGGTGGTAAAATCCCTCCTCTCAAAAACGATCCAAAGGGAAAAGTGGTATTTCACATCAAAGGCAGTTTACTTGAACAGGGGTTAAATTGCACTGATCTTTACCCACCTTTTCTGGGCCTCTTGTTTACTGCAGCAAGTTTCACAGTAGTATTTCTGTTCACTACATAATGTTTCTGTGTTGCTGAAATCCCTGTAAACAAAGAGAATGCTTAGATCTTAAGATTTCTTAACATTCTTCCTTTAATGGCATGCTTGCACTGATCAAATTGAAAACAAATTAGACACAGTGCATGAAATCCTGCCTTTGCTGAAGTCAATGGGAGTTTTATCCAGTTTCTAAAACATGTATATTATAAACTTTTATCATATACATTATAACATATTCTGATGTAGCAAAGCATTCAGGCCCTGATTTCCAAAGAATCTTCTTGGTTTCTGTGACAGAATCTACAACCTTTCATTAGCCACCTAAGCTCCCCATGAGTGGGGAGAATTAGGCATTTCAGAATGGGATCCATAAAAAAAAGGCACAGTGGGTAGGGAGACACCCCAACTATGAAATGGCAAGGACCAGGGGAATATTAAAACCTACCTCTATCTAGGGCTTTGATTTTTTACTCTAGCCCTCCTAGGAGGTGCCTCCTGTCACTCAGGATGCACAATCCTGAACCTTCTCCTTGAGTTGGGCTCCTAAGTCCCAGGGGTCCCTCTTTACTTTTAAAGACAGGAGGACCCAGTGCTGTTGCTCCTCTTTTGTGCACGTTTACTTCCTGCCACTTCATGTTTGCTGAACTCAACCTGGTAGGCATGATCTAAGAATACTTTCTTAATTAAGCCCCTCAGGTGATATATGCAGAAACATACCCAGTTTTTGAATGGCAGTGAGTTTTAATGTGAGAGACAGCTTTTGAGCTAATATCTGTGTTCAAAGCACAGCTCTCAATACCTGGGAAACTATATTGTAAAAAACTGAAATGCAAACCAATGGATTTTAGGCACTTATAGGATTAGGCTACATCTAAAAAAGGAGTTTTGAGGATTGCAGTTGTGGAATTAGCAACCCAAGTACTACTTAAACCCTTTCATTTAGGCCTTAACAGCACCTATACACATGATGGATGTCTGCTCTGACATGAGCTAATTAGCACATGTCGAAGCAGACTCGAGTCTGCTGGAGCATGTTAATTAATGAGCTCCAGCAGCTTGTGTATCACTTCTATTCAGTGTCCTTGCACTTCAAAACAGCTGTGGTGACACCTGAACTAAAGCTTATCAAACATGTTTTAATTCAAGTGCCCCTGCCACCATTTTGAAGCGTGGGACACTGAATACACGTGACACTGTGGGTGTAGAGCTCTCAGAGCCGCTCTAATTAAAGCACCCACCCCTCCAACCCAAAGCATGAGTATAGACACTCTAAATGTGTACTTAAATTATATGAGTATACCCTTTGACTATCTGTGTTTAAACATCAGGACGTTCTAAAGTATTTGCTGGACTAGGAGCAAATGGGTAGCATCTTAAGTCAGGGAGCTATGAGAGTATTAAGAGGTTTTGGTGCTATTATCCTCACTTTCGCTATTATTTTACCAAATGATGAATAGTATTTTATGGAGTAGTAGTATTTTATGGAAATTTAGCACTTAAATGCAAATATCTCCTCCTGGGATTCCAGCAAGATTTGTATGCATAAGGATTGCAAGAGTAGGGAAAGGTATTTCCAACCACTGCTATACTATTTTCAAGACACTTTTAACATTTTCTTTTAATCTCTTCATTAAATGGAGAAAGATTTGATTGAATTATATTTATATTATTTTCAGTACTAGTCTTATTTAGAACTTTAAAAAACCCCTATCCCATAGTTCTTTTTTGTGAGCTCTATCCAGCAGTCAGAAAGCTGCCTTCTTAAAACAAGCCTGCAGGTATTATTTATTTAAGTGCCCAATAAAAATAGGACCATATTTAGCGGGGAAAAAAAAATTTTGTTTAAAAAGACTGTAGCTAGAAGTCAGGATCAAAAGCAGCAAGTTAAATGGTCTTTACAACTCCTTGAGGAAATAAAAATAATTGACGCATAATTTATTTTGTTGTTAGAGGAATTTTTCTCTTGCAGTTTGCCAGATCTTTTACCCAGTGGAAGAGAATTATGTTGCAGACTTGTATTCTTAGGAATACTTGTAGTGAAAACATTTTAATCTGAAGAAGTGAAAAACATATTTTATTGAAATATTGCCCCTAGCAATATTTCTATTTTAGTCTGTTTTTCAACACTGTATTCATATTGTAAAGATGTACCAAAGTGATTATTTTCATAAAAGATAGCCAGGTAAGCATAGTAAAATAATAAGACTTCATGTTCCCTATAGACAAAGACTGCAGAGACATTTATGTCCATTTTCTAATGAAGGGTAATGTATTAAAAAGGGCAGGAAAAATCCAGATTCCAGCTTTATTTATACTTTTTAAACAGAGATTTTTCTTTGTTTAAAAGGCCATCTCAAAAGATAGTGGTTGCTTATTCTCTGCCTTGCACATTTTGTAAGTAGCAATCTGCAGCTACCTTCCAAAAAAGATTTGTATGATTTTGATCCTGTTTTATTCCTGCAATGGAAGATGGAGAGGATTCTTAAATTGTGTAGTTGTTACTTGTAGATGGCTTTGTACTATAAAGTAATGGATGTATGGGACTGTCTATTAGGAAGGATCTCTGAAGAAATACTGAATGCTGAAGGAGAACTTGTGGAAGTCAGCTGAGGTCCCAAATGACTGAAAAGGGCAAAGATAGTGCCCATCTTTAAGAAACAGAAAAATGAGAATTTTGGGAAATATAGACTGGTCAACCTGACTTCAGTACCTGAAAAGATAATGGAGCAGGTCTTCAAGGAATCTATTATGATGCATGTAAGGGGAACAAGGTGATCTGGAACAGCAAGCATGGATTAATCAAGAGTAAGTCATGCCTGACTAACCTAATTTCTTTCTATGATAAGGTGATACGCTATGTGGCCGTGGGGAGAATTGTAGATATGATGTAGTTTTTGACTTCAGTAAGGCTTTGGACACTTTCTCCCACAACTTCTACGTTAACAAGCTAAGGACAATCCTGTCTTGAGCAGGCAGCTGCACTATATGATCTAATGCGGTCCCCTCCCAACCTACTTGGCAAGATTATCTGACCATAGGAATCTCAGGTTCAAAATGTACCCTTTTTTTAAAAAGAACTGCTAGCATGCTCCCTTGGAAAAGAGAGCCCTTTTTAAGCAAGAAATGTTTTCTTAGCTTGGTAATCAAACTTATTAGACTGATGGTGAGATGTTCTGAAGGTGTGGATCACTACAAAATCCTGATAGGATGATACTGAGAGAACAACCCTAAATCTAAAGGTTTTTAAAATGAAATATTAACTGCCAAGATGTTGGCAGTAGTTCTCTGTGGAATGGATCACTTCTGTTTGGTTCAGGAAGCTGTTTACGCCTCATTGCTCTCTTTCTACTCCGTTTTAGTTTGTGTGCAACGTTAGGGAGGTCTCCCTTAAACTCTGAAGATTTTTTTAGAACGTATTTTTAAAAGTTAAAAGTAATTCAAGATCCTAAAAGCAAATTTGGGTCTGCTGATATCATTGGATTAAGCAAAACATAGTGTTTAAATACAGATATTGATTTATACGACACAGTGCCAAGACTCAAGATATTTAAAATCCACCCAGTACAACCAGCCCTTCTAAACATGGCATGTAAACTGCAACTTTCAGGGATATAGTTAAAAAGTTGTCAGATTCTGTTGTACTACAGCTTTGCTAAAGAATGGGAACTTGTAAATAAACAGGATTACTTTTTGCCTTTAATTGCAGAATAATACACAAAGCAACAGATTTTTTTTTTTTAAATCTTTTGTGTCTAGGAGCTAGGCTGCCCGTTCAGCACAACACATGCTTCAATTCTGGTACACGCATAAGTTTTGAACAGCAAAGTTCTTGAGCACTAAAGGTGAGCAAAAATCCCAAAGAATCCAATTGTTATTCTGAAGGATCTTTTTCTTCTCTCTCCTGCACTCATGGTAAGATACCAAACAGTAAAATATATTCTTATTCGGTATTCCGCTGTTATATAAATATCCTATTTAGTCTCATCTACTACTGCTCAGAAATACCTTGTTAAAAATGCTAATAAACTGATGTTTACATAGCTTTTATTTTGTCTCTCCTAGACTAGCAGAACTTAACAGACTAGAAATATCAAATGTGTTTATGAAACTTCCATTCATTTACCTTAGACAGTGAGTAATTGATGTGTTTTGCTCCACATCAACAGAAAGGTCAAGAAAATCTTCATCTTTGCTACTAACCTGTAACAAAAACCATATATGTAAAATATACACAGTAAGAAGACACATTCTAAATGTATCAGAAACTTAAGTACATAGTTTACACTTGGAACTATTATTACAGATGTAAATAGCAAAAAACTAACTCATCGTAATCTCTTCTGAAAAAGATGTCTGGGTTTATACAAGTATATTAACTGTATTGGTAAACCCATTCACCTGTTTTTTATACCAACCACTTCTGTGTCTGGCACTTTTTCCATATGCTGATCATACTCAACTGACCACTACATCTGTTCATATGGCTTCTCAGCACCATATTTCTGTAGCAGCCAATTTTCAGCTAATTTATGACCTTTAGATGCTCATCCAAAAAGTAGCAAAATGAAAAATAGATTTAAATTTAAAATACAAGTTGTTGCTTTACACGCTTCTAAACTTTTTTTGTATTGCTCTAGGATTAGTTTAAAAAAAACCCACAAAAATAATTTTCTCAGTTTTGACCAAGGCTCAGATCGCATCACAAATTTCTTAAAATATGTAAAATATGCTGCATTATATGCATAAATTAGAATCCTGCATAGGCATTACACAGTTGCGGGTAACAATTCAATGATACTATATAGGTTTGTGTAAAGTGAGAATAAACATGAATGAAAAAAGTATTCAATAAGGCAAAGCCTGTGTAATTTAGCTTTTTCTCATCTTTATTGACAAGTGAGGAAGTAAGCATTCTTGTACCAAGTATTCAATCTTTTGTCTACAGCTGGTCAGAAAATCTTTGGTGGAGGAGTTTTCCATTGGAAGAACCCTGTCAAGATGTAAACTATAAAGTCATGTTTATTTCAATGAATGTTGTTCAGGAAAAAAAGATGGCGAAAGCGATTCTGACTATATTGAAATGTTTTGATATTTTCAGAAAAAAACCCTATTTTATTGAGGGAGATCTCCAAAATATAGAAAGGTGGTTGTGTACTAGGTAGTGTTGAGGTGATGTTGTTACTGTGATGGTCCAGGGAATTTGTGAGAGGCAAGAATTAACATCTTTTATTGGACCAACTGTATGGATGGAATAGGCCATGGAGTGGTCCAAGAATTCTTGTCATGTGCTAGGCAGCTCTAAAAGAAACTGAATTTGCAGCAGGATTACCCTACAAGCTGATTTTGGCTACTTTTGTAAAAATCAGTTTTGTTTATACAAACAGCGCACACAGACAGAACATTCTGAACTGTTGGGAGTAGCATCTGGAATAGCTAGAGATGGGACTGAAAAGCAAAATTCAAAGACAGACTTGGATCCAAACTTCTCCAAAGTTGGAGAAGAACAGAATTCAATATTCTAGAATAAATGCCAGAGTTGGTTCTGAGCCATAGAACTCTGATTCAGATCCCCAAAATTCAAGGCATTACGGAATCAATGTTCTACTTTGGACCCATCTTTGCACCCTCAACCCTACTGACATGGTGAATCTAGTCCAGCTCAGCCCAGGACCTGCACACTGATTGTGAGGAATTTTGATCCAACTGAAGATGCACAGTTATGAAATATATCCAAATACAATGAACTGCAGCTCTTCAAACAAAAGTCCTCTCCAAGATGCAATTGCATCCTGAATGCATACATAGGAAACCACAAAACTGGCAACATCTTAGGGCAGTGTAAACATTGAGCTAGAATTCAAAAGATAGAACAGCAAAACTTCAGAGAACATTGTGTCTCTGCAGCTGGAATGAAGAGTAAATCAAGTCCTGTTTGGCTTACCAAATGTTAAGAACAAGAGTAGGCATCACACCATTCACAGGGTTTAGTGCCTGGTCTTGTTGGCATGAAAGTAAGTAGGAATTTTGCCAATTGTTTCAATAGGTGCAGTACCAAACATGCAGAGAAAGTGTAGGGGAGACTTCCGGTTTGGATCCAGTGAACAGTATATTGTAAAGTGAACGGAAGACTGGATTCTGTCTACATTGTTAACAAGTGATAATATGACAGCTGGTATCTGAATACTTATACTACAACAGAGATAAATGTACATCTATTAATCTGTTCTGCTGCTTTCCAAAGATTGAGATCAGCAATACATAAAGATTCCATCATACAAGCTAGAAAATACATTTTTCCTGCAGCCTTGAGAAGCTACAGGATCAATCTTCCTACCACAGCAGTCCTAATGAGCAAATTTCCCCACTGCTGAATCACTAGGACATTACACAAATGGCATTTTGCAGTTCTGCAAAAGTTGGCTTTAGTGGCCACATTCAGATGAGCATAGCCATTTGTTTCCTCAGGGACAAGTGCCATTGCTACTTGTCCCCAGGAACGCCTGTGCCATGTGCGGCCTATCGCATAGCAGGTTTCCTTGGATGGGGTAGGGGAAGATGAGGCCAGCACCTGTGCTGACCCAAGTAGCCTTACCTGGGCTACTGGGGGCCTTGGGGAGCTGCAGCCATAGCACTCTTGCAGCTGGGAGCCTGGCTAGCAGCCAGAGCATGGCTCCAGCAAGCCAGGCTCCAGTTTTGAGCAGTGCGTGCTACTGCCACATGCACTACCCTGCTTTTTTAAGGCATGGGGTTTTTTTGACTCCTAGTTCTCCCAGGGCCAACCCCCACCCATGCTCAAGGTAGCAGCAAAGGGAATGCCTGAAGGTGTGGCATGTGTCACCACAGACTTGTCTGTGCACGCCACATGCTGCACATCCGCACTTGCCTGGGCACAGCCAGTGGGAGCTTGCCTGAGTAAGCAATGAATGTATGTGTTCTGCAGAATCTAATGAAGTGAGTTCATGTTCACCAAAGCTTTGATTCAGTTAGTTTATATGGTGCAAATTTACCTTGCTTTCTACCCGACTTCAGATTAACACAACTAAGTACCTCCCTCCGCTCTTGTAGGATTTGGCCATACCAGTCTAAAGGGAGACTGTCAACTTTTAAAAAAATCACCTTTTATTTTGGGGGGGACTTTTTAAACTTGGGATTCTTACTAGTATTATTATAAGTGAAACAGATTAGAGCAGAACAAGTTTTTTCCCAAATCCTTCCAGTCTAATTTCCCAATTATTTCCTATTTTTTCCAGTCTGGTTTCCAGATTCTCATCCACTTATCTCCACACTTCTTCTCCAGTGCTTCTGGGTAGCTGTTTTCAAGCATGACTTTCCCACCTACTTTTACTCTGTACATGCCAAACCTGGAAATAAAGCTGTGGTGATGGCAACTGAATACAGAGATGTTGAGAGCAGTAGAAGGGGATGGAGGACCACCATTCACCGCCATTATATTTTCAAATTTGTTTCATGCACAGCCAAAACAGATGGGAGTGGTGTGACTGACAACAGCACCCTGGGAGCATCAGATAGCAATTTAAACAAACCCTTGAGCATGCCGAGTAGCAACTTACTCTCCACTTCCTGTGGGATTTTGGTGGAGAACTGTGCTATCTTGTGATTGGGAGGGATCAGATTTGGTGCTGTGTACATCTGGCAGCACCAGTGAATAATCTATTTTCATTGTTCCCTCTTGTATTCATTTTCCCCTGTTGTTTATGGGGTCCTCACATACAACAGTAGCCGAGACAGCAACATTTATTAAAATAGGAAAATGTAACTAAAAAACCACAAAAACTGGCAGGGGGTGTACAATCAGGTGTGGTACTGAAACTATCTTGTACCCATTTTTCAAACATATGGGACTTCAAGTTGAAAGCATCCTTTAAAACACTAAATAAAATAACCCAATACAATCCGTCTGTGCAAATGACATTCCTGGGATGAATTAACACAACTTTATCTCCACTTTGCCACTTGTGAGTTATGCAGTTATCCCTAACTTATGGAATAACAAGGCAAATTCATTGCCCACGGCTGCAGCATTCTTATCTGTTTTATTTATAAATATGGTAGGTGATAACAGGAAGCACCAGATCAGCTAATGAGGTATCTATCGATATAGATATATATTTATGATTGCAAGGTTTGGGGCAGGGTAGCCAAGTTATGCTTATAAAAATATAAGTTTAGAAAAGAATATATTCACTTCAAGAAGTAAAGAAAATACAGGAATATTCACATTTCTCAAGTGGCTGAACAGATTCACATATTTTATACATATATTTATCTGTATGTGTAAAAACAATGTGTAAGAACAACCACCCCAATGCTTACGGTTTCACAGTTCAAACATCTAGTTTCGTTAGTCAGTGTTCCCTGAAAAATCTCATGCACCCAGGTGAGTTCTTGTTTATTGTTCTCTTCGGTTTCATTCATGTTGCCATTTTTTAATTTTCCATTTTGCTTTTCCTGCTTCTTCTCCTCCTGTAGGATGTCTGCAATGGTGTTTAGCAAGTAATTTAAAAATTCGTGTGCATCTTGCTGCATGTAGTTGTCAAAGAGATCTGAAAAAGACAAAGTTATATGATTGTGCCCATCTCCAAACATAGTTGGAGTTTTTTCCTGTGCAAAAATGAATATGCCTGAATTCAGATTTTCTTCCCAAATACATTTACCAATTCAACAAGGCACATAAAACGTATGTAAAAGTTAGATAAGTAGCCCTACCAATTTCAACAGAACTAGTCAGACGCTTAAAATTAGGTATGTATGAAGTATGTTATTGGATTGAGACCTAGGTTTAATAGAGTTATTTTTATTTTATGTACTGCTTTCATATTGCAATCTTGGAGGTACACTGCTCCTGAAGACATTTTCTGAATTGTCTTGTCTGCCAGTAAAAGTCAATACATAACGAGTCACTTTGCCCCCACTTACAAGAAACGTGGGAGGCATCCCTGAAGAAAAGTCTAAGAAGATCCAGTTGCAGACTGTCCACCAATACTTTTTTTCCTACTGGGGGCTTGGATATCCCCCATGTCCTCTTCCTGAAGAAGCAGGTATTTCAGTTCCCCAAATAATTGTATTTTTATCCCTTTAATGACATTCTTACCAAGGCACATGCGGCTGTCCATCAGGCATGGGGCTATAGATATATAGATCATTTTCCTTCGTATCGTCTGTGAGGCTGTCACCCACACTGATATGGCTTCTAAGCAGAATTAAACTGTGTTATCAAGAACTCTCCTATCCTCACGTCCTTACATACTGAATAGAGCAGTTGCTTAAAATGGAGTACACACCTCTTACCAACAAACAAGGCCCAGTGCTCAGTGAAACTGGATTACCATCACTACTTCTGGGAATGAAGGGAAGCAGCAGATGCACCACCAACGCTTGTGGTGTTTTGTATTGACAGTGTTCACAGACCTAATTTTCACACTTTTCCCACCTCCCCACAATATCCCTTTCTGTGATCCCTAACAGAAAACCTCTGCAAAGAGGTGCTTCATATAGGTTCCTCTATCTCCCCACTCATGGCTTACGCTTGATTGCTAAATTCTTGCCCTTACTGTAATGAAAACTTCTTAGACAATCTGTGTGCCCATGGAAGATTACAAACTGGGTATATTTGTCATCAAATATTATATTACATGCACATATATACATGCTGTGAGTATGTAGATACACACACATGCACGCACAATAATTCATATCTAAGAAGCAGAAAGTACTAAAAGCTTATTAGATATCTAACTGAATATTTGATTAATTTAGCCACACTGGTGATTCTTTTCACCAATTTCACTTATTACATGAATTCCTAAAAAGTTACACTCACCATTCTCCTTTCGTAATCTTGAAATGAACTTTTTTGGCGGAATCACTCCAACTTTCTTCTTCTGAGTGGCAATACTGTGGAAAAGGTCTGCTAGGCAAGTCAAGAGATTTTCCTTCTTTTTCTGTTGGGCTTTGTATGCCAGCACATTCTCCCGAAATGGCCGGCAAAAATACAATGCCTGCAGCACAGAGTTACAGTAGCAGGTGTTCCCAAACTGCCAAAGTAAAAGCAAAGAACCCCTTAATCCTTGTGCAACGGAACATAATCTAGTTACTTGTGTCCTTTATAGCAGACCACCCTAATGACCACACAGCTATCGATATGGGTCCCACACCTTGTATTGACAGTCACTCAGGAAAAACAAAGTATAAATGTGACTATTATTTATCTGACTAGAACTGAAAATGAAAGCTTAAAATGTAAAGAAAATCTTAAAGTATTAACTGCAGTAGGAATATCTTTGATAATCATTCCCATAAACTAGTATGTTCTCAAGGGGCCCCAAATCAGTAGTAAATTCCCACTGATACTTATGCAAACAGTACTTGCTTGATTTTCATTTATGTATTAGTTAGGCTGTTAAAAAAAAACAACTTTTGGAATAGTCTGGTCTTCAGAATTATAACTGGTCTGAAGTATTTGATACAGCTACAACTGACTTTAAGTATGTTAGCCAAAATCCTCCCTGGAACAAACTGAACCCCACAGAAGTGTTAAAAAGGAAGTATATGAAATGAAAACTGCATCAAAACAACAAAAGAATCTTTAAGGTTCTCAAAACTATGGTTCACTATAAAACAGTACATGGTTCACCTTACTGAAATGGTACTTACATTGACCAATCCAAAGTAATGTTCATTGATTGGGAACTGCTCTGGGCCAATATCTTTTTCCAGAGCAGAGGCATTGGTGCCCTAAAAGAGAGGGGAAAAAAAGCCACTTATTCTCCATTTCAAATTGAAAATCCAAAATAAAAGTGTAGACTACTAAAATGGAAACATCATCTCTTCCCATGAACATGATTAATCGAGCTAAAAGAGGTCTTAAGGATGAACAGGGGCTTAGGCTAACAAGAATATCTGAAAATCTTAGGTCTGGTCTGGCTTAATTGAGCTAGAAAACTCAGCAATGGTTGATGTGAGGTGAATTGGATGGTGGCCCACGATCAGAACTATCATGCATACAGAAATTCATAGAACTCAGGGAGATGCAGAAAAAGCAATTTCCTTTAGTTATTTTCAAGAGTAAAGTAAGTAAATAAAAAGCAGAGTGCATCACCCCACCTCTTTGATGCAGGGAGTTGCAACTGATGAACAAAAGGTTCCCTGCTATCCTTACCGATTAATCTATCATCAAAAAGCCCAGCTTCTTTCTTAGCTCTATTAAATAAGAAAAATAAAACAAAAATTCCAATATTTAAGAACAGAAGGGACCATTAAATTATGTAATCTGACCTTCTGCATAACACAGATCATCAAATTCCATCCCATGAACCCTGCATCAAACCCATTACTTCTGGCTGAACTGCAGCATATCTTTACAAAAAACAGATGGTCTTGATCTAAAAAGATCAGAGTCTGGAGAATCCACCAAATCCCTAGGTAAATTGTTCTAGTAGTTAACTGATTTCAGTTTTAAAAATCTGGAACTTATTTCAAAGTTGAATTTGTCTGGCTGAAGATTCCAGTCACTGGATCTGGTTATGATTTGCCTTCTACATTCAGCATCTTTATAATATAAGAAGTGTTCTGCCCATGTGCAGATACAGGCTGTGATCAAGTCTTTTCAATCTTATCTTTCAACTTTATTCTGTAGGTGTGAAGCACATTTTCTAATAATTATTGTAGTGCTTTTCTGAAGCCTTTCCAATTTGTCAACATGCTTAGTAAACTGTGGGCATCAGTACTGGAAGCAGTTTTCCAACTCTTGTCTCACTATGCTACATATAATGGTATTGGTCTGTAATGCTTAACTGTTCTTAGCATTAGTTACCAATCTACCGATTTCTTTCACCTTAAAATTTTTACCAGAAGTGATTTTAGATAACTGAAATGATTTCCGAAAACCCTAAGTCAAAAATAGATTTCTGTGGAGTGCCCACTAAGCCTGCCCTAATTGGATGATAACTTTTCCTTCACACTTACTTTTTGGACCAGGCAATTCTATCCAGCCCGTGGGGCCCTTAAAATATTTAGAAAATTAATATTTTTCTGCCTTTGGCTGCCTGTCACATGGCCCTCAATGGCTTGTCAAAACTCAGTAAGCAGCTCTCCTTCCACAAGAATTGCACAGCCCTGTTTTGGATCTACCAATGAGCTTCATCATTAGCCAAATTCTTATAGTGTGTTAAGACACCGTGTATCCATTACTTCCACCAAACAAGCTGTATATTAAGATTGGTTGACAGATCTGTTTGTCATTAAATTAAGTTGATTGGCACTAATTCTTTAATTCCTTACTGATTGCACTCCAAAGCAGGTTTTCCTCTTATCCTTTAAAAATATTTGCACAATATTACTTCTCTTCCAGTGCTCTATGGTGTTCCAAGATTTGTTTGAAACAAACAACTTTGGCAGTAGGAGCACCCAAGCCAAAACCTTCAAGCCTGTTGGTTATAGGATTCAGTGTTTTTGAGGCTATTTCCCACCCCCCTCCCCGGCCCCATAAATCTAATCTAATTTTTCTTACTTCTGCCACCAGTTTTGCCATACTGGATTATCATCTCCTGTCACTCACTGAAAATTGTATCTAAGTGAGTTGAATCAGCTATATGAAAATTGGCACCGCTCCTATTGGAGACTTTTCGGGCTTTAAAAGACAACTTATTCGGAGTCAGTAGCTTCCGTAAAGCTTCACGTACTTAACTTCTCATACTTCTTATTAGATCACCCCGCCTCATTACACATGCACATAATTTCCAAACTACAAGTATGTATTTAAGTACTGCTGCTAATTCCTGGACATGCCACCTGAAAACAAAACCCTTCATTTTCTGCAAGCCACATGAGGCTCAGTCCTCCAGTTCACATAACCAGATTGTGGACTTAGAAATGAGAAGGCATAAAGGCTTTCAGGGATAGGCTGAGGTTCCTTAATTATCATTACCCTTGCCCTAGAAGAAGTTAAGACAATAGGGGATTTACTCTAACTACTCACAATGGAGGACCAGGAGTAGTAGAGATTCACCCAACCCTACCCCATCCTTAACATGCTCTGGTCTGGTCCTCTATCTGGAACTCATAGTAAGCCAAACAAAGAAAAATGTCCATACAGTGCGACTGCAGGCCTACATTTCAATGGAAGTGACATGCACCACATGAAGATTAGTTCTTTTGTTGGCTATAACAGGCTTACCAAAGACTCTCAGACTCAAAGTAAAAAACAGCTATTGCTGGATGGAAGAAATTAAGCTGCTGCTTTGTTGCACCTCCAATCCAAACTCCAAATATTCTGCAAAGGGCACTGTATCTGATGTTGGTGTTGCCAGATCTTGTAGGGTGCTAAAGGGCATTTCAGGAGACAATGCATGGTTTGCTTCTTCTGACAAACACTTTGGTCAGTTGCATAGAAACCCCATGATTTCATGAGAAAGTTGCATTGTCCGAGATCCACTCTTGATCTGTTCAGGCTTTGCCATGTGTGCCATTTGTAGCTGGCACAAATTGTTGATTGTTGATTGATGCTAACTCCTCACTGGGGGTAATTCCTCGCCAGCTCCATTCAACAGCTTTGTTGCCTAGTTTCTACCATTCTTTTTTTGTCAGAGGGCAGTTCTGACTGATTCTGGTGATGTGGTTAATGGTGTGATAAGAGGACAAAAAGCTATTTCTCGATGAGAGATGATGGTGCACTGGTTGATGTCCATATAACAGGTGGCGGTCGTCTGACTTTTGTACCTGACAGTCAATATTGCCTGCTACTTTCCTCCTGCTATAAGGGGGCTATGCCAGCACGATGCCAGATAGCGCATATAGGCAGGGGACAGGGGTGGGTTTTCAACCGCCTATTATAATTCTGCATGTATCATTTAGAGTGGTGTCAATATGTTTATTGTGACTTAAGTGTCCCCAGGTGGTGCAGGCATATACAACCACAGCCACAGAGAAACAAAGTGATAAGGCAGTAGTGCATAGGGTAGATGGATGTGCTCTCCATTTGGAATTTGCAAGCTTATGCAGAATGTTGTTTTGTGTGTTGACCTGGGCTTTGGTATTTAATATGTGCTTTTTGTAACAAAGTACAGTCAAAGCTGTGCTATCTGGCATCTTACAAGCTGGCATGCTCCATTAACCGGCATGCCAGCTTGTAAGATAAAGTGAAACTGGAAGAGCCCACTGAGGCACTTCTGGTTTCTCTGAGCCCCCATGGCCCTGGGCGAAGCAGCCTGTGCTGCCGAGCCCCCACGGCCCAGAGGCATAACAGGCTGCACGAGGCTGTGCAGGGCCTGCCTCCCTGTCCTGTGGGGCCTGCGGGATGAACGGCGATGCCATAGGAGAGGCAGAGGGATGCCTCAAATGTGGCAGGAGAAGCGGCAGCCGGGGCCGCTCAATTAGCCGGCATATTTTGTTATCTAGCATCCCCCATTCCCAGAGGATGCCAGATAACCAAGCTTTTGCTGTATACAGTCCTGTGTTACCCCTAAGTAGACCAAGCGTTCCTTGGTCGAGACTCTAGTCATCCGGGTGACATTCAGGTGTTGTTCCTCAGATGGAAAGCAGATTTGGGTTTTGCTTGGGTTGGGCTTGAGATAATTATTTAGGTAATAATCTGACATCTCATTCAGTGCCCTCTCCAGTATCTTCTGCTGTGTAGACAGACTTTCAGCATAGATGAAACACTGACATTCAGCAGGAAGTAGCTGATCATTAATACAGATGTTAAATAAAAGTAGGGTGAACACACTGCCTTGTGGTATAGTAAGCCATTCTTTTGGGAGCACCTTTGTAGAACCCCCCCCGCGTTTTTCTTTTTTTTTTTAAATTTAAAAATGCATTCCCCCCCCTTTCCCAACCATTTCTGACTTTCTCTCCCTCTCTATTCCTTATAGATAGGTATAAGTGAGCTTAGACTTAGGATAAGCTTTAAACATTTTTATTTTGGTAGCAAGTTTTTGGTTTTGGATATCCCCTGTTGTATATTGTATTATTATTAGGTTTGTATTGATTGTTACTGTTGTATATTGTATTATTATCATTTTCATATTGATTTTTATCGTTTCATATGGATATTGTATGGTTTAGGCCTGTGTTTGTAAGTGAACCAAAGTCACGTCAAGTTTCCATTTTACATGTCAAGCCTCCATCTTCTGTCCTCTGCCTGGGCATCCCCTGTGTTGCAACTGTATGAGTCACGTATCCCTCCCACGTAAATTGGTTCCCGGATGAATGTGTGTGATTGGGAATGATTGAAATACAATGGTAGCAGGCCTCTGCTGAATAGCCTGTAATGAATGGGCCATCACCTCGCATTGATTCACCCAGGAACCATGGACCTCACCCAGGAACAGAGACAAGACCAGTATTTGAAAGACAAAAGACTCTGCAGAACCAGCAACTCTCGCCACTACAGACAACTGAAACTGCACATCCCTGCATGGAGCACACATACTCAGTATGCCAGGGGCTGATCCTTGCCTGGGCATGCCTCCTGTCACTAGGGTCACACAAGGTCAATTACCTGGACATCTGCTGGGAGGAGCAGTCAGCCAAGTCTGAGCGGTCCCGGAGGTTCCTGGAGGAGCTGAAGGACCTCCA
This sequence comes from Caiman crocodilus, assembly GCA_030014935.1. Taxonomy (NCBI): domain Eukaryota; kingdom Metazoa; phylum Chordata; order Crocodylia; family Alligatoridae; genus Caiman; species Caiman crocodilus. The sequence continues at coordinate 50,931,668 of JAGPOW010001338.1, forward strand.
CTTGGTCCAGGAGGTGCAGGGCCCCACCAGGGGAGATGCGCTGCTGGATCTGATCCTGGCCTTGGGGGACGATCTTGTTGGAGGGCTCCAGGTACGGGACTCCCTAGGAGATAGTGTTCATCGCCTGATAGAATTTGCTGTCCGATGCAGTGTAGCTAGGACCCACACTATGACTAGGGTCCCAGATTTCAAAAGGGCCAATTTCAGAGAGCTCAGGAGGCTAGTTGAGGAGAAGCTGCGGGACTGTAGGGTTGAGGACACAGGCATCCATGAAGGGTGGATGTTCCTTAAGGAGACAATCCTCCAAGCTCAAGGGGCAACCGTTCCTGACCGATGCAAGATGGGCAAAAATGCCCTGAAGCCCCCATGGCTTAATAGGGATATTTGGGGGACCCTGAGGGCTAAGCGGGAAGCATACTATCTTTGGAAGAGAGGAGCAGTCTCCAAAGAGGAGTACTCCTCTTGTGCTCGGGAGTGTAGGAGGGCTATCAGGAAGGCCAAGGCAGGAGTAGAGCTCCACCTGGCGACTAGGATCAAAGACAACAGGAAGTCCTCTCTCAAGTATGTGGGGAGCAAAAAGAGAGCCCCGGGCAACGTTGGGCCCCTGAGGAACTCTTTGGGCAACCTGGTGCTCACAGCCAATAGGAAGGCGGAAATCTTCAGTGGGTTCTTTGCCTCAGTCTTCCTGAGGGGGGACCGGGACTTCTCTCCCATTGGAAGCCTGTATTCCCCCTTGGGAATCACTGCTAGGCCCTGGGTGAGGGTAGACCTGGTGGACGGGCTTCTGGAAGGGCTGGATGTCTTTAAGTTGGTGGGTCCGGATGACCTGCACCCAAGGGTGTTGAGGGAGCTGGCGGGGGTGTTTGCTGGAAGGTGGCCAGTGTGGTTCCAATCTTTAAGAAGGGGAGGAAGGAGGACCCGGAGAACTACAGGCCTGTCAGTCTCACCTCGGTTCTGCGGAAGATCTTTGAGAAAATTCTCAAGTCCCAC